>CM064877.1:59720995-60034445 GCA_003313485.2 Penstemon barbatus | reverse complement strand
GTCACTAAATTTTATTTTTCTTGTAGTGGTGGTTTTTTATATATAATATGTATTTTTCGTAATGGTTCAATGTGTTGTAGCTATATTTTTATTTATTTCCAAAGATGTGAATTTGCAAATTCATTGTGTCAATTTATGCTATAATTTATGAAATAATTAAAATTGATATTTTTTTATAGAATTAATTTAAACATTAAATATTTTTAAAGAAGAAATAATGTGTCGAAAATGCAAATAATAATTTTGATAGAAACAAACATCATATTATAAATTTACAACACAAAATATGTCATTATTTTTTTAATTATATAAGACAATTTTAATTATTAATAAAGAATAGAAAAAAAAAAAAGAAGAGAAAATAAAAAAAATAGAAAAAAAGAAAAATCCTGGACCACATGGTCCAGGTCCAGGTAAGAATCTTCCCGTAGATGTCAACGTAATTGAAAATAATACAAATAGTTCAAGACGAAAGAGTAGGGGACCTAGGCTATATTATACACCAGTCATATCGTTATCAAACGTAACATCACATACCAATTACATAAATAAAGACTTATGAAAATAAAATCACGTGGCACCATGTTTTTCTTTCATGTTAAGTTTTAAAAATTGTTTTGATATGAATATATAAAAAGATATTGTAATTTGGACCATGTATATTGAGTGAATTTGAATGCATGATATAATAATTAGTCGATAGTGTGATGGACATTGTCGGGATTTCGGCCAGGTTTCAATTAATCATGGATCAAAATTTTATTTCGAGTGTATGTTTTGGACTTTTCGAAAATGTTTCGGAAACACTAGGAAAAAATTGTAATAGAAATTACTAAATTTAGATAAATAACATAGTTTAAGGCAAACAAATAATTTCGAAATTACATATTATTTTCGTTTAGCTTGATTCAAAAAATAAAACTTTTTGATATCTTCATAGGAAAAGATGGAAATTTTGATCCATACAATTAAATGTTGTCCCATAACAAAATTTAAGAACGGCAAGTAATCTAATTTAGATCTTATAAATAGCTCAAAACATTTCCCAGAGTATACACACAAATTATATATTAACAATAAAATATTTTATTTTAGAGAATATGGCAGAATTATCCACCGATCAACTACTACATTCTCAAATTCATGTGTGGAATCACATGTACACCATCATGAACTCAATATCTCTAAAATGTGCAGTCGAACTAGACATACCTGATATTATCTACAAACATGGAAAGCCAATGAAGCTTTCCGAATTAGTCAATTCCCTTCCAATCGACAAATTAAAATCTCAATGTCTTTTCCGCTTAATGCGAACTCTAATTCATTCCAAATTCTTTATATCAGTTAAAACATCCGATGATAGCGAGGAAGAGGGCTATTGGCTCACACCCTCTTCTCGTCTCTTGTTAAAAGACGAGCCAATAAGCATGGCTCCGTTTGTACTAGGCGGGTTAGATCTGACCATGATAGACTCTTTAAGCCGATTAAGTGAATGGTTCAAAAGTGAAAGTCCAACACCGTTTGCATTCGCTCATGGGAAAGACTTTTGGGAGTATGCAGGGCAAGAGCCAAGGTTGAATAAAATATTCAACGAAAAGATGGTTAGTGATTCAATGTTGGTGATTCGTGTGGTTATGGAAAAGTGTAAGCAAGTGTTTGAAGGGTTGATATCGATTGTGGATGTGGCCGGTGGGACGGGAGTGGTGGGTAAGGCTATTGTCGATGCTTGCCCGGGATTGAAATGCACCGTGCTTGATCTTCCGCACGTTGTTGATGGCCTAGAAGGGAGTGAAAATTTGGTGTACCTTGCCGGGAATATGTTCGATTTTATTCCTTCTGCAGATGCAATTCTTCTCAAGGTACGTATAATATGGGAAATTCAAACCCAAATCTAATTTGTCAAATACGTCAAATCATAAGAAAAATATCTTAACTTTGTATTTTTTTTATTTAATTTCAATTATTACAAAAATAAATTTCTAACAATTATTATTATATGTTGTGTGTAAATGATATATAATTAATCAGTGGATATTACATAATTGGAGTGACGAAGAATGTGTCAAGATATTGAAGAAATGCAAAGAAGCAATCCCAAATGACAAAGGAAAGTTGATTATAATTGACGTGATTTTGGATGATCAAAAGGGAAACCATGAAGCATCTGAAACCCAATTGTTTTTTGATATGCTGATGATGAGTTTGTCAACAGGAAAAGAGAGAACTGAAAAAGAATGGGCAAAAATCTTGTCGGAAGCAGGTTTCACTAGCTACAAGATTACTCCTGTCTTGGAATTGAGGTCTATTATTGAAGTATTTCCATGATTTTATTTGGTTAATTTCTATCTACTACCAAAAATTAATTATGTTTCCATACATATAATAATAATTTATTATATGGACATGTTCCACTGGATTAAAAATAAGAAATGTAATGGGCGGATAGGCTCAAATAAAAAAGCTTAAATTGATTCTTCTTAAAGGATCAATATATAAGATCAAAATTAAATTATTTGCATTTATATTTTTTTTTGGGAGATTGCTCTCTCTATATTGTTGGTAATAATTATGAAGAATTCAATGTGTTATTTTAAATTGTAAAAGTGATTGTATTAGTAATCTAGTCAACGAAAAAAGAACCTAGTTAAGAGTTATGAACATGCAAAATGTGCAACTAGATTTCATTGGGATTATTGGATTTTTGGTGACACAATTTATGTTAGCTAGCGTTTCTATCGCACAGTTTATCAGACTGACATGTTTGGTGTCACAACTTTAATTTCGATGGCAATTTTGATCCACATTAAAATCAAATTTCAAAATTAACCCGAACTAACCCACGTGTGGGCCACACGACTTGTAATTTGAGAGTTTTGTCCTCAATTAAATTGATGAATTTTTCTGAAGAAAAAAATAAGATACCAATTTTTTCTAGTTTTAGACTTAAATATTTGCATGTATTTAATATTTTCCACAGTACAATCATAACTTTACTTCTTAATTATATATAATACGATTAAATAATATTTTACTATAAAATACCGAAATAAAATACTTATTTATTAAATTACTTTTTATATATTATTACTAAATCTTATGAAAAAGATATAGTATAACACTTTATATAATTGTATCTTATTTTGCATATTAACCAATTTACGGATAATTCTTCATATTACATGGTATATGTTTCACATGTAGTAGTATAGATTCACATAGCAAGTTTTGACTCCATATACTTAGTACAATCTCATATTAGTAGTAATTAGTCACATTATATAGTATTTCCATGAGTCCTAACTAGTAATTAGTAATTCTTCACATAAAATAATGTCTCACATGTAATAATATAGACTCAATGTACTTAGAACGGTCTCATATTAGTACACTCAATTTATCTCTTTGAACTTTGTCTTTTCCCCCCTCTAGATCATAGATCAAAATTTCGTTCCTAAGGTATATTTTTGTCAGTCAAATATTGGAAATATTTTGAGACTTTTCGAAAATATTTCGGAAACACTAAGGGAAAATTGTAAAAAGTATTACTTAATTAAGAAAAATAAGAGAGTCTCAGACAAATAAATAGTTTCGGAATAACATCTTGTTGTCGTTTTATTTGATTCAATAACAAAAACTATTTGATATTTTCGACGAAATATATGAAAATTTTGATCAATGCTATGGATTCTTACCAAGAAATTTGACATTCATCCAAAATAAATGAACTCTCATACCATGTAATTACAACAATTATCACCCCATATTGCCCAAATGGGTAATTTGGATTGGCTGTGAGGAGCATATGCATATTAAGCCAACATTCCATCCGTGTTCTTGTTGCAAATAACTACTTTCAAATTCTGTTCTCATAAAGCATTTTAAATGCATAAAATTTAAATAACTGGGGTTTGAGCTCATCCCATCTTTTAACTGCGATTTCCAATTGAGAAGCAAATGATGCTGGAGAATTTTGGGAAAATATTTAGGATGGGATTTTGTAGAATATTTTTGTTATTTTTTTAATTATTTTGCTCTCCTAAAAGTCTTAATTATTGTCTTTTACTCTTTTATTTCCTCTAGGTGTCTATTTGATTTTCGTTAGTTGTTTTCTTTCAAATATGAAAGTCTGTCTTATGAACTTATTTTAGAACAATTTGATTATTATGGATATTGAAAAATCGAAGAGAATTTTCTCTTTAAGGTTCTTACCCATTTTGGGTTTATTTTCATATTTTATAAATCTTAAATTAATGATGAAAAACTCGGCTACATAATAATTACTATTCTGCTCAACTTCAACAAATTACTTTTTATTTGTTTTAGAAAAGGCTGGAAGAACCTTCATCCTCTTGGAAAATAAAATTGGTCAATGTTAACTTCTTTATTTGATCTTAATCTAGAATGTTCATCTAAATTCTTATGAAGTTATTTCAATTTTGTTGCATTTTTTATTTTTATTTTTATTTTTTTCATTGATGGAACATATGATGAAATTGATGAGAAGTTGAATTGTCATGTGATTTACATGGTCTGATGGTCGTCGAGCTACATGGAAAAATATACATTTAAGAAACATATGAATGACATTTGAAAGACAACTCCATTATTAATGCTCCCATACTATACTATGTTTCACGGATATGGATACACCGATACGAATACGACATGATATGGATACGGCGACGCGGATTTTTAAAAATTTATTGAATACGATACGACATGGATACGAATGTAAAAAATATAAATTTATATATTTATGCATATTGAAATAAGTAAAATAATATATCTATATATACATACACATTGAAATAGATCAAGTTAAGTTTCATAAGTACTAAATTGCATAATTTTTAGAAAAATATTTTATTTAGTAATTTAATACAACTAATTATACATAATATTCATTGTTTTATTATGTTATATAACATCGTTAGTGACAAATTATCTTGTATTGCAGTTGTATATAATACAAAGTGTGATTTGACGCCTTACATTGTTCTTACCAATTGTGATGACTTAACAAAATTCAGAATATAAAATATATTGGATACGTCTAAATAAGTATCCGATACGTGTATCCAACTTTTCTTTTTAATTATATTTACCGACACGCTACGTGAAATGTCGAATACGTATCCCACAAGTATCCGAGGAGTATCGTATCCGAAAAATATCCGACACAGCATTTAATAAATTTTTAAAGTATCCATGCTTCATAGCTCCCATCATTTGATTCCAACATGAATTTGAGTCTTGTTGGACGTTCAATGGAAAAATTCATCTTCCATCAAAATAAACTAGTCACTCACGTGTAAGATCAATCCAAAGGTTCTTGAAGAGTACAACCTTCAAAATTCTCGATGAAATAAATGTAAAAACAATTCACGTGCTTTGTATAATTATCAAAAACTCCATTATGTTATTTTTATTAGCAAAAATTTTCGTGTACTCTTTTTTTATTAGTAAGTCCATTTAAGATTCCTTCATAAATTATAGGGAGATATTGTTAATTTTTCAAGTAATCTGGAGGGTTATTTCTAATATTCAAATTTAACTGTGAAATGATTGTTATTTTCTAATATTATTTAGGTTAAGAGGATTGTTTTTACATCATTTGGTGGGGAGATGATTGTCATTTCATCTTGGGATAGTTTCTTTTAGCTAATTAAAAATAACTACAAGGAGATTTCTGGTAATAAAAATAACATAAAGGGATTTTTTTTTTTTTTATAGTCAGACAAATCACAAGAGATATTTTTGCATTTCACTCATTTTTGGATAGTAATTTCAATCCTTTACTCAAGTGAAAAAGGCAAGGGACAAAGATGCTAAGAACAAAAGTAAGACTACCTAATATCTATATATGTTAAAAGTTCAAACCTCTTCTCCATAAGTAAGAGTGAGTTTGGCCCAGCGGTTGTAGCTCTTAAAAGCACTTATAGATTTCTATTGTGATTTTTGAAGTGTTTAGCCTTAATATTAAAATTACTTATGCTCAATCGTAATTTTCATGATGTTTGGCCCCAAGATATAATCACTTTTGGGATCTCGAGAAGCAAAAAATCAACTAATTTTAGAAGCTACTAAAGTGTTACTTTTGCAAAAGCTATTATACAAAAGCAATTATTTTATAATTAATTGTTGATATAATCAATTATTACCAAAATCAATTATAGTAAAATTAATTCTCCTATAATTGATTTTCGAATCGCTAGGCCAAACTCACCCTAAATAGTCATACACGCCACGATAAACAACGAAAAATTAGGAAACTCCTAGAGAGGAAAAAAAAGCTGTCATTCAATAATCTGTGTAGTACATGACACATATCCAACTAATATATTAACAAAAGAATACAATGTGATTAAATTCAGGATTATTGTATTTTTGGAGCCACGACTTAAGTTCGTTGGCGTTTCTATTCTACATCTTATCGATTTGACATATGTGCCTATTTGGTGCCACAACTTCTAATTTGGTAGCAATTTTAATCCACATTGAGACCAAATCTTAAAATTGGCCCAAATTAACCCACATGACATTGTAATTTGGAGATTTTGGTGTCACAACTTAAGTTCGCTGATGTTTCTTACTCACATCAGATCAAGCTAGCAAATTTGGTATCATAATTTCAATTTCGATACATATTGAGGTCCAATTTCAAATTTGACCCGAAATAACTCCATACGGGCCATGTTGCTTGTATTTCGGAGATTCTGACCAAATTTAATGAAAATTTTGAAATAACAAAAAATTAAAATTCATTTTCAAAAATCAAACCCACCTCCGTCTCTCTTGAATTTCTTTACCACCTCTCCCAAAAACTGCACCTCAATCGTGGCCTCGCCACCTTCCTCCATACCTACTCCACATCTTCATATTGCAAAGGGTGATTACCCCACATCTTCATATTGCAAAGTTATGACACAAAAATCCTCAAAGTACAAGTTACATGGCTAGCACGTGTGTTAATTCCGGCCAATATTGAAATTTATCCTCAATGTGGACGAAAATTGCCATCAAAATTGAATTTGTGGCACCAAGTGTGCTAGTCCGATAAGATGTGGGGTAGAAACGCCAGCGAGTTAAAGTTATGTCATAAAAAATGCAATAATCCTATTTAGAATTTAAGTTTAGGGGATGATGCATGATGATATATACTCATATCCTGATAAATAAGACATGAATTTTAGGACATTGTCGGGACTATTTTTATAAACAAATTGACAATTCTGCCAAGTTTCAATTAATATTGTCCCATAAGATAATTTAAGAACGGCAAGTAATCTAATTTAGATCCTATAAATAGCTCAAAAGATTTCCCAGGGTATATACTCAAATTATATATTAGCAATAAACTATTTTTATTTTAGAGAATGGTAGAATTATCCACCGATCAACTACTCCATTCTCAAATTCATGTGTGGAATCACATGTACAACATCATAAACTCAATATCTCTAAAATGTGCAATGAAGCTTTCCGAATTAGTCAATTCCCTTCCAATCGATAAATTAAAACCTCAATGTCTTTTCCGCTTAATGCGAACTCTAATTCGTTCCAAATTCTTTGTATTAGTTAAAACATCCGATGATAACGGGGAATAGGGCTATTGGCTCACACCCTCTTCTCGTCTCTTGTTAAAAGATGAGCTGATAAGCATGGCTTCGTTTGTTCTATGCGGGTTAGATCCGATTATGATAGACTGAAAGTCCAACACCATTTGCATTTGATCATGGGAAGGACTTTTGGGAGTATGCAGGGCAAGAGTCAAGGTTGAATAATTTTTTTTAATGAAAATATGGTTGGTGATTCAATGTTGGTGATTCGTGTGGTTATGAAAAAGTGTAAGCAAGTGTTTGAAGGGTTGATATCGATTGTGGATGTGGCCGGTGGGAATGGTGGGTAAGGCTATTGTTGATGCTTGCCCGGGATTGAAATGCACAGTGCTTGATCTTCCGCACGTTGTTGATGGCCTGGAAGGGAGCGAGAATTTGGTGTACCTTGCCAGGAATATGTTCGATTTTATTCCTTCTGCAGATGCAATTCTTCCAAAGGTAAATATAATATGGGAAATTCAAACCCAATCTAATTTGTCAAATACGTCAAATCATAAGAAAAATATCTTAGCTTTGTGTTCTTTTATTATTTAATTTCAATTATTACAAAAAGAAAATTCTAGCATTTATTATCATATAATGTGTGCAAATGATAATGAATCAGTGGATATGACATGATTGGAGTGATGAAGAATGTGTCAAAATATTGAAGAAATGCAGAGAAGCAATCCCGAATGACAAAAGGAAAGTTGATAATAATTGACATGATTTTGGATGTTCAAAAGGGAAACCATGAAGTATTTGAAACCCAATTGTTTTTTGATATGGTGATGATGAGTTTGTTAACAGGAAAAGAGAGAACTGAAAAAGAATGGGCAAAAATCTTGTCGGAAGCAGGTTTCACTAGCCACAAGATTACTAATATCTTGGAATTGAGGTCTATTATTGAAGTATTATTGAAGTATTTCCATGATTTTATTTGGTCTTGTCAATAATAGACCTCAATTCCAAGACAGGAGTAATCTTGTAGCTAGTGAAACCTGCTTCCGACAAGATTTTTGCCCATTCTTTTTCAGTTCTCTTTTCCGGTTAACAAACTCATCATCACCATATCAAAAAACAATTGGGTATCAAATGCTTCATGGTTTCCCTTTTGAATATCCAAAATCATGTCAATTATTATCAACTTTCCTTTGTCATTCGGGATTGTTTCTATGCATTTCTTCAATATTTTGACACATTCTTCATCACTCCAATCATGTCATATCCACTGATTCATTATCATTTGCACACAATATATGATAATAATTGCTAGAAATTTCTTTTTGTAATAATTGAAATTAAATAATAAAAAAAAACAAAGCTAAGATATTTTTCTTATGATTTGACGTATTTGACAAATTAGATTGGGTTTGAATTTCCCATATTATACGTACTTTGGGAAGAATTGCATCTGCAAAAGGAATAAAATCGAACATATTCCTGGCAAGGTACACCAAATTCTCGCTCCCTTCCTGTGACGCCCGACTGACTCAATTGACTATATACTTGTAAATGTCGATTCAATTGAATTGGTTGTGTGTCCATTGGCGTAGCTACGTTCATGCCAACGGGGTGCATGGACCCCCTGGAAATCTTAATATCAAGAACAACTTAAATGTAATCTTCGTTTGTTTTGGTTTTTATACTAAAATATAGATACAAAATTTGGAGAATTTAATTTGTTGTATGATGGACCCCAATGACCAATGCTAAAAATTCTATTACAAAGGGTTCATATCTCATAGAAAGTGATTAAGGATTAATTTTCATTCACATATACATGAAATATTGATTAATTATTCTTAATTGAAAAATAATTAAACATTAATTTTCATTCACCGTAAAAATATCGATAAATTATTTTATCACTTTACTCTGGTTGCCATATATTTTTGGGTGAATTGGAACATCACATAAATATTTTTGCTTTTTGGTCAATTGAAAAATGAATAGGGAGTAGTTTATACTTTAACATGTTTATTTAATTTACATTTTTTTACATTTTTTTTGAATTACTTATCCCAAACATCCCATGGAACCACAATCTTCATCGTTGGCGACTTCAATATAAGAATTCCGGTGTTACAGTTGAAATATGTTATTGAGGGATTTTTTATTTATATTTAAGATTTAATATAGTTATTCATTAGTTTAATAGTGACCCCGGTGAAACTATTTTCTGGATACGCCACTGCGTGTGTCAATTCTAACAGAACATTCCATGGTATAAGGTAAGTATTATAATTATAATCATCACTAGACTTGAAGTAAAATAATAATAATGGAACTATAAGCCTAGGAGTTTCAGATAGTGTAAATAAATGAACAAACAATTACTTTTAGTGTTGGCAGCAAAGCTTATTGTTTGAATTACTTTTTACATATGTATGGAATGACCTGAAACAAAATCATTTGGTTTCCTAACTCAAATTAGTTTCATTAGATTGAAGGACGTAATTTTAAATGGTCAGAATCAATAGTATATCAAAGTCAAAATTTCCAGCAGAAGTTCAAAAAGAATTCAGGATAGGTTGATTAACACCTTTTCTTTTCAACTAGTTAATAGAAGGTAAATACAAAGGTTAGCCCTTTTTCATAACATAAAAGCCATAAATTAACAGAAGATATCATAAGGTGATAAAAAGTAAAATTATGTCATAAGATGAGTAAAAAATAAACATAAACACTCAAAACCCCAAAACAGTCCTAGTGAGTCTAACTCCCCTGTTTGAGCTGTTCTGAAATCGAGCCACCACCGGCATATGAGCCAGACATGGCATACTAAAATACTACTTGAACACAAGAAATTTTATTTTCTTTCCAACCCAACAATCAGATTCTAAAAAATCCAAACCAAACTCAACTTATAGGCTGAACAATAACACGCGCAGAATTGTCTAGATTATATGTTTACCTTAATAACTTCTTTGGTAAGTGATGGATTGAGACAAGACTTGAACCTACTTCTTCCCAACTTTAGTTGATTCAAATATTAACTGGAATCAAAAGTTTTTAATTAGATATTATGTATAAAAGAAAATAACTTCAGGCTTATAAGTTTGGAGAAGAATTATTACCTTGACTTTCTTCTACTTCTTCCTAGAATTCTTAAGCTCTTAGGGTCGTTTTTCTTTGTTTATTTGGAGGAAAGTATGCTCTGTTTAATAGCTCTATAGTTCTCTTAAGTAGGAAGGAAGAATGGCTTTATTGTAATAATGTTAAAAGGTTGGGGTAAAAGTTTTCTTGTCTAGATCTTTCTTACCTTAAGTCTTGTTTGGTGAAACAATGTTTTCACCTATTTACTTATATAAATTGTATAAACTATTTAATAATAAATTTTTTTTTTTATTTCTAACACTTCAATTAATTGATTTAGTAGGGATGTTACACTTCCAGGTCATCAACAACGTGCGCAAGATCAAGCACGGTGCATTTCAATCCCGGGCAAGCATCGACAATAGCCTTACCCACCACTTATTGGAGGTGATCAAGCATCCAGCTGGGAAATTACTTCGACTTTATTCAACGATCAGTGTTTTAGTTCTAAGTTCTTAATTTGGGGATTTAGGTTTTTCGATTTTGATTTGTATTATTTATTTTTTCTTTTTCTTTCTTTGTTTGTATATTTACGGTTTTGTCCCTGTTTTTTAGTTCACCGCCTTATTTATGTATATAAAGGCTGGGTTCGAACTTGTTTGTACACAATTTATTCATTTATCAATAAAACAATTATATTTTTTTCTCTCCAAGAATTCATCATCTACAATTTCAATTTACAAATTCTTCTTGTTAAATCTATGAACACCTATAGAATTTAACATGGTATCAGCAAGTATACAAATTTCTTCCGCATAATCAATTAGTTTCATTCTCTGATTTTTTTATTTTTTCATCCTCAGTTCCATAATCCTTCTTCCACCATTGAAGTTCTGCCTTCTTGGGGTTGATTTCTCGTACATTTGCTACGGGTGTTGGATAAGGATGAAGATGAAGAAGCACTGAAGACAATAAGTAAAGGGAGGTTTTGATGAATTCCAAAACTTCAAATCTGCTAAGTATGGATTAACTTAGCTGATATCCCTTTGAAGAATTTTTGACTAAGTAAAGAAGATATCAGAAGAGTCAAAATTCAAGGTCCAAGGCTACTGATCTGCTGAAGGAAAGAAATCAGACTGGTGAAGATCAGCCGACTAAAAACAGATTTGTTCAACCTTGAGATCAGCTTAGTTCGCCATCAGACTTGTCCTTTCGTCAGCCAAGTGGAAAAGATTAAGAAGCCATCCCAACTGTAATAAATGCCCCTGGAAGTAATAAATGCTGAAGTACAAGGCTATTAAAGACAAATGATTGAAGAAATGCTTCACATCAGCTGGGTGCATTTAATGCTGCCTGCAGAAAAGTACTGTTGACAGTACAGACAGACTGCAAAGAGCCGTTCACGGAAATTAAGGACCAGTACCCGAGGTTTTTGAATCTTGTCTCTCTTCAACGAACATTTTTCAAACCTTAAGTATAAATAGCTGTAGAGACGAAGAGAAGAAAAAAACAACACAATCTCTGAGAAAATTTTCGAAGCAGAACTCTTTAAGTCTCAAGAACAGCTCACTCATCAGCTTAGTCATTTGTTGACAAAAGCAGAGTTGAAGAACAACGATAAATACATCTTCTGAGTGATTTTGTAATCGCGAGTGTTGTGAGAAGTAGATATCCGTCTTTGTTTGTGATATTACTTCGGAGAGTAGGAGTTCTGAGTGATTTCCTACTACGCACTTGTGGCATTTTCATTTGTTGATTGGCGCAAGCAGAGTATACTATAAACTTTTTGATTATAGTATAACCCAAGATCTGAGTGACTTGGAAGAGTGGACTAAAGGATATTTAAATCCATATAACCACTATAAAAATTGCTTGTGTTTTTACTTGCATATTTTCAGTTGCATAAAAACATTTTGATTTAACTGTTTGAAAAGTTTTATAAGGAAAGAAGTTTTATAAAAAGTAAAAAAAAACTGGGGAACAAACTTTCAAACTGATAAGTTTACTTGTGAAAAATACTTTACAAATCCGCTGCAAGTACTCTAAGTATTGAAACTGATTTTAGCAAAAATCAGCTAAGTGATTATCAGATTAGTGGTCAACAAAG
This sequence comes from Penstemon barbatus, assembly GCA_003313485.2. Taxonomy (NCBI): domain Eukaryota; kingdom Viridiplantae; phylum Streptophyta; class Magnoliopsida; order Lamiales; family Plantaginaceae; genus Penstemon; species Penstemon barbatus. The sequence goes on along the minus strand of CM064877.1, from coordinate 60,021,698 downwards.
TTGTTCCAAATTATTCCAAATTTATAATAGTATACGAGGAACGATCCCTAACTACTTGAGGTGATAGGGTTTATCTGGTGCGAGAGCGTCTATGCTTTGATATGAGTTCCGACTGACTGGGGATCACCAGAAAGTCTCTGTAGACTCATATTGGGTATAGAGGAACTCGTATGCAGATTCATATCATCAACAAAGGATTCATTGACCCGACTTGATAGGTTGGGAAATTCTCCTATGAATTTCTGTGAGAAATTAATTCTGGTAAAATACTTGGCCAAGGTATCTGACGACTTTATGTAAGTAGCTCATAAATATTAAGTCAAAGAGAATTTATTTCAAGATCAGAGTACATAAGGTCAAGACAAAAGAAAAGGGAATCCGATGAAAGACTATACCCTTAAGTCTCGACTGGGAGATTGATCGATGGAGAGATTATGTCGTATATGGAAATTATAAATGATAAAAGGTTCACTGAATTAATTCACCAGTGATTAGGCTCCATGGGCTTGTGGCTGGACATCGACCGTGGAGTGTAGGAGAATTCCCAAATTGGCAGGGGTGCTAATTTTGGAATGGTCAATCAACAGAGTGTTCGATTGATTTAGAGTAAGTCTTACTCGAATAATTAAATAATATTTAATTATAACCCATGGCCAATTATGTGGTGAACCTACGGGGGCATACACAATACACATGAAGCGAAAGCGAGGAAATAAGAACAACCGAGTCGACTGGGTGAATAATCGACTGGGTCGATTATTATGGGTGGAAATGGGATCCAATTGGAATTGGATCAGGATCATAAATTAAATTGGAATTTAATTTGTGCATTAATTAATTAAGTTAGATTTAATTAATTAGAAGGGATTTTAATTAAATGGGCTTAGAGTCTGATTTAATTAAATGGGAGATTAAGTTAATTAATTGGGCTATTTAATTGGGAGATTAAATAAAGCCTGGTCAAATTAATTAACTGGGCCATGAATTAATTAGAAGACTTGTTCTTCTAATTATAGAGGGCCATGGCCCATGTAGGAGAGAGGAAACCTAGTCCTATTAGGACTAGGTTAGGGAGATAACTATAAATAGCTATCTTGTAGTTATTTTTCAAACAACTCAACAAGCAAAATTGAGCAAGAGCAAAATTTTCTCTCCCTCTCCCAAGCATAAGTCGACCGAACCCTGTTCTTCCTTTGGAAGAATTTTCGTTTTCGATTTTGTTCCTAAATCGTTCCTAATTCCTAGATCTTAATATATCTTGTGTTCTAGTCGATCAAGATATATTATTTTCGTGATATTGTGGTGTATCAACTCGTAGAGGCGCAACACGTGGGGCGCTCCTGGAAAAGTCTGGGTCGATTTTGCTGGAGCAGAAATCAGAGTTCGTTTTTTTGCTGACTGCCAACTTGGATTTGCAAGGAGATAGGTATAACGTGTAAACTTATACTATCGTTTTAATTAATATTTATATATATACACCTAGAGTAGTATCCTGGCAAGATTCCGTAAGAGGTCCTAAAATTTTTTATATTCCGATGTGCCTAGGGCTGTTTATCTTACCGAATCCCAACAGTGGTATCAGAGACAACTCTAGGCTTTGTATATATATGAATTTGCAAATTCTGTGATTTAAATCATATGTTTGATTTATGTATGGCTAGTTCTATGACTGTATATGTTTTAGGACGTAGATCTGTTAACTTAGAGTTAATGTAAAAATTTTGATTCGAAATTTTATCGGGTTAATTTTTATTTTGGTTTAGGATTTAATTGACTGGATATGTTTAATTAAATCAAAAGTAATCGAACAAGAAAAATTATATATTTTTGGGATCAACCGCGGTGGCACGCGTGCTGCTGTACGCGGCAGCGCGTGAACAAGCGCGCTGTCTGCGCGTGCACCACACGGCAACTGCCCTCGGGCAGTTTGCCTCGTGCTGGCAATGCGCAACAAGCACGCTGCTACGCGCTGTCACGCGCGGCAGCAGCCACTGTGTGGGGCTCACGCGTGACTTCCGTGGCCATGTGTGTGCTGCCACGTGGCAGAGTTCAATTCGTCACTTCGTGGTTGAATTTTGGTTGATCTCAAACTCACCTATTTTGGAAGTCCTGAAAATCTTGGAGATTTGGTTGTTATGGAATCTTGGTGAATCTTGGATTGATCTTAGAGATCTGATTAACAAGGAAACTTAGAGTTTCAATTGTGATAAGAGATTTAATTAAAATTAATCTCTTCTAGTAAGTTACCAAGATTAAAGATCTTAGAGATCTTATTAAACAAGGAAACTTAGAGTTTCATTTGTGATAAGACATTTATTAAAATTAATGTCTTCTAGTAAGTTACGAAGATTAAAGATCTTAGAGATCTTATTAAATTAGGAAACTTGGAGTTTTGGATAATGTAGAAATCTTGGTGGATTTGGACACTACCTTAGTTAACTAATCTATTCAAAATAGTATTATCTTGAGAATCTTGGAGATTTGTAAAATTGGGAAACTTAGAGTTTTGGATAAGATAGTAATCTTGGAAGATTTGTAACTATCTTAATTAACCAACTGTATCAAGATAAGAATTGTAGGTTACTTAGAACTCAAGTAAGAGTTAATTAATCTTAGAGATTAATTGTTAATTCAAAATTAAATTAACTTGGATAATTTTTGTGAATTAAAATTAAAGGAGCCGGTAAATTTACATTTATGCCCTTATGTGAATTTATGCATGTTCTTGAGTGAATATGTAGATTGATCGATTTTGCCCCTAAGCCCTGTGTAGTTCTGATTTATTTATTTTATGGGTTGTAATTAAATGGGCCTGATTGGTGCCCTTGCTTGCGCAAACAAATGTAATAGAATAGGGCCTTCATTTTAAGCTAGGCTTAGATTAGGCTTGGAGCCGGAAAGACCTCATGAAGACTTGGAGATCCACATGGAGGCCCATAACCTTGGAGGACATGGAGGCCCAATCAAGGTGGATATTACAAGAAGGCCCATGATGTATGGGTTTGTAAACTGTAATAGTTAGGACATTTAATTTCCACCCTAGACTGACCAAATGATCCATCACAAGGCTCGTGATGGATCGCATAGGATGGGCAATCGATCAATCATATCATGCTAGGTGATGAATGTTTACTTTTTCGTAATTATTCTTTGATGTATGAGATGCATGCTTAGGATAGAAAAACGTAAACAAGATAAAGCATAATCTGATGAGACCTCGCACAAAGAAAACTTAAAACCTCCAATTGAATTTAAAATCAATTAGAATATTAAATCGAATAACTGGCGCATATCAATGGTGTCTATGGTCCGAGCCTATCCAATTACTAGGTCTTAGGCATATTGTACAAATATATCTCGATGTCTCACGAGTCGTGGGTCGAGCTATAGGAAGATGATATGTCTATTGCCTCGATGCACAGTTTAGTGCCAAGGGAGGGGATAACAATGTTCTAGGCGCTGTCTCACGAGTCGTGGGGCGTCTAGGATTGAACTATTTCTCTTCACGAGTATTGGACATGATTTAACGCGAGTAAGTATGGATGTCTCACGAGTCGTGGGTCCATAACGAAAACCGAGGCTGAATGAACTCAAGGGTTAGCTGGGATGGTTAATCGGCGAGTTAATCGCCCACCAAGTGGATCAATTGGTATGGCCAACGAGTCGTGGGTACTGAGCGATTGCATTTGGGCCTTGAGCCCATTAGGAAATTTTTATTTCCCGAACCTTATGTGGGGGCATAAGTATTCGACAAAAATAGTGGGAGTAATTTACAAATGAAAACCATGTTTGTAAATTATGCATTGATATTAATCTGTCGCGTATTTATCGTCATGTTTATGATAGTTTTTCATAAATGATGTATCCTCGAATATTTTACCATCATACTTGAATCAAATAAATTGACTGAACCCAAATGAATTTTTGAATGACTTCGAAACTTGAGAAATTATTCTCGAGTCCAAGAAAGGACTAATCTCCTTACAAAGATTTCATTGGTTTTCCTTTCGAAGTTACACTTCGACTGGAATGGTGATAGGTTTCACCAAGCTGCCTTTTTGAAGTTACTCTTCAAATAAGAAAGGTGATAAGTTTCACCAGAGGTTGAGGATGGTTCTCAAGCCCAAATTTTCTTGAAGGCAAACATGAAGTCTCCCATGAATGGGAAGTAACATCTCGTTGAAAAGCTCAAAAGACTTATGAGATGGTAGAAGAGGAATGAATCCTCTCTGAAAGGAAATAACCTTGGAGGTTTTTCTGTAAGGATGATAACAAAATGGTTCTTCCATCGATTGATCAAGGGAAAGAAGGAATTGAACCTATTCATCCCATAAGGGATGATTAAATTTTATTGAACTTAACCTTAATGCATAAGGGTGTTGGATGCCCGATGAAGTACTCATTGATGCATTCAATGCATCTAAAGCCATGAATTATTTAGATCATTAGAATTTGCTTATACAATCCCTTGTCTTAAGGGATGTGATAGTTCCATAATGGTTGGAACTGATTGCGCTATAAGATTTATACGCAAAAGGTGTACATAAGCAAATGAGTATGGATACTCATATAACGACTAAATAAAATATGCATAGTCAATAAAATATAAATAATCAAGATTTCACACACTTGAGGCGTTGTAAAAACCGAAAGGCGATACACGAATACTAAAACATATTTCCAAATTAAAAGATTCAAAGACCGAGCTCGACTGGGTCGAGCTTGACTGGGATGCTATACATAGTAACCGACTTTCGAATCTTGCTTAATGGAAATTAGATTTAGTAGTTGGTTGCTAGGCTACCAAGAGGCATAAACAATTGCAATGGATTTAATCCATTTAAAAGTGTGTAGAAACACTAAAGCATTAGTGGGAGATAAGGCGTCTCTAGTACCCTCATGGGTAAAAGTACGTTGTGATGTACAAATCCAAATTACTTTTGGAATAAAAGAATTTACCCTCATGGGTAAAAGTACGTTGTGATGTACAAATCCAAATTACTTTTGGAATAAAAGAAGAGAGCCTAATCAATGAAAGCATGTAAAAGATTTGGATCGATTCAAAATCAAACATGCATAGGCAGTACGCCATTGAATATTTGATAGAGAATTAGATTCTCGAAATGTAAGACCCGCTTGAAACGTTGTATGTTGTCAAGCATTCTGGACATGTAAATGTCCATTAAAAAATTCTTACATGAAATTCCTTATTCAAACAAATAAAACTTGATCGAGAAAATCGAAGATACTGAGCTAAGTATCTCTGAAGCCAGTTCCAAAACATATCACGTGATATGAGTTTTGGTATTGTACCTTCATATGCATTCATGCGCATATGGGGTCTCCCGCTTATGTGAATAAGATAGTTGGAGATAAGTTGGACGTAAAGTTCATCTTATGCAATTCGTGGGGTATCCAGAAAACTCAATAGGATACGAGTTCTACAATCCTACAAGACAAACTACGTTTGTCTCAAGGAACGCACACTTCTTGGAGAAGGATTTCTTGCTAGGCAAGAAGGAACATAACGTAGAACTAGATGAGGTCACTGAAGCTGAAAAGACCAAAGAGGTCGATCAAGCTGACCCATCACCACAGGCAGTGGGAGAACAAGAGCATGAAAGTACATCAGAGAGTACACCAATACTTCGTAGGTCAGAAAGACGACGTAGAGAACCCGAGAGGTACTACGGTCTATTGCGTGAGACTAGACAGTCTCTAACCGACCCAAGGACTTACGAAGAGGCTATGCTAGGCATAGACTCGGGAAAGTGGCGTGAAGCCATGGAATTCGAATTGGACTCCATGCACTCGAACAAGGTCTGGGCCTTGGTAGATCCACCAGTGGGAGTAGCTCCCGTGGGTTGCAAGTGGATCTATAAGCGAAAGATTGGAGTGAACGGAGAGGTAATAACCTACAAGGCGCGACTAGTGGCAAAATGATACACTCAAAGGCCAAGCATCGACTTTGAGGAGACCTTCTCGCCCGTCGCAATGCCTAAATCCATTCGAATCTTGCTGGCCGTAGCTGCGTGGTATAACTACGAGATATGGCAGATGGATGTAAAGACTGCCTTTCTCAATGGGGACATTTGACAAGGAGATCTACATGGAGCAACCAAAAGGATATGCATCCAAAGGAGATGAACACAAGGTGTGCAAACTCCAGAGGTCCATTTATGGACTGAAGCAAGCTTCCCGAAGTTGGAACATTCGTTTCGATAAGACAATCCAAACTTTTGGATTCATCAAAAACATGTTCGAACCTTGCGTGTACAAGAAGATCAGTGGGAGTACAATTGAATTTTTGGTGCTTTACGTTGACGACATTCTTCTCATTGGAAACAATGTGAAAGCATTATCCGAAACTAAAGCATGGTTGTCTACACAATTCTCAATGAAGGATTTGGGAGAAGCATCCTTTGTACTAGGTATAAGGATATACCGAGATAGATCAAATGGACTGCTGGGCCTCTCCCAATCCCAGTACATAGGTAAAATATTGAAAAGATTTAATATGGAAGAATCCAAGAGAGGATTGCTTCCAATGAGACATGGAATTGCACTCTCTAAGTCTATGGCCCAAAGACGCCTGAAGAGTGAAGCAATGTCTCAAGTACCATGTTGGTGTAAATTAGAGAAGGTTTTGAAGATGACAAAAAGGCCATAAAGGTTTTGAAGATCAAAAGGTTAAGTCATCAACTAAGAACAGCTTAGTGAAACCTATCTCAAGGTCTGGAAGCTATGTGATCGAATCAGCCGAGTGGGATATCAGATCAGTGAAGATCAGACTGGTTATCATCAGCCGAGTCAAGACAGATGTGTTCATTCTTGAATCAGCAGAGTAGCCATCAGATTAGTACTCCCATCAGCCAAGTGAAGATGATCAGCAAGCTATCCAACGGTAACCTGCTGAGTGCATTAAATGCGACTGGCAGAAAGTACAGCAGACTGTACTGCAGCAGTTGCAGGGAGCCGTTCCAGAAAATGGGGACCAGAACTCGAGGACTGCAGATTTCTGTCTCATCTTCAACGGGCAGAAATTCAAATTCGAGAGTATAAATAGAAGACTAACTGAAGATCTAAATGAGAGACTTGCAAAATTCAAGATCACATCTTAAGAGCAAGATCCATCAGTTGAGTCGTCTGATCACAAGCGAAGTCATCTGTTGACGTAGCTTTTCTTTGAAGAACAGAGAACTTGCGTTGTCTGTCTGAGTGACTTTCAACTGAGAAAAGAAAGGAGTGTATATCCATCTGTGTGAAGTGATATAGCTTCTTAGTGTAGGTTTTCTTTGTGAGCTCCTATACTGAAAATAGCGTGAGGAGTGTAGATCCATCTGTGTGAGTGATCTAGCTTTGGAGAGTAGGATTTCTGTGTGATTTCTTACTGCGCACTTGTGGCCATTTCATTTGTTGTTTGGCGCAAGCATTGTATACTGGTTACTTTGTGTTTCTAGTATAACCCAAGATCTTTGTGACTTGGAAGAGTGGACTAAATGATTTTTATCTATATAACCACTATAAAAATTATGTGTGTTTGATTTAGTGTTTCTTTATCTTGCATATTTTCAAAAGAACTCAAACATACGAACTGAACCAAAAGATTTTAAAAGGAGTTGTAAAAACTGGGGATAAAATCTTTTGAGTGAGAAAACTTTAAAGAGGAACAGATTGGTTGAAAAACACTTGATAAATCCGCTGCCAACTAGTTTCTAAAACTATGATATTTCATCTAAATCAGCTGAGTGAAATCAGATGAGTGGTCAACTCTGCTGCTCAAAGCTTTGTGCGCGAACAGCTTAGTATTCTTACGAACTCCTGATCAGCTTAGTCTGCTGACAGAAAAAGTTAGAGAAAAAGATTTAAAGTTTATGAGATCTATTCACCCCCCCCCCCTCTAGATCTCATTGACCACTTTTGGGACCAACAAGTGGTATCAGAGCGGTTGGTTCATTAGAATCAGTTGCCTGATCAAACGAACTTGATCCAAGGTGTGTTTTTCAAATTTTTCAAAAAGAGAGCATATTTTGAAAATCAGAAACTTTTGAAAAATGGATGTCATAAGCCATGTTCCTCACATCGGCCTTATGGACTTTGAAAGCTGGAAAATCAGAATGGAAATCCTTCTTGCCGCTTATGACGACAACATGCTTACTTGTTTTACAAAAGGACCATTCAGATTTCAGAAGACTGTGAAGGTTGCTGGCCAACCAGATCAGATAGTTGACAAAGAGCTGGATGAGCTGACTCCCAAAGAAGTCAAGTTAGTAAACCTTGATAAAAAGGCTAAGCTCATTATGTTCAAAGCTGTAGACGAAGAAAGATTCCAGAAGATCAAGCATTTCAAAACTGCCAAAGAGATGTGGGATAAAGTCTGCGAGCTAAGCGAAGGAAACGACGCTATCAAAGAACACAAGCTCAGTGTGGCTCTTGAGGAGTTTGAAAAATTCAAGATGAAGTCTGGTGAAACGATTGATCAGATGGATACCAGATTTACCAAAGCTCTAAATGAAGTTCTAAGGTTTGGTAAAGAATTTTCGAACAAGGAGATCACCGCAAAGGTTCTCAAGGCCTTGCCACCTAAATTCAACATGAAGGTGACAGCCATGGAAGAATCAAGGGATTTAGGGAAGATTTCCCTTTCCGAACTGTTCTCATCCCTCAAAGCTTTTGAGTATCAAATGCCAAGAATGGGATTAGAAGTGTCAACCAGTTCAGACCCTACTGCTGCTCTAATGGCGTCAGACAAGTCAAGAAAATCAGCAGACAAGTCAAAACAGAAGACTCTGCTGAGTTCAGAAAAAGTCTACACTGCTGACGACGTTACCCTGCTGTTGAATGATTTTGAGAAGTTCTACAAGAAGAAAATGAAATTAAAATATAAAAATGCTACTTCATCTTCTTCTGATCATTTTCAGGAAAACAGGGATTCCTCCAAAGTAAAACTTAGAGACAACAATGAAGAGGAGTATGGACTCTTGATCAAAGATCGTTCTCACTCATCATCTGAAAAGTTTGCTGAAAAGGAAAAGCGTGCCAAAAAGGAGTGTAAGCTTGGAAAGAGCAAATCAAGGTTAGCTGATGCAGCAAAGCTAATAAACTCCGGCATATCTTATTCAGACAACCAGTCGTCTGATAAAGAGTTTGAAGAAGTACCTGAAACTCTATGCTTAACTGTCATAGAATCTGATGATTCTGAAACTGAGGTAACTTCTACTATTAATGAAATGCACTATTTGAATCATTGAATAAATGCTGAATTACAAATTCAAATATTGTTTGTGCATTTGCCAAGCTTAAGGAAGAGATGACTCTGCTGAAAAGAGCAAAACAGATCACTGAAACTTCAGGTTGAAAAACCTCAAGAATCAGCTGACTATCAAAAAGCTTGAGCATGAGAATGAAACTCTAAAAGCTGAGTATGCAGTTTGTTTTGAAGATATAAATGAATTTAAAAGAAGAAATTGCATCATTCTCTAAATAAAAAGAAATCAGAGACTTAAAAGAGGAAGTCTACTGATGCTCAACAGGTTAGAAAACCTAGTAAGCTGCCTAAGACGAATCAGACTACTAAAACCCATCAGCCGAATAGGCTGCTGATAGGAGTAAAATTTAAATGTCAAGTCTGCCAAATCTAAGGTGAGTTATTAAATAACTCAGGTGAGAAATTGAGGCAAAAATGAAATTATCTGACAAGAATTTGAATCACATTATGATAATTATTATTATGACATGCACTATGCTTATTCATATTATCATATTGATCATGTTCACTGTGCTGATTGTCATCCTCATTTCAATATGCATGTTTATCACACATTTCATGCATCTTACCTTGCTTATGAGCATTGTTTTAATCATGACTAGTAAAGTGGTATCATAATGACAAATGGTATCATCATGATAAAACATAAGTCACTAGATCATCACATGTTAAAGGTTTTACTAACCCTGCTGGACCCAACAAATAAGGGGTACCAAAAATAGTCATCTGTTTTACAGGTGAATTGCATGTGAGATGACAAAGATGAGTTGACTGCCCTTGCAAATTTCAACAAATTCAACAAGTGGTCTTACCATCAAGTGTGCACCAGGAAATGGTACTATCAAGCTGCTTATATCAGATTGCTCCAAACCATCAAGTGATATCATTCTAGTGAGTGATATCAGACAAGTGGTGTCAGACAATAGGTATAAACCAACAAGTAGTATAAATCAACAAGTGGTAGACGCTACATTTGGAGATTTCAAGGAAGCAAGATTGTTGGAAAGCTGAAGCCTATCAAAAGATTACAAGTGGTATAAAGACCATCAGAAACCAACAAGTCAACCATGTGACAAAGAAAGTGGTTTGTTGATTTTGGATTCATAAGTTGAGGGGGAACTTATCAGAAGACTAACCCAGAACAGCTTACTGAAATTCAACGGCTGAGTGTCTTTGAAGAGAAACTCTCATCAGACTACTTGACCACGAATTCTTGAACTTAGGGGGAACGTGTACGACTAGCGGTACTCCTAAATAAATATGAAATTGTCAATAAGTCAAGATGAAGCTATCAGAAGACAGCTTCTTATCAGCTGACTGGAACTCAACAGCCAAGTGTTACTCAAGAATGTACTACATCAAGTGGTATCAGCAAGTGTTATCACATCAACAAGTGATATCAGCTGACTAATCTGATTTACATTTATACAAGTAGTATCAGACTACAAGTAGCATCAGACTACAAGTGGAATCAGACCACAAATACCAAGTGGTATCAATTCTTGAAGTTAAGGGAATTTTCTAGCTGGAGTGATAAACAGCAACGAAGACTACCTAAATCAGCCTAGTACTCACCTAGTTGTCTTCAACATACTAAGTTTGCAATCCTATAAAGAGAAAAAGGGGAAGAAGAGATGCAACTCAAGTATTTTTGTTGATGACAAAAAGGGGGAAGATAAAGGATGCAACTAAGAACCCTTTAAACAGAAGATCAGAAAAGGGAAAAGAACCAACTATTGGTATTTTTTTAAAGTTGTATCAGATCAATAAATTTCCATCTTAAGGTATGAAGACCAAAATCTGAAGACTTAGAAGACGTTCTTAGTTGAAGGTTTTGTCATCATCAAAAAGGGGGAAATTGTTGGTGTAAATTAGAGAAGGTTTTGAAGATGACAAAAAGGCCATAAAGGTTTTGAAGATCAAAAGGTTAAGTCATCAACTAAGAACAGCTTAGTGAAACCTATATCAAGGTCTGGAAGCTATGTGATCGAATCAGCCGAGTGGGATATCAGATCAGTGAAGATCAGACTGGTTATCATCAGCCGAGTCAAGACAGATGTGTTCATTCTTGAATCAGCAGAGTAGCCATCAGATTAGTACTCCCATCAGCCAAGTGAAGACGATCAGCAAGCTATCCAACGGTAACCTGCTGAGTGCATTAAATGCGACTGGCAGAAAGTACAGCAGACTGTACTGCAGCAGTTGCAGGGAGCCGTTCCAGAAAATGGGGACCAGAACTCGAGGACTGCAGATTTCTGTCTCATCTTCAACGGGCAGAAATTCAAATTCGAGAGTATAAATAGAAGACTAACTGAAGATCTAAATGAGAGACTTGCAAAATTCAAGATCACATCTTAAGAGCAAGATCCATCAGTTGAGTCGTCTGATCACAAGCGAAGTCATCTGTTGACGTAGCTTTTCTTTGAAGAACAGAGAACTTGCGTTGTCTGTCTGAGTGACTTTCAACTGAGAAAAGAAAGGAGTGTATATCCATCTGTGTGAAGTGATATAGCTTCTTAGTGTAGGTTTTCTTTGTGAGCTCCTATACTGAAAATAGCGTGAGGAGTGTAGATCCATCTGTGTGAGTGATCTAGCTTCGGAGAGTAGGATTTCTGTGTGATTTCTTACTGCGCACTTGTGGCCATTTCATTTGTTGTTTGGCGCAAGCATTGTATACTGGTTACTTTGTGTTTCTAGTATAACCCAAGATCTTTGTGACTTGGAAGAGTGGACTAAAGGATTTTTATCCATATAACCACTATAAAAATTATGTGTGTTTGATTTAGTGTTTCTTTATCTTGCATATTTTCAAAAGAACTCAAACATACGAACTGAACCAAAAGATTTTAAAAGGAGTTGTAAAAACTGGGGATAAAATCTTTTGAGTGAGAAAACTTTAAAGAGGAACAGATTGGTTGAAAAACACTTGATAAATCCGCTGCCAACTAGTTTCTAAAACTCTGATATTTCATCTAAATCAGCTAAGTGAAATCAGATGAGTGGTCAACTCTGCTGCTCAAAGATTTGTGCGCGAACAGCTTAGTATTCTTACGAACTCCTGATCAGCTTAGTCTGCTGACAGAAAAAGTTAGAGAAAAAGATTTAAAGTTTATGAGATCTATTCACCCCCCCCCCCTCTAGATCTCATTGACCACTTTTGGGACCAACATACCATATGCATCCGCTATAGGAAGCATAATGTATGGTATGTTATGTATGAGACCAGACATAGCATACACTTTAAGCGTTACAAGTCGCTACCAGTCTGATCCAGATGAGCAGCACTGGATAGCCGTAAAGGCAATTCTGAAGTACTTGAGAAGGACTAAGGAATTGTTCTTGGTATACGGTGGAAGAGAATTGAAATTGGAAGACTATACTGATTCTAGCTTCCAATGTAATGTAGACAACTTCAAGTCGACATCTGGATACGTGTTCTGCCTCAATGGTGGTGCGGTAAGCTGGAAGAGCTCCAAGCAAGACACTACCGCAGATTCAACTACCGAAGCAGAATACATTGCCGCGTGTGATGCAGCAAAGGAAGGTGTTTGGATGAAGAACTTCATCCAGGAATTGGATGTGAAACCTAGCATTGTCGAGCCATTACTATCTTCTGTGATAATAATGGAGATATCTCGCAAGCGAAGGGGTCGAGATCTCATCAGAATCTAAACACGAACTAAGACGATACCATTTGATATGTTATATCATTGGTAGAGGAGACATAAAGATGGAACGTGTCACCTCAAGGGATAATATGACGGACCCGCTGTCTTAGCCATTGCCTCAAAGGCATCCGAAAACATCTGTCTAAAAGGGGAATCAGAAGTATCAAAGGGTTGCTTTAGTACAAGTGAGAGATTGATAGAATAGTATCCTGCAAGCCAACTATTTGGCTGCATTTAACTGAAAGGACCATTCAATTGGATTAATAAATGCATTTTATAATTATATGGTCATCTTTATCTTATGTAATAATTATCTACGCATAAGGATAGAAGTCCTTAGATCACAGGGCTATGGGACAACCCGTGGACTGATCTCCAAGGTCGTGATCTAGAACATATTCAAGAGTCGTAGAATCCAATCGAGATAGGACATCGTTGGATTCGGTTAGACTCTCACTATTGTGTATACTCCGATGAACTGGAGAACGCTGGGGTCCACGAGCGTGACTGGGATAGTTGATACACATAAGTGGGTGGTTTGCTGGGATGGCAAGCGCACTGAATACCCCAATTAGGAAATAACTCACCATGGAAGCGGTAGTCGCATATCGGGGTTGAATTTATTCCAAATTTATAATAGTATACGAGGAACGATCCCTAACTACTTGAGGTGATGGGGTTTATCTGGTGCGAGAACGTCTATGCTTTGATATGAGTTCCGACTGACTGGGGATCGCCAGATAGTCTCTGAGGACTCATATTGGTTGGGAAATTCTCCTATGGATTTCTGTGAGAAATTAATTCTGGTAAAATCCTTGGCCAAGGTATCTGACGACTTTATGTAAGTAGCTCATAAAGATTAAGTCAAATAGAATTTATTTCAAGATCAGAGTACATAAGGTCAAGGCAAAAGAAAAGGGAATCCGATGAAAGACTATACCCTTAAGTCTCGACTGGGAGATTGATCGATGGAGAGATTATGTCGTATATGGAAATTATAAATGATAAAAGGTTCACTGAATTAATTCACCAGTGATTGGGCTCCATGGGCTTGTAGCTGGACATCGACCGTGGAGTGTAGGAGAATTCCCAAATTGGCAGGGGTGCTAATTTTGGAATGGTCAATCGACAGAGTGTTCGATTGATTTAGAGTAAGTCTTACTCGAATAATTAAATAATATTTAATTATAACCCACGGCCAATTATGTGGTGAACCTACGGGGGCATACACAATACACATAAAGAGAAAGCGAGGAAATAAGAACAACCGAGTCGACTGGGTCGACTGGGTGAATAATCGACTGGGTCAATTATTATGGGTGGAAATGGGATCCAATTGGAATTGGATCAGGATCATAAATTAAATTGGAATTTAATTTGTGGATTAATTAATTAAGTTAGATTTAATTAATTAGAAGGGATTTTAATTAAATGGGCTTAGAGTCTGATTTAATTAAATGGGAGATTAAGTTAATTAATTGGGCTATTTAATTGGGAGATTAAATAAAGCCTGGTCAAATTAATTAACTGGGCCATGAATTAATTAGAAGACTTGGTCTTCTAATTATAGAGGGCCATGGCCCATGTAGGAGAGAGGAAACCTAGTCCTATTAGGACTAGGTTAGGGAGATAACTATAAATAGCTATCTTGTTGTTATTTTTCAAACAACTCAACAAGCAAAATTGAGCAAGAGCAAAATTTTCTCTCCTTCTCCCAAGCATAAGTCGACCGAACCCTGTTCTTCCTTTGGAAGAATTTTTTGTTTTCGATTTTGTTCCTAAATCGTTCCTAATTCCTAGATCTTAATATATCTTGTGTTCTAGTCGATCAAGATATATTATTTTCGTGATATTGTGGTGTATCAACTCATAGAGGCGCAACACGTGGGGCGCTCCTGGAAAAGTCTGGATTGATTTTGCTGGAGCAGAAATCAGAGTTCGTTTTTTTGCTGACTGCCAACTTGGATTTGCAAGGAGATAGGTATAACGTGTAAGCTTATACTATCGTTTTAATTAATATTTATATATATACACCTAGAGTAGTATCCTGGCAAGATTCCGTAAGAGGTCCTAAAAATTTTTATATTCCGCTGTGCCTAGGGCTGTTTATCTTACCGAATCCCAACAGTCTATTCACCCCCCCTCTAGACCTCATCTGACTACTTGGGACCAACAACGGGGTTTTGTCCCCTCTGTGATCTCTCTGTTTACAAGAGGTTTTACCCTTTTTCTTGATTTTTTTTTTCCCAAAAATCTTCCTGGAAAATTTTCTTCTGCCTCTGCCCTTCTTGTATTCTTTCCATCATGTCTTCAGAATCTGGATTGAATTCCTCTTCTACTGGAAGTACCAGAACACGGTTGCCAATGGAGGATCCTTCATCAGCCTATTTTCTCCATCCATCAGACGGTCCAGGCATCATTCTTGTTCACAACAAACTCACAGGTGATAATTACACTGCGTGGGCCCGTTCTATGTCCCTAGCACTCAATATCATGATAGAATAGTGTCCTGCAAGCCAACTATTTGGCTGCATTTAATTGAAAGGACCATTCAATTGGATTAATAAATACATTTTATTATTATATGGTCATCTTTATCTTATGTAATAATTATCTACGCATAAGGATAGAAGTCCTTAGATCACAGGGCTATGGGACAACCCGTGGACTGATCTCCAAGGCCGTGATCTAGAATATATTCAAGAGTCGTAGAATCCAATCGAGATAGGACATCATTGGATTCGGTTAGACTCTCACTGTTGTGTATACTCCGATGAACTGGAGAACGCTGGGGTCCACGAGCGTGACTGGGATAGTCGATACACATAAGTGGGTGGCTTGCTGGGATGGCAAGCGCACTGAATACCCCAATTAGGAAATAACTCACCATGGAAGCGGTAGTCGCATATCGGGGTTGAAGTTATTCCAATTTACAATAGTATACGAGGAACGATCCCTAACTACTTGAGATGATAGGGTTTATCTGGTGCGAGAACGTCTATGCTTTGATATGAGTCCCGACTGACTGGAGATCGCCAGAAAGTCTCTGTGGACTCATATTGGGTATAGAGGAACTCGTATGCAGATTCATATCATCAACAAAGAATCCATTGACCCGACTTGATAGGTTGGGAAATTCTCCTATGGATTTCTGTGAGAAATTAATTCTGGTAAAATCCTCGGCCGAGTTATCTGACGGCTTTATGTAAGTAGCTCATAAAGGTTAAGTCAAAGAGAATTATTTCGAGACCAGAATGCATAAGGTCAAGACAAAAGAAAAGGGAAACCGATGAAAGACCATACCCTTAAGTCTCGACTGGGAGATTGATCGATGGAGAGATTATGTCGTATATGGAAATTGTAAATGAGATAAAAGGTTCACTGAATTAATTCACCAGTGATTGGGCTCCATGGGCTTGTGGCTGGACATCGACCGTGGAGTGTGGGAGAATTCCCAAATTGGTAGGGGTGCTAATTTTGGAATGGTCAATCGACAGTGTGTTCGATTGATTTAGAGTAAGTCTTACTCGAATAATTAAATAATATTTAATTATAACCCACGGCCAATTATGTGATGAACCTACGGGGGCATACACAATACACATGAAGCGAAAGCGAGGAAATAAGAACGACCGAGTCGACTGGGTCGACTGGGTGAATAATCGACTGGGTCGATTATTATGGGTGGGTCGACTGGGTCGACCCAATTGGAACAAAATGGGATCCAATTGGAATTGGATCAGGATCATAAATTAAATTGGAATTTAATTTATGGATTAATTAATTAAGTTGGATTTAATTAATTAGAATGGATTTTAATTAAATAGGCTTAGAGTCTGATTTAATTAAATGGGAGATTAAGTTAATTAATTGGGCTATTTAATTGGGAGATTAAATAAAGCCTGGTCAAATTAATTAATTGGGCCATGAATTAATTAGAAGACTTGGTCTTCCAGTTAAAGAGGGCCATGGCCCATGTAGGAGAGAAGAGCCCTAGACCTAATAGGACTAGGTTAGGGAGATAACTATAAGTAGCTATCTTGTAGTTATTTTTCACACAACTCAATAAGTAAAAATTGAGCAAGAGCAAAAAATTCTCTCTCCCCTCTCCCTGTGTAGTCGACCGAACCCTGTCTTCCTTTTGGAAGAATTTTTCGTTTTCGACTTTGTTCCTAAATCGTTCCTAAATCCTAGATCATAATATATCTTGTGTTTTAGCTGATCAAGATTTATTATTTTCGTGTAATTGTGGTGTATCAACCCGTAGAGGCGCAACACGTGGGGCGCTATTGCAGAGCTTGGGTCGATTTTGATGAGGAGAATTTCAGAGTCCGTTTTGCTGACTGCCAACTTGGATTTGCAAGGAGATAGGTATAACGTGCAAACTTATACTATCGTTTTATTTATTCATATATATACAACTAGAGAGTATCCTGGCAAGATTCCGTAAGAGGTCCTAAAAATTTTATATTCCGCTGTGCCTAGGGCTGTTTATCTTACCGAATCCCAACAGTGGTATCAGAGCCAACTCTAGGCTTTGTATATATATGAATTTGCAAATTCTGTGTTTTTAAATCATATGTTTGATTTATGTGGCTAGTTCTTTAACTTTGCATGTTTTAAAACATAGATCTGTTAACTTAGAGTTAATGTAAAATTTTGATTCGAAACTTTATCGTGTTAATTTTTATTTTGGATTGGGATTTAATTAATTGGATCTATTTAATTAAATCAAATGTAATCGAACAAGAAAAATTATATATTTTTGGGATCAACCGCGGTGGCACGTGGCGGTACGCAGCAGCGCACCGCGGCTAGGCAGCCACCGCGTACTGCCGTACGCGGCAGCGCGTGAACAGCGCGCTGTCTGCGCGTGCAGCACACGGCAGCTGCCCTCGGGCAGTTTGCCGCGTGCTAGCAACGCGCAGCAGCATACTGCTACGCGTTGTCACGCGCGACAGCAGCCACTGCGTGGGGCTCACGCGCGGCTTCCGTGGCCATGTGTGTGCTGCCACGTGGCAGCGTTCATTGCGTCACTTCGTGGCTGAATTTTGGTTGATCTCAAACTCACCTATTTTGGAAGTCCTGAAAATCTTGGAGATTTGGTTGTTATGGAATCTTGGTGAATCTTGGATAGATCTTAGAGATCTAATTAACAAGGAAACTTAGAGTTTCATTTGAGATAAGACATTCAATTATAATTAATGTCTTCTAGTAAGTTACCAAGATTAAAGATCTTAGAGATCTTATTAAATTAGGAAACTTGGAGTTTTGGATAAGGTAGAAATCTTGGTGGATTTGAACACTACCTTAGTTAACTAATCTATTCAAAATAGTATTATCTTGAGAATCTTGGAGATTTGTAAAATTGGGAAACTTAGAGTTTTGGATAAGATAGTAATCTTGGAAGATTTGTAACTATCTTAATTAACCAACTTTATCAAGATAAGAGTTGTAGATTTCTTAGAACTCAAGTAAGAGTTAATTAATCTTAGAGGTTAATTGTTAATTCAAAAGTAAATTAACATGGATAATTTTTGTGAATTGAAATTAAAGGAGCCGGTAAATTTACATTTATGCCCTTATGTGAATTTATACATGTTCTTGAGTGAATATGTGGATTTGTCGATTTTGCCCTTAAGCCCTGTGTAGTTTTGGTTTATTTATTTTATGGGTTGTAATTAAATGGGCCTGATTGGTGCCCTTGCTTGCGCAAACGAATGTAATAGAATAGGGCCTTTATTTTTATAAGCTAGGCTTAGATTAGGCTTGGAGCCAAGAAGACCTCATGAAGACTTGGAGATCCACATGGAGGCCCATTACCTTGGAGGACATGGAGGCCCAATTCATTACATGGAGGCCCAATCAAGGTGGATATTACAAGAAGGCCCATGATATATGGGTTTGAAAATTGTAATAGTTAGGACATTTAATTTCCACCCTAGACTGACCAATTGGTACATCATGTGGCTCGTGATGGATCGCATAGGATGGGCAATCGACCAATCATATGTGCAATGCTAGGTGATATATGTTTACTATTATTCTTTGATGTATGTCTTGCATGCTTAGAATAGATCACGTAAACAAGATAAAGCATAATCTGATGAGACCTCGCACGAAGAAAACTTAAAACCTCCAATTGAACTTAAAAACTCAATTAGAATATTAAATCGATTAACGGGCGCATATGAATGGTGTCTATGGTCCGAGCCTATCTAATTACTAGGTCTTAGGCATATTGTACAAATATATCTCGATGTCTCACGAGTCGTGGGTCGAGCTATAGGAAGATGATATGTCTATTGCCTCGATGCACAGTTTAGTGCCAAGGGAGGGGATAGCAAGGTTCTAGGCGCTGTCTCACGAGTCGTGGGGCGTCTAGGATTGAACTATTTCTCTTCACGAGTATTGGACATGATTTAACGCGAGTAAGTATGGACATCTCACGAGTCGTGGGTCCATAACGAAAACCGAGGCTGAATGAACTCAAGGGTTAGCTGGGATGGTTAACCGGCGATGTGATCGCCCACCAAGTGGATCGATTGGTATGGCCAACGAGTCGTGGGTACTGAGCGATTGCATTTGGGCCTTGAGCCCATTAGGAAATTTTTATTTCCCGAACCTTATGTGGGGGCATAAGTATTCGACAAAAATAGTGGGAGTAATTTACAAATGAAAACCATGTTTGTAAATTATGCATTGATATTAATCTGCCGCGTATTTATCGTCATGTTTATGATAGTTTATCATAAGTTATGTATCCTTGAATATTTACCATCATACTTGAATCAAATGAATTGACTGAACCCAAATGAATTTTGAATGACTTCGAAACTTGAGAAATTATTCTCGAGTCCAAGCAAGGACTAATCTCCTTACAAAGATTTCATTGTTTTTCCTTTCGAAGTTACACTTCGACTGGAATGGTGATAGGTTTCACCAAGCTGCCTTTTTTCGAAGTTACTCTTCAAATAAGAAAGGTGATAAGTTTCACCAGAGGGTTGAGGATGGTTCTCAAGCCCAAATTTTCTTGAAGGCAAACATGAAGTCTCCCATAAATGGGAAGTAACATCTCGTTGAAAAGCTCAAAAGACTTACGAGATGAAAGAAGAGGAATGAATCCTCTCTTAAGGGAAATAACCTTGGAGGTTTTTCTGTAAGGATGATAAGTTGTAAAGTCAATCAAAATTGTTCTTCCATGAATTAAGATCAAGGGAAAGAGGGAATTGAACCTATTCATCCCATAAGGGATGATCAAATTTTATTGAACTTAACCTTATGGTTAAAGTAATGCATAAGGGTGTTGGATGCCCGATGAAGCACTCATTGATGCATTCAATGCATCTAAAGCCATGAATTATTTAGATCATTAGAATTTGCTTATACCATCCCTTGTCTTAAGGGATGTGATAGTTCCATAATGGTTGGAACTGATTTCGCTATAAGATTTATACGCAAAAGGTGTGTATAAGCAAATGAGTATGAATACTCATATAACGTCTAAATACAATATGCATAGTCAATAAAATATAAATAATCAAGATTCCACACACTTGAATCGTTGTAAAAACCGAAAGGCGATACACGAGCACTAAAACAAATTTCCGAATTAAAGATTCAAAGAATGAGCTCGACTAGGTCGAGCTTGACTGGGATGCTGTACATAGTAACCGACTTTCGAATCTTGCTTAATGGAAATTAGATTTAGTAGTTGGTTGCTAGGCAACCAAGAGGCATAAACAATTGCAATGGATTTAATCCATTTATAAGTGTGTAGAAACACTAAAGCATTAGTGGGAGATAAGGCGTCTCTAGTACCCTCATGGGTAAAAGTATGTTGTGATGTACAATTCCAAATTACTTTTGGGATAAAAGAAGAGAGCCTAATCAATGAAAGCATGTAAGATATTTGGATCGATTCAAAATCAAACATGCATTGGCAATACGCCATTGATTATTTAATAGAGAATTAGATTCTCGAAATGTGAGACCCGCTCGAAACGTTGTCTGTTGTCGAGCATTTTGGACATGTTAATGTCCATTGAGAAATCTTACATGAAATTCCTTATTCAAACAAATAAAACTTGATCGAGAAAAATCGAAGATACTGAGCTAAGTATCTCTGAAGCCAGTTCCAAAACATATCACGTGATATGAGTTTTGGTATTGTACCTTCATATGCATTCATGCGCATATGGGGTCTCCCGCTTATGTGAATAAGCTGGTGGGAGATAAGTTGGACGTAAAGTCCATCTTATGCAATTTGTCGGGTATCCAGAAAACTCTATAGAATACAAGTTCTACGATTCTACAAGATAAACTACGTTTGTCTCAAGGAACGCACACTTCTTGGAGAAGGATTTCTTGCTAGGCAAGAAGGAACACAACGTAGAACTAGATGAGGTCACTGAAGCTGAAAAGGCCGAAGAGGTCAATCAAGCCGACCCATCACCACAGGCAGTGGGAGAACAAGAGCATGAAAGTGCACCAGAAAGTACATCGGTACTTCGTAGGTCAGAAAGACAACGTAGAGAACCCAAGAGGTACTACGGTCTGCTGCGTGAGACTAGACAGTCTCTAATCGACCCAAGGCCTTACGAAGAGGCTATGCTAGGCATAGACTCGGGAAGGTGGCGTGAAGCCATGGAATTCGAATTGGACTCCATGCACTCGAACAAGGTCTGGGCCTTGATAGATCCACCAGTGGGAGTGGCTCCCGTGGGTTGCAAGTGGATCTATAAGCGAAAGCTTGGAGTGAACGGAGAGGTAATAACCTACAAGGCGCGACTAGTGGCAAAAAGGATACACTCAAAGGCCAAGCATCGACTTTGAGGAGACCTTCACGCCCGTCGCAATGTCTAAATCCATTCGAATCTTGCTGGCCATAGCTGCGTGGTATAACTACAAGATATGGTAGATGGATATAAAGACTGCCTTTATCAATGGGGACATTGACAAGGAGATCTACATGGAGCAACCAAAAGGATATACATCCAAAGGAGATGAACACAAGGTGTGCAAACTCCAGAGGTCCATTTATGGACTGAAGCAAGCTTCCCGAAGTTGGAACATTCGTTTCGATGAGACAATCCAAACTTTTGGATTCATCAAAAACATGTTCGAACCTTGCGTGTACAAGAAGATCAGTGGGAGTACAGTTGAATTTTTGGTGCTTTACGTTGATGACATTCTTCTCATTGAAAACAATGTGAAAGTGTTATACGAAACTAAAGCATGGTTGTCTACACAATTCTCAATGAAGGAATTGGGAGAAGAATCCTTTGTACTTGGTATAAGGATCTACCGAAATAGATCAAAAGGATTGATGGGTCTCTCCCAATTGTAGTACATAGATAAAATCTTGAAAAGATTTAATATGGAAGAATCCAAGAGAGGATTGCTTCCAATGAGACATGGAATTGCACTCTCTAAGTCTATGGCCCCAAAGACGCCTGAAGAGAGAAGCAATATGTCTCGAGTACCATATGCATCTGCAATAGGAAGCATAATGAATGGTATGTTATGTACGAGATCAGACGTAGCATACACTTTAAGCGTTACAAGTTGCTACCAGTCTGATCCAGGTGAGCAGCACTGGATAGCCGTAAAGGCAATTCTGAAGTACCTGAGAAGGACTAAGGAATTGTTCTTGGTATACGGTGGAAGAGAATTGAAATTGGAAGGCTATACTGATTCTAGCTTCCAATGTAATGTAGACGACTTCAAGTCGACATCTGGATACGTGTCCTGCCTCAATAGTGGTGCGGTAAGCTGGAAGAGCTCCAAGCAAAACACTACCGCAGATTCAACCACCGAGACAGAATACATTGCCGCGAGTGAAGCAGCAAAGGAAGGTTTTTGGATGAAAAACTTCATCCAGGAATTGGATGTGATATCTGTTGGGATATTCTAGTATAGGGCTCGATTGTCAATACAACAAAGTGCGGAATTTAAAATTTTTCGAGGTTTCCTAATTGTCCCATAAATAGATCTCCATAGTTATTTATACGAAAAGCTTGAATCAAACAATAACATAATTATCAAAGGGGTTTTTCGCAATTTACCTCACCACAGCTTGGTGGTGGTTACCATTGGGATTCCCGTGTCCTCCGAGTGTTTGGTTTGATCCACAAATTGAGTGATCCATATGTGTCACCTCCAAAGCTAGTCCACACCAATCGGATTGTAGCGACGCCTACGAGTCTTAGGCTACGAACTAGATTTCGCAGGTTTGTCAGCAAAGGAACGGAGACACCAATGGAAGAATTCGATCCACAGGCCTTATGCGATCGAGCTGGGTACGTCCAAGTCCAGATTTGGTCCGAGCAGGGTTCGGCCAGGGTCAGGTTTGGTCCGGTTTGTGTTCGGCCGAATCTAATTGGGCGGCTAGGGTTTAGGGGCGAAAAACTTTTGGGGCGATTTTGTAATTAAAAAATTCTTGTTTGAAAAATCTAACTCTCTCGATTTTTCTCTCAAAATTTTCAGCAACTTTTTCTCTCAAAATTTTCAGCAACTTTTTCTCTCAAAAGCTTTTTAGGGTTTTCAAAAACTAGTGCAAAAACTTGTGTTAGCATTCATTATTAATGAAGAGAAGGTAAGGAGTATTTATAGGAGGAGAGTCCTTCTCCAAAAAGATCTCCTTTCCTTGTTTATCAAATCTTCATTCCTTATCCTTAGGAATGTGAGATTTGATAAATCTCTTCATACTTGATATACAAGAAACAAAACTCCTTTTCTTTCCTAACTACTAAAATCGCCCCCTAGCCCCTAAGTTTGGATAATTCCAAAATCAACCCATAATTATCCAATACTTAAATTGGTTAATTATTTATTCTTCCAATTAATTAACTACTTTAATTAATTTCATAATTAATTAGATAACTCTAATTAATTAATTATCAATTAATCAATTAGTCATCTAATTAATGATCTCCAATTGAATTAATACCATAATTCAATTACCTTGATTTAATAACTTTAAATCACTTTCTTTATTTCCTTTAAGACAGTCACCGTCCAATTGTATTGTGTGTGACCCTCTGGGTTCACCATCAACTGGCAGCAGGCCCACGACTTACGTGATTTAATTAACGAGCAACTAAATGCTTCCGATCAATTAAACTACTTTTAATTGACCACTCCTAGAATTAAATCCTCTATTAATTCCGGAGTACCCACACTTCATGGTCGATGTCTAGCCACAAGCCCATGAAGCCCAATCAAAGGTGAATTGATTTATTGTGAACCTCACCTCTTATAATTGCCATGTACATACGGTCCTTCTACGACTGATTTCCCGATCGAGACCTAGGGTGTGTGAATTGATCGGCACCTTTAATTATCTCAATAACTATACTTTCTAATTTTCCGACAATGATTTCAGTGTGACTGCCAAATTTGGAAAGTCCTTCCAAATGCATCACCGACTATGGCCATAGATTCCTCGAAATCAATTATCTAAGAAACGTATAGGAAATTCTCTCATCTTATCAAGATGAGGCGTTAGATCCTCTCTTAGTACTAACCACTCGCGTACACTTTTGCACGCACCCAACTTAGGCACTTTGTGGTCAGGCTACGTGACCAGTACCTAAATCTAAGCACGTACATCCATGTACCGAATTCGCCCTAGTACCTCAAGTCTAAGGACTAAATCGTACACTATTATAAGCCTTGAGAAACATCCCATCACCGATATGCGTCATGCGCTTCCACAATGGGTTTCTCTGTTCGGGTCGTTCGATGCGTTCAATCCTCCATTGAATCACCTACTCATATGCACTGGACTCAAATTCCTTGCTCATGAAACTCTACAAATTCACTCCATGTGAATCGTGCATACTTGTACAAGTCTTGACGATTCCTACGATACCCCGTCTCGTTTGGAATCTATGACTTGGAACAGTTTTAAGATCACGACCTTTGAGACTGTTTCATGATTGCACTCAGTACTGAAGTGAATCGTCCCATAGTCTATTGTGACCTTAGGATTTCATCCAATCGCTTAGATAGGTTCGCGAGAGATGAAGTTGGCCATTGTTCAGTTTCACATACTATGAATGAACGGCGTATTAATTATAAACCATAAGAAAACAGTACTTCAACAAGCTAATTAACATTGGCTTGCTGGGCACTATTCCATCAATCTCCCACTTGCCCTAAAGCCAATCTCAACATTTCTAAGACCCATCTATACCAAGATGTCCCTCGAACCATTTGTGAGAGAGCTTAATTAGTGGATCTGCTAAGTTTGTCCTTGTCGAGATGAAGTAATACTTCTACTCGTCTCAACTACCTTTGACTTGTTCAATCATACGGTGTTGTGTTCAGATTATAGGTGAGATCTCGATTTCCTTTCATTGAGCAATAGCCTCATCTAAATCGGCTAAGATTATGATGGGCTTATGTCATGCTAGGTACTTCATCCAATGGATGAAGGTTTCTCATCTAAACACCTTCCTTTGTGCAGCATCATAATGGTGCCCTTTATTCTTGTTTGAATCGGCAATGGTATATTATTGGAATTTCTTCCAATTTACCTTGCTCTATCGAAACAGAATAAATAATCCACTCCAGATTGGAAATCTCAAATTTCAAAAATCTTTTGAGTTTCAATTCTCCACTACTACCACAGACCAGCATTATATCCTTTAATTATCTTCGAGGATTGCTTTTATGGTAGACCAGTGTCCTTGACTGGTGTTTGACTATCGGTAGCTCATTCAGAGCATTTTGACGTGTCAGGTCTAGTACAAGACTTTGCATGCTACATGCAATCCAAATGCCAAGCATAAGGCTTCTTGAGACAGTTACTTCTTCACTCATTTAATTTAGGGCTCATTAAATAAGTGAGAGAGATTTTGTCTCTTTTGGAAAACAATCCTTTCTTGGATTCTTCCATATTGAATTTAATCAATATAGTCTTTGTACTTTGATTTGGTAAGTTATTACATCTTCTTCCTTCTATCTTCCATAGATACGTATTGCCAGTACGTGAGATGTAATTCCAAATCTTATAATGGAGAATTGCGTGAAGAACACGCTTTCGTTTGTGCTTTTCTGATATTCTTATATCTTGCTTGATGTACTGAACATCATCTTGTTGCGCTTCGAACTCAACTACGCTCCCACTGATTCTTTTGCACATTTGGAATCCATATGCCTTTTGACAAATTCAACATTCTTGATCAACTATCAAGTTGCATGTTCCAAATTTGGGAAAAAGTCATAGATTGACCTTTGGATTAGAATAGAGATCTTCTCATCAATTTTCAATTGTGAGATGCAGGATTCATATCCAATAGTCATGCCTTCGGTAGTCAAAACTACTTTTCTATGGTTAATAGTTTCGAAATGAATTTTGACGTAGCTAATGGATATAAGGTATTTTCATCAATCCTAAAAGGACTTTTGAATAATGACCTATTGCCATTAAGTGAGTCAAAGTTTTCAACTTCGAATCTTATGGCTATGTGCCATATCCCTTAGATCATGTTTAACATAATCTCTTTGTAATCTTGGATTTGAATCCAATTTCTCAATTTCGTAAAATGGAATTTTGAGTTCCTTACGAATTTGATCAGATTACAATTTCTTGTGCATGGATTGATTCAGCAATTTTCAGTGTTTGCTCCCACTGTTCATGGGGACGGGTCCACTCTTTGGACTTCATCAAGTTCTACGACATTCCT
The DNA here is from genome assembly GCA_003313485.2 of Penstemon barbatus. Lineage (NCBI taxonomy): Eukaryota > Viridiplantae > Streptophyta > Magnoliopsida > Lamiales > Plantaginaceae > Penstemon > Penstemon barbatus. The sequence goes on along the minus strand of CM064877.1, from coordinate 59,995,068 downwards.
TATTTCCTTTGACAGGGTCTTGTCAACAGAGGAACAAGCTACTTACGAGATACTTTTTGTTTCTCGTTGTCGTGGAATATGTATTCAATTTGAATACCCCATAAACTTTATATGAACTAGATCTACCATCTAATTTCTCATATAAGGGTGTTCTGCTACGTCTTAGAAGACACGGCGATGTAAGGACTTACTTCGAAGTATACTATACCAAGTATCTTTGAAGAGTCAAGGGGAGGTATCCCCTAATTTGAATAAAGGAAACTCAGCTAGATCAGAGTCGTGAATCAAACGTAGTTCGATTTCTTCTTTGATTTGCTTCATGAGAATTCTATTCTCGTCTTAGATAATCGAGGTGTTAAGTTGCTTATGTTTCAGCAGGTTTGATTAAATCAAATTGCTTTTGACATAATGCATCTAGTTACTTCATTTCCAAAACATCTATTGAATTACTTCAATAGTTTCAGAATTGTACTTCAGCCAAGTACACACATATTTAACGATTGAAAAATCGTAAGTATATATGAAGTAGATTTCTCCGAACTAGTGCTTTTAGTTCATGTCGATTGAAATGTTTTGGAATGCCTTAGCAATCCTTCACTTTGGTTATCGTTCCTTCAAGATTTGAAAGTTTCGAATTTACCCAAGTTCATTATCTCAGGAACAGTAAATAAAAACTTCCCTTTCAAATCTGTCTTTCGGAAGAATGTTCAAAATGAACACTTCAAGCATAAACGATTATCTCGTTTGTTTTGCTTGTTTATCGATTTAGCATATAGTCTTCAAAGTTTCGATTCGTTTATCATTGTTTTATTTCTATGCTCTAATGCATCAACATTTGTACAAAGTTAAATCGCTCTAATTAAAATGAATTCCATTCTCAATGGTAAAGCAATGACGTCTCGTACAAAATGTGAAATAATACTCAAAGTAAACTAAAACTTAAAACTCATGCTAATACGAAAAACTAAGAAAAACTTCTTTTGCTAAAAAGGAATGTCTAGGTACAATTCATCCTTGACCCAGTCCCGGAATTCCAGTTTCCTCATCTCGCTCTGCACTACTTGCATCTCCCTTTCAAGGAATTTCCTCCTTTTGGGTTGAGCGGGAAGACTATCATCGCCTGTAAATGCTTTTACAGAAATGAAAGTTTTAATCAGATGTCTTACATCAAATAGATTCAACAAATGTATAACTTAAAAAGTCATACCGTAGTCAAGTCTTTCCAGGAAATCCCTTTTAACAAGCTTCCTTATTTTCCCTTCGTACTTACACAGAGGGCAATTCCAATCATATAGACCAAAACCACGTTGATGAGCTTCTTCATATTTGTCTAACAACTCATGCAATTGCTTTGTCTGTATTCCATCAGGCGGAATATCGCAATGTTGCATAAAATGAGTGAAGGTCTCAGATAATCCTTGAAGGGTTATCGTTATCTCATCTTCGAGAGTCAATTGGGCTCCAAACCCTTTCATCAGCTCGAATGTCTTGCTCAAGTAAGAACAATATTCTCCAACATTGTCAAACTTAGCCATGTCGGTTTCGTAGAGGAAATTGCACATCACTTTTTCAAAAGTTGGTTCGGTTCTCAAGCGCATCAAGGATTGGATAGTGGATGGTAAATGGCTAACATTTAAAAAACAGACAACTATAAGCAGACAGGTTTAATATTAATACTTATAATTAACGAAATTTGGACTTTTTATCGAAAAAGTTCTCCCACTATTTTATCGAAACAGTAACCCCTTCTAGTTTCGGGAAAAGTCTATTTCCTAGTAGGTCTTGACGTCCCAGCAGCAATTAGTTGTACCCACGACTCGTGGCCATACAATTAATTCCCTAGGTAGGTATACATATTACCAATCGTGTCTACTACACAACCTTCAAGTTATTTTTGCCTCGTTTTTCGCATTTATCTAGCACTGCTACATCATAAATGTTACTACGCGTTAAGTCTAACCCATTAATCATGATAAGCAACGGGCCCGGTCATGAATTCTCCGTAACTAGTTATCGGTCGATTTTCACGTCCCGACCAGTCCCTACCCTTGTCAAGTTTTAAGAAAACTAGAATCAAGGAATTTCGTGCATTGCTCCTTTCTTCGACTCGGGTGCCAGACTCTGGATCACCTCTATCGATAAGTAAACAACATACACTAGTCCCTATTAATGGAAGGCTTGGATTTTATAAAACCTCATTTTATATTTAACCCAATATGACTTAATATTTATTCGAGAGGGGAATTTTCGTTTTTGAAAGTTTGAAGAAACTCTCCTCGAGATCTCACCGCTTCAATTATGCTTTATCTTTTATTTACGATCTAGATTCTAGCGCGCAAACACACAAGCAATCATAAATCGACTAATAAATAAAAGCCATACAAGCCTAGCATGCATACTACCACAATATGTTTTCGATCGGGAGCCTCCTATGTGGGCCATCATCGAGCCAATGATGTTGGCCCAATTGGTCAATCTAAAGGGTTCTCAAAGAACCTATGCTATTACACAATGTACCACGCATACATGGCCTTCAATTCTTCTTGGGCTCCCACCTTGCTTGTAAATGGGCCTCCATCCTAAACTAGGAAAGCAGTAAAGCCCTATTCTATTACAAAGGCTCAAAGTGGCCCAAAAATAATAACAGGCTCGCAGGCCCAATAAAAACCATGCATTAAATTAAACCAATCACATCTAACCTAAGGGCAAGGCTCGTCGCGATCGAAAACCACGTAAACAGTTCACGTAGAGCAAAGAAACATGTAAACATCTTTTACTTTCTTCTATCTTAATTTTAAAACACCTTCTAAAATTAATTTCCTATGATTCTTGCTTTTTAGTCACTACTAATTATGACAAATAAATTCTCGGAAAAACAAAAACAACTTTTCTGCCTTAATTTCAGATTCTGATTTTTCAACTTTTGAAAATTGCAGTTCGGCCCCTATACTTTCAGAAATTGCACTTTTGACCCCAAAACTTTTGAAAAGTTACAAAATACCCCCAAAACAGTTTTCGGACAGAATGAGCAGAAAATTAAAATTTTGAAATCCAGAAAATTTTCGAATTTGCAAACAGACCCCTGAAGTTTCGGAAATTACAAAACAGTCCTCAAATTTTCGAAAATTGCAAAATGGTCCAAAATTGCGTGCGATCAGATTTTCAGAAAACACCCAGATTTTTCAAAAATTTCCAGAAACAGAAAATTAAATTTTCAGCCCTATTTTTCAAGTTTTGCGATTTTTGCATAAAAGTCCTGATTTTTCGAAAAACTATAAATTCGCCACAGATCTAAAAAAGCAGTTTTACCCAATCATAGATCTAGTCATAACAAGCAAGAATCAATCACTAGAACATAATTAACATGCGTTCTCATACATACAATCAAGCATATACAGTGAAAACACATTATGTTCAGGCCTTTTCGTATAAAAACGTATGGAGTTGGCTCTGATACCACTGTTGGGATATTCTAGTATAGGGCTCGATTGTCAATACAACAAAGTGCGGAATTTAAAATTTTTCGAGGTTTCCTAATTGTCCCATAAATAGATCTCCATAGTTATTTATACGAAAAGCTTGAATCAAACAATAACATAATTATCAAAGGGGTTTTTCGCAATTTACCTCACCACAGCTTGGTGGTGGTTACCATTGGGATTCCCGTGTCCTCCGAGTGTTTGGTTTGATCCACAAATTGAGTGATCCATAGTCCACACCAATCGGATTGTAGCGACGCCTACGAGTCTTAGGCTACGAACTAGATTTCGCAGGTTTGTCAGCAAAGGAACGGAGACACCAATGGAAGAATTCGATCCACAGGCCTTATGCGATCGAGCTGGGTACGGCCAAGTCCAGATTTGGTCCGAGCAGGGTTCGGCCAGGGTCAGGTTTGGTCCGGTTTGTGTTCGGCCGAATCTAATTGGGCGGCTAGGGTTTAGGGGCGAAAAACTTTTGGGGCGATTTTGTAATTACAAAATTCTTGTTTGAAAAATCTAACTCTCTCGATTTTTCTCTCAAAATTTTCAGCAACTTTTTCTCTCAAAATTTTCAGCAACTTTTTCTCTCAAAAGCTTTTTAGGGTTTTCAAAAACTAGTGCAATAACTTGTGTTAGCATTCATTATTAATGAAGAGAAGGTAAGGAGTATTTATAGGAGGAGAGTCCTTCTCCAAAAAGATCTCCTTTCCTTGTTTATCAAATCTTCATTCCTTATCCTTAGGAATGTGAGATTTGATAAATCTCTTCATACTTGATATACAAGAAACAAAACTCCTTTTCTTTCCTAACTACTAAAATCGCCCCCTAGCCCCTAAGTTTGGATAATTCCAAAATCAACCCATAATTATCCAATACTTAAATTGGTTAATTATTTATTCTTCCAATTAATTAACTACTTTAATTAATTTCATAATTAATTAGATAACTCTAATTAATTAATTATCAATTAATCAATTAGTCATCTAATTAATGATCTCCAATTGAATTAATACCATAATTCAATTACCTTGATTTAATAACTTTAAATCACTTTCTTTATTTCCTTTAAGACAGTCACCGTCCAATTGTATTGTGTGTGACCCTCTGGGTTCACCATCAACTGGCAGCAGGCCCACGACTTACGTGATTTAATTAACGAGCAACTAAATGCTTCCGATCAATTAAACTACTTTTAATTGACCACTCCTAGAATTAAATCCTCTATTAATTCCGGAGTACCCACACTTCATGGTCGATGTCTAGCCACAAGCCCATGAAGCCCAATCAAAGGTGAATTGATTTATTGTGAACCTCACCTCTTATAATTGCCATGTACATACGGTCCTTCTACGACTGATTTCCCGATCGAGACCTAGGGTGTGTGAATTGATCGGCACCTTTAATTATCTCAATAACTATACTTTCTAATTTTCCGACAATGATTTCAGTGTGACTGCCAAATTTGGAAAGTCCTTCCAAATGCATCACCGACTATGGCCATAGATTCCTCGAAATCAATTATCTAAGAAACGTATAGGAAATTCTCTCATCTTATCAAGATGAGGCGTTAGATCCTCTCTTAGTACTAACCACTCGCGTACACTTTTGCACGCACCCAACTTAGGCACTTTGTGGTCAGGCTACGTGACCAGTACCTAAATCTAAGCACGTACATCCATGTACCGAATTCGCCCTAGTACCTCAAGTCTAAGGACTAAATCGTACACTATTATAAGCCTTGAGAAACATCCCATCACCGATATGCGTCATGCGCTTCCACAATGGGTTTCTCTGTTCGGGTCGTTCGATGCGTTCAATCCTCCATTGAATCACCTACTCATATGCACTGGACTCAAATTCCTTGCTCATGAAACTCTACAAATTCACTCCATGTGAATCGTGCATACTTGTACAAGTCTTGACGATTCCTACGATACCCCGTCTCGTTTGGAATCTATGACTTGGAACAGTTTTAAGATCACGACCTTTGAGACTGTTTCATGATTGCACTCAGTACTGAAGTGAATCGTCCCATAGTCTATTGTGACCTTAGGATTTCATCCAATCGCTTAGATAGGTTCGCGAGAGATGAAGTTGGCCATTGTTCAGTTTCACATACTATGAATGAACGGCGTATTAATTATAAACCATAAGAAAACAGTACTTCAACAAGCTAATTAACATTGGCTTGCATTTAATTGAAAGGACCATTCAATTGGATTAATAAATGCATTTTATTATTATATGGTCATCTTTATCTTATGTAATAATTATCTACGCATAAGGATAGAAGTCCTTAGATCACAGGGCTATGGGACAACCCGTGGACTGATCTCCAAGGCCGTGATCTAGAATATATTCAAGAGTCGTAGAATCCAATCGAGATAGGACATCATTGGATTCGGTTAGACTCTCACTATTGTGTATACTCCGATGAACTGGAGAACGCTGGGGTCCACGAGCGTGACTGGGATAGTCGATACACATAAGTGGGTGGCTTGCTGGGATGGCAAGCGCACTGAATACCCCAATTAGGAAATAACTCACCATGGAAGCGGTAGTCGCATATCGGGGTTGAAGTTATTCCAATTTACAATAGTATACGAGGAACGATCCCAAACTACTTGAGATGATAGGGTTTATCTGGTGCGAGAACGTCTATGCTTTGATATGAGTCCCGACTGACTGGAGATCGCCAGAAAGTCTCTGTGGACTCATATTGGGTATAGAGGAACTCGTATGCAGATTCATATCATCAACAAAGGATCCATTGACCCGACTTGATAGGTTGGGAAATTCTCCTATGGATTTCTGTGAGAAATTGATTCTGGTAAAATCCTCGGCCGAGGTATCTGACGGCTTTATGTAAGTAGCTCATAAAGGTTAAGTCAAAGAGAATTATTTCGAGACCAGAATGCATAAGGTCAAGACAAAAGAAAAGGGAAACCGATGAAAGACCATACCCTTAAGTCTCGACTGGGAGATTGATCGATGGAGAGATTATGTCGTACAAGGAAATTGTAAATGAGATAAAAGGTTCACTGAATTAATTCACCAGTGATTGGGCTCCATGGGCTTGTGGTTGGACATCGACCGTGGAGTGTGGGAGAATTCCCAAATTGGCAGGGGTGCTAATTTTGGAATGGTCAATCGACAGAGTGTTCGATTGATTTAGAGTAAGTCTTACTCGAATAATTAAATAATATTTAATTATAACCCACGGCCAATTATGTGGTGAACCTACGGGGGCATACACAATACACATGAAGCGAAAGCGAGGAAATAAGAACGACCGAGTCGACTGGGTCGACTGGGTGAATAATCGACTGGGTCGATTATTATGGGTGGGTCGACTGGGTCGACCCAATTGGAACAAAATGGGATCCAATTGGAATTGGATCAGGATCATAAATTAAATTGGATTTTAATTTATGGATTAATTAATTAAGTTGAATTTAATTAATTAGAATGGATTTTAATTAAATGGGCTTAGGGTCTGATTTAATTAAATGGGAGATTAAGTTAATTAATTGGGCTATTTAATTGGAAGATTAAATAAAGCCTGGTCAAATTAATTAACTGGGCCATGAATTAATTAGAAGACTTGGTCTTCCAATTAAAGAGGGCCATGGCCCATGTAGGAGAGAAGAGCCCTAGTCCTAATAGGACTAGGTTAGGGAGATAACTATAAGTAGCTATCTTGTAGTTATTTTTCACACAACTCAATAAGCAAAAATTGAGCAAGAGCAAAAAATTCTCTCTCCCCTCTTCCTGTGTAGTCGACCGAACCCTGTCTTCCTTTTGGAAGAATTTTTCGTTTTCGACTTTGTTCCTAAATCGTTCCTAAATCCTAGATCATAATATATCTTGTGTTCTAGCTGATCAAGATTTATTATTTTCGTGTAATTGTGGTGTATCAACCCGTAGAGGCGCAACACGTGGGGCGCTATTGCAGAGCTTGGGTCGATTTTGCTGAGGAGAATTTCAGAGTCCGTTTTGCTGACTGCCAACTTTGATTTGCAAGGAGATAGGTATAACATGCAAACTTATACTATCGTTTTATTTATTCGTATATATACAACTAGAGAGTATCCTGGCAAGATTCCGTAAGAGGTCCTAAAAATTTTATATTCCGCTGTGCCTAGGGCTGTTTATCTTACCGAATCCCAACATATCAAACATAAAATAGGGTTTATCAATGTGACTCTATCAGATCCTGGAATTACAGACCCAATTATGCATGATGCATGGTCAAGGAACAACGACATAGTTGTTTCTTGGATTTTAAACGCTGTTTCATCTGATATTCATTCAAGCATCCTACACACAATAATTGCAGAGGAAATATGGGATGATTTGAAGACCAGATTCCAACAAAGCAATGACCCTAGAGTCTTTCAACTTAGAAGGGATCTGGACACTCTTACTCAAGACACCCTATCTGTCAACCTCTATTTTACAAAATTAAAGTCTATCTGGGATAAATTGCATACATATAGACCGCAACTGATTTCTTGTCCTAGTGACTATGGCAATGCTCAAAAGATCCATGGCCATAATCAGGAGGAATATGTCATGGCCTTCCTCATGGGATTAAACTCCTCCTTTGATTCTTTAAAGGAACAAGTCCTTCTAATGGATCATTTACCACCCATAAGCAGGGTGTTTACTCTTGCTACTCAAGCAGAAAGGCAAAAACTCATTGGGCAGAAGACTAACCTAGACCTTTCTACCTCAATGGCCTTTGCATCTAAAAATTCTACCACCCAAAAACAACCACGCCCTTACAACTAATTTAAACAAAACAACCAATCCACAGGCTTCAAGAAGAAGAAGAAACCTACCTGCACTCATTGCAACATTCAAGGTCACACAGTTGATAAGTGTTTTAAACTCCATGGATATCCACCTGGTTTTCAGTTTAAACCTAAACCACAACCTACTTTCATTAATCAAGTTTTGTGAGGACTCATCAAATCCTCAAAATCACACTCACAACAATAATCCCACAAGATTTTGCACCACGTATGATACTAATCACCCAATGAATCCCTTACTTCAAAGTTTCACTGCTGAACAGTGTCAGCACCTGATGAATCTTTTTTCATCACACCTACAGTTTCCTTCACAATCTTAATCTACTCAGAATCCTGATTCTGCTCATATCTCCTGTGTTTCTGGTATGTGTTCTAACACTTATGATATAAATCTTACTTCTTTTCACAGTGAATGGATTTTAGACTCTGGAGTTTCTAAGCATATATGCAACAATAGGTCTTTCTTCACTTTTTTAAAACCTATTACAAATACAAAAGTTGTTTTGCCTGATTCTACTTCTTTTAATGTTTCTGAAATTGGTGATGTTGTTTTAAAACCAAACATTGTTCTTAAAAATGTTTTTTACATTCCCCAGTTCAAGTTTAATCTTGTTTCTGTTGGTGAGCTTTTAAACCTAGACAACTTAGTTATTAAGTTTACACCCACTTCCTTCATCATCCAGGACCACCAAGAGAAGATGATTGGAAGGGGTAATCTTCAACAAGGGCTCTATATCTTGGACACTCAAAATAATACTGGACTCACTGCACACTGCAATAAGACTTCCATTCATACTTGGCATAGCAGATTGGGCCACTTATCTTTCAAGACTATGAGCCACATAAAGAAGAACATAGATTTCTACATATCTAGTAGTTGTAATAATGATCCTTGTTACATTTGTCCTTTGGCCAAACATAAAATGCTTTCTTTTCCTAAGTCTACTACTTCCTCTACTGATATATTTGAATTAATTCACTGTGATGTATGGGGACCTTTTTACATTACTTCTCACAATGGTTATAAGTATTTTTCTACCATAGTGGATGATTTTTCCAGATTTACTTGGGTATGCTTTTTAACTAATAAATCTGATATTAGTTATGTCATTCCTACTTTTTTAAATATGGTTCAAAATCAATTTCACAAATCTGTTAAAATCTTTAGGAGTGATAATGCTCCTGAGTTATGTTTTAAGGATTTATTTTCAAAATTGGGAATTATACATCAATTTTCTTGTGTTGACACTCCACAACAAAATTCTGTTGTGGAGAGAAAACACCAACATCTTTTAAATGTTGCCAGAGCACTTTATTTTGAGTCCAAGATTCCCTTAGTATTTTGAAATGAGTGTGTTGCTACAGCAACATTCTTAATCAACAGAACTCCCTCTAAGGTTCTTGCTTTTAAATCTCCCTATCAATTGTTATATAATGAACTGCCTAACTACAATTCCTTAAAAACTTTTGGTTGTTTGGCATTTGCTTCTACACTTAAAAAGGGGAGAACAAAATTTGACCCAAGGGCCAGAACTTGTTTGTTTATTGGTTATCCCTTTGGCATCAAAGGTTACAAACTTTATGATATTTTTTCTAAACAAGTGTTTGTATCTAGGGATGTGGTTTTTTATGAGCATACCTTTCCTTTTCATTCAAACTTAGACAAAACTCCCTCTAATATTTCTGCAGAAAATAATATTTTTCCATCATCTACAGATCATGATTATAATTCATGACTTTTATGATTCTGATCAAACTGATCCTACTTATATCCCTCCTACCCAGAACCCATCATCTACACCTGCCTCTCAAACTAACCAGCCTTCTAGGAAATCAAGTAGACAAACTAAGAAACCATCTTACTTGTCTGATTATCACTGTAATAACTTTTCAAATTCAAAATGTTTATACCCTATGTCTAGTGTCTTGGATTATGACAAATTATCTTCTTCTTATAAGTCTTTTATTCTAAATATTTCTTCAGAAACTGAGTCTTCTTTTTATCATCAGGCCATTTCCAATCCTAACTGGAAATTAGCCATGAATGAAGAACTTAAATCCTTAGACAATACACAAACCTGGATTGTTGTTCCTCTACCTCAAGGCAAACAGTCCATAGGATGCAAATGGGTATATAAAATCAAAAGACGTCATGATGGCACTATTGATAGGTACAAGGCTAGGTTAGTGGCTAAAGGGTATACACAGAAAGAGGGAATAGATTTTAATGAGACCTTTTCACCAGTAGCTAAAGTTAGTTACTGTCAAAATCCTATCTAAAAATTGAATTTATATGGTGATTTACATGAGGAGGTCTACATGGACCTTCCTTTAGGGTATGGTCATGAAAAATTTACAGGAAAGGTAAGGAATGTTTGTAAGCTTCAAAAGTCTCTTTATGGACTTAAACAAGCCTCAAGGCAATGGAATGCTAAGATTTCAGATGCTCTTATTGAATTTGGCTTTTCTCAGTCTAAGTCTGATTATTCCCTGTTCACTAAGGGAAAGGGTAATGATTTTTTAGCTCTTTTACTTTATGTAGATGATATAGTAATTACTGGACCTAACATTAATCATATTACTGTTTTAAAAGATTTTCTTTTGACAAAATTTAAGCTTAAAGACATGGGTGATCTAAAATATTTCTTAGTACTAGAAGTTGCAAGATCATCTAAGGGTATATGTTTAAATCAAAGACAATATGCTCTTCAAATTTTAGAAGAGACTTGTTACTTAGGTTGCAAACCTTTAAGTCTACCTATGGATCCTAGATCAAAACTAAATTCTGAAGAAGGTGATCTCCTAGATGATGTTACACATTTTAGAAGATTAATTGGTAAGCTGTTATATCGACTATAACAAGACCTGATATTTGTTATGCTGTCCATAAACTTAGCCAATTTGTTTCTAAACCTAGAGTTCCACATTTACAAGTTGTTCATCACATATTAAGGTATATTAAATCTAATCCAGGTAAAGGTTTATTCTATTCTTCTACTTCTTCTTTAAAACTAACTGCTTTTGCAGATGCGGACTGGGCATCTTGCAAAGACACTAGAAGGTCAACTACAGGGTTCATAATTTTCTTGGGGGATTCCATAGTGTCATAGAAATCCAAGAAACATGTTACTGTTTCAAAATCTTCAGCAGAAGCTGAATACAGGGTATTAGCATTGGTCTCTAGTGAAATAATTTGGTTACAACAACTACTATAAGATTTTCACATTTAAAAAATTCAGCCAACATATTTATACTGTGACAATAATTATGCAATACACATAGCAAGTAAACCTATATTTCACGAAAGGACTAAGCACATAAAAATTGATTGTCATTTCATTAGGGAAAAAAATGAGCTAAAACATATCCAATTGATGCCTATTCACACTGATATGCAGATAGCTGATTTATTTACAAAAGCTTTACCATTACCTCGATTCCAGCTGCTTATGTCCAAGATGTCTCTCCTTGATATTCATGCGCCGCCATCTTGAGGGGGGAGTATTGGAGGTGATCAAGCATCCAGCTGGGAAATTACTTCGACTTTATTCAACGAGCAGTGTTTTAGTTCTAAGTTCTTAATTTGGGGATTTAGGTTTTTCGATTTTGATTTGTATTATTTATTTTTTATTTTTCTTTCTTTGTTTGTATATTTACGGTTTTGTCCCTGTTTTTAGTTCACCACCTTATTTATGTATATAAAGGCTGGGTTCGAACCTGTTTGTACACAATTTATTCATTTATCAATAAAATAATTATATTTTTTTCTCTCCAAGAATTCATCTTCTACTATTTCAATTTAAAAATTCTTCTTGTTAAATCTATGAACACCTATAGAATTTAACACCACTCCCACCGGCCACATCCACAATCGGTATCAACCCTTCAAATGCTTACACTTTTTCATATCCACACGAATCACCAACATTGAATCACCAACCATATTTTCATTAAAAAATTTATTCAACCTTGACTCTTGCCCTGCATACTCCGAAAAGTCCTTCCCATGAGCGAATGCAAATGGTGTTGGACTTTCACTTTGGAACCATTCGCTTAATCAGCTTAAAGAGTCTATCATAATCGGATTTAACCAGCATAGTACAAACGAAGCCATGCTTATTGGCTCGTCTTTTAACAAGAGACGAGAAGAGGGTGTGAGCCAATAGCCCTCATCGACGTAGATAAGAGAATGGTGTAAAAAAAACTCAAAAGCAAAAAATTTGCTAGCATGTGCCCTCATCAAATCCGAGTACAATCGGGTATGTTCTTGTGTTACGGCAAATGACATGTGGGAAATGCTACGAATTACTTATGAAGGTACAAGTCAAGTCAAAGAGCAATGAATCACCATCTTGGTTCACCAATACGAGACGTTCACTATGGAAACCGATGAAACTATCAGTCAAATCTATGATCGGTTCATGGAGATTATCAACCATATATCCGCACATGGAAAAGTCTGCCCTCAAAGTGAACAAGTAAAGAAAATACTAAGATGTCTTTCTAGAGAATGGGCACCAAAGGTTAATGCAATACAAGAGGCGAAAGATCTTAATAACATGTCGATGGCTGAACTAATTGGATCTACACTATCATTTTCTAAGGACGAGGTAAAACAAATTAGAAATAAAAATATTGCGTTTAAAACTAACAATGTGTAGGAAGACGATAGTGACATTGAAAGGATGGACGAAAAAAAAAGAAACGAGAAAATGGCGATAACAATAAGAAGTTTAAATCAGTTGGCCAATCGAAGTCTTAACAAAAGGTTTTCAAAAGATACCAAGAGACCCTTCAAGATCAAATGCTACGAGTGCAATGAACTTGGACACTTGAGGTCCGAATGTCCCCTACTCAAGAAATCCAAGAAAAAATTCAAAAGGGAAAAAGCAAGGGGATGATAGCATCATGGGACGATCTAGAATCCGAAGAAGAACAATCGGAAGACGAATCTAGAAACCTATGCTTCATGAATAACGAAGAGGTACACGCTTTTTACGATTTTGAAAGTTGTGAATATTTAGATGATGATTTTGATTGTGAAATGAATGGAATCTTATTATTAATGAATGTAAAATGTATGGGTGTTCAACGAAACAGCTAGACCGCCCCAACCGATCAACCCAACCCAAACCGACCGCAATTTACGGGTTGAAGGTTTGATTGGTTGATCGTGGGCATCATGAAAAAAAAGACCGCAATTTTTCGATCGGGTTTGGTTTAATACCTTTTTAGACAGCATAACCGCATTCGACCACCGCACTTTATATAAATGATAATGTATATATGTTTTTTTTTAAATTTTATTATTTAAACTAGTCCTAAATTTAAGGTAATAAAAAATTATTCTTTGGGAACAATTTGATTTTTGTGTAATGAAAACTTGTTAATTTAGTGCTCGGGTTTGTTTTTAGTTTTCATTAAATTATGTATTCATTGAAGATCATATTTTAGTTGATATTTACATTATCTCTATTATATTTTCTATGAAAGTTTACTAAATTTATTAATAAAAATAAAAATTTGTAATTAATTAGTGCATTTACATTTAACTCATCAAATAATAAAAGTACAAGAAAGTTGATAATTGAGACCGCAAAACCCGCCCCAAACCGCCCCAACCCAAAGACCGCATAGTGCAATCTCAAGACATGTTTGGTTGGGTTTGGAATAGAGATTTCAAAACCCGCAAATATTGAATTGGGTTTGGACAAGTACAAAATCGCAATAGACCGCACCGCGAACACCTCTATAGTAAAAAGTACCTTGAAAATCTTGCTTCTAAAAATGAAAAACATAAAAAGAAGATTTTCTCACTAAGTAAAGAAAAAGAAGAGTTTGATATAAAATTGAAAGAAAGTTTTGAAAAGCTTGAAAATATGAAAAAGAAAAATTCTTCTTCTAAAGAAAATTTATGTCTTAAAGCAAAAGTGATTGATTTAACTAGATGCTTAGAAAAATTTACGAAAGGCAAAGAGAACCTTGAAAAACTTCTTGGCATGAAAAACGTTTCTTTAAATAGAGCCGAAATTGGATATGAACATTCATATGATAACTTAAGTAAACTTGCTATCATTGTCGTATCATACTTGCAATTTTTATGAAAAAATCGGTCACAAATCTTTTAACTGCATTTACAAAAGGAATATCATAAATAAACTCATATGGACGCCTAAAGATGTTTTGACTAACCCGCAAGAACCCAAGAAAATTTGGGTACCAAAAATGTGAAAGTGATTTTTTCTTAACAGGTACAAAAGGCCCCTTATCGTAGCTTATGAAATATGTTGAAATATTAACGCTATGGTGACTTTGATTAAGTAAGAATCAATGGAGTGAGCAATGGTATCAATCCAGGAAGGCTGGAACAAATATTGAAGATCACTGATTTGCTGAAAACTAGTATGAGAACTTGAACTAGAACATAATTCCTTGGTACATATTTTTCATAATCATATTTAAGGTAAAGTTGAATGGTAAGCTTGATAGAAATAGTGTCCTGCAAGCCAGCTATATGGCAAGCATTTATTGTAATAAATGAGGAACTATTCAATTTTGATTAATAAATGCACTTTATTAAATGGTCAACTTTATCTTATGTAATAATTATCTACGCATAAGGATAGAAGTCCTTAGATCACAGGGCTATGGGATAACCCGTGGACTGATCTCCAAGGCCGTGATCTAGAACATATTCAAGAGTCGTAGAATCCAATCGAGATAGGACATCGTTGGATTCGGTTAGACTCTCACTATTGTGTATACTCCGATGAACTGGAGAACGCTGGGGTCCACGAGCGTGACTGGGATGGTCGATACACATAAGTGGGTGGCTTGCTGGGATGGCAAGCGCACTAAATACCCCAATTAGGAAATAACTCGCCATGGAAGCCGTAGTCGCATATCGGGGTTGAAGTTATTCCAAATTTATAATAGTATACGAGGAACGATCCCTAACTACTTGAGGTGATAGGGTTTGTCTGGTGCGAGAACGTCTATGCTTTGATATGAGTTCCGACTGACTGGGGATCGCCAGAAAGTCTCTGTGGACTCATATTGGGTATAGAGGAACTCGTATGCATATTCATATCATCAACAAATGATCCATTGACCCGACTTGATAGGTTGGGAAATTCTCCTATGGATTTATGTGAGAAATTAATTCTGGTAAAATCCTTGGCCAAGGTATCTGACGACTTTATGTAAGTAGTTCATAAAGATTAAGTCAAAGAGAATTTATTTCGAGATCAGAGTACATAAGGTCAAGACAAAAGAAAAGGGAATCCGATGAAAGACCATACCTTTAAGTCTCGACTGGGAGATTGATCGATGGAGAGATTATGTCGTATATGAAAATTATAAATGATAAAATGTTCACTGAATTAATTCACCAGTGATTGGGCTCCATGGGTTTGTGGCTGGACATCGACCGTGGAGTGTGGGAGAATTCCCAAATTGGCAGGGGTGCTAATTTTGGAATGATCAATCGACAGAGTGTTCAATTGATTTAGAGAAAGTCTTACTCGAATAATTAAATAATATTTAATTATAACCCACGACCAATTATGTGGTGAACCTACGGGGGCATACACAATACATATGAAGCGAAAGCGAGGAAATAAGAACGACTGAGTCGACTGGGTCGACTGGGTGAATAATCGACTGGGTCGATTATTATGGGTGGGTCGATTGGGTCGACCCAATTGGAACAAAATGGGATCCAATTGGAATTGGATCAGGATCATAAATTAAATTAGAATTTAATTTGTGAGTTAATTAATTAAGTTGGATTTAATTAATTAAAGGAATAATTAATTAATTAGACTTAGAGTCAAAATTAATTAATTGGGATATTTAATTGGGAGATTAAATAAAGCCTGGTCAAAATTAATTAACTAGGCCATGAATTAATTAGAAGACTTAGTCTTCTAAATTAAAGAGGGTCATGGCCCATGTAGGAGAGAGGAACCCTAGTCCTAATAGGACTAGGTTAGGGAGATAACTATAAGTAGGTTTCTTGTAATTATTTTTCACACAACTCCATAAGCAAAAATTGAGCAAGAGCAAAAATTCTCTCTCCCTCTCCCACACAGCAATAGCCGAACCCATTCTTCCTGTGGAAGAATTTTTCGTTTTTCGACTTTGTTCCAAGATCGTTCCTAAATCCTAGATAATAATATATCTTGTGTTCTAGCAGATCAATAGTTATTATTTTCGTGATATTGTGGTGTATCAACTCGTAGAGGCGCAACACGTGGGGCGCTACTCAAAAGGCTTGGATCGATTTTCACTGTAGGAGAAATCAGAGTTCGTTTGCTAGCTAAAGGATTTGCAAGGAGATAGGTATAACGTGTAACCTTATACTATCGTTTTTATTTATATTCATATATATACAACTAGAGAATATGCTGTCAAGGTTCTGTAAGAGGTCCTAAAATTTTTATATTCCGTTGTGCCTAGGGCTGTTTATCTTACCGAATCCCAACAAAGGTAACTATCCTTGTGATTAAATTGCATGATAGTCTTAAGTGCACATCTACAAAATGATTTATATCTCTTAAATAATGCATCACTCCCATGAAAGTGAAAGATCATTTAGATTCGAATACACATTGTTTGATCATACACAAGATATGTGCTCTCCATTACTACTCTTATCTATCTTAGATCACATAATTGCACCTACATTGCAAAATGATATTCATAGTTCTTAATTAGATGCATTGCTTATTACGATTATTAATTAATTGCTTAAAGATAATAAGAATAAAAATATTTAAGAAATTGTGCTACGATTGTTTATGTTGCCATACTATCATTGTCTTGCTATTTTGTTAATTATTATTTTATGAACGTGAAGAGATTAACTATTTTATGAATGTGAAGAGATTAACTATTTATCTGGAGCATGATTGAAAAATATTTGCTATGAAACAATAAGGCATGAATGATATTTAAATTGTTGCTATAATTATAAGAACTATTTATGCTTTAACTTATTCATTGTAATATTTATAATTCTTGATTTGCTTGACGTTCTTAATAAAAAATATTGTGATCATGTTATTGGTTTCTCCTCAACTCAAGTAAATGTCTACTTGTATGTTATAAAACTGAGTTGATGAAAGCACACATAAGCTTAATTGCTTCTAGCCCTTTTAGTGTCAAGAAACACTTGAGCAATGAAATTTCAGGTGTTAAAATTGAAGTTAATACATAAAAATTGAATCGGCTGGAACAAATACTGGAACAGTACCAAAACCAAAACAGAAGAAGAAAGTTCCGAAAAACTTCCGGAACATTGTATTGAAACAATAACATATGAAGGAAGTTCCGAGAAAACTTTCGGAAAATGTCTAGCCGAACTATCCTAAAAGGATTTCAAATGTGAAATGGTTAAATCTATCCTAAAGAGATTGTAAGCATCAAGATAACAAAAGGCATACTGTAAGAAATGAAAGGTAACAATAATTCACTTCAAGGTAATCAAGGTAATAGTATGGTAAGTAAATACCGAAATATCCTTTGAATTTTCTTAAATATCTGCACATGCTGAAATTATCTGAAGTATAGCCTCATGATATATATTGCACTTGTTGAACATTCCATGACCTTATATGATTCACATGCACTTCGCTTACAAAATGATAAATGTTTATGTGTTTATGAAGGAAATTCCACATATGCTAATACTTGATATGATATATTGTGGATTGGATAATCATTATGATATCATTCTTTTATGTAGACATATAATTGAGGAGGAACATGATATGCTTATCTAATCTGTCTTTCAAACTTCACTATCATGAGATTGTTATATATGTGATACATGTGATATTTGAGTTTCGAAATATGATACTAAAATTTACCAGAACATGAAACTAAAAATCTTTCGGAAGATGTTGTTTTAGTATACTGCTGCCTTGAATAATGAAAATTGTTCTTAAACTATGCCCAATTAAATTTCGCTGAAAATATATTGTTACTCTGATCGAAGAACTTTTCTATGTGGGGAATAAGAAAGATATGTTTGATTGAAAATGAAAGGGAGAGAAGTTGTTTGATGCATTAACTTGATATGATTGCCCAATTATAAAAATGAGAGAGAGTTGAAATAATTGTCTTAACTTGTCATAAATGCCTCATTATAATCGCTTCATGAATGCATACATCGAGGGGGAGTTCCTCCTAATATTTTATTTTATTGCATCAAAGTTGTTTGTCAATCAAGGGGGAGATTGTTAACCGAATGATTAATGTTTAACAAAAGAAAATGATTATGTCACAGCCCATATGTTCACAGCCCTTTGTACAACCCTTATTTAATGATTTCACACTTAATTGTGTTACCTGCTACCTGTTTAAGAGGTTTCTTCTTGAAATAATTTTTTTAATCTATTAACAACTCAATCAACTTTCAAAAATTACAAAAGAGACCAAATTTTTTCGATATTACTCATATAAAAAATAATTCAATATTCTCCAAATGATAATTGAACATTCACCAATATTTGAATATAAATATCTCAACTCTCAAAAATTACAAAAGAACACCTAAATTATACTATATTACTCGTATAAAAAAAATTCATCACTTTTCAAATGTTAATTTATCATTTATCAATATTTGAATGTAAAATATCTCGAAAATTACAATAAAAATAGAAACTCATAATTTAAAAGTATTTGCAATGCCTAGAATTTAGGATTTATGACGTAATATTTAATTTAGGGTTTAGGGTTTAAGATTTTAGGGTTTAGGGGTTTAGGGTTTTAGGGTTTAGGGTTTATTTTATAAATAGGATTTATTTTTATTTGATGATTAGTTATGGGTTTTTTTTGCAATTTTTTTTCATAAATATCAAAATAAATGGCAAAAGAAAATGAAATTTAAGCCTACAACCGGCTGTATATCTGTAGAGCCGGTTGTGGGCTGTGAGGCTAGCATTACTCTTTAACAAACAACTTAATTTTTGAGCTTGTTTCTTGAGTTTAATCTTGGCAGGAATTATTGAGAAGCTCATTATTTGAAGAAAGACTCGTTTATGAGAAATTGATCAATCAAAGATAAAATGCTCAAGCAAGATTAACTCATTCTTTGATGAATAGTTGAAAGTCCAATATAGATATCTAAAGCTCAACAATGAAGAGAGGCTTATTTTGAAGAATGGCTTGTACACAAATTGGAGGATATTTCATGAGAAGCTCAATTGGAAAAGAAAGTCCATTTCGATTAAAGATCTAAGTCGAAGCCCCTAGCACCGCTGAAGAACTTAATTTTCGATTCAAGAAAATTGTAGTCAACTTTGTATGTAATTTCATTTGATTAAAAAACAAGAAAATCCTTAGCCCAAACTATATTTTGGCCCAAACAGTTCGGCCTTTTTCCTAACCTTTTTGGACTAAAATCAATTTTCTTCCTTTCTCAAAATGAGCCGTGAACATTTTTTAATTGATTAAGCCGAGAATTGTTATTTTAATTAAGCCAAATGACTTAGCTATCAAGTTAATTTGTATCTAATATTCCCTAGCTAAATGAAAATATTCTCCAAATCATTTTTATAGGAAAGATTTAGTCTTCATCTTTTATTAAAACCATGTACATTCATTTTAAATATTGAAGAGTTGTCACATGCCTAAATCTTGCAAAATAATTTTAAAAGTGATAAAATAATTTTTTAGTATCAAAAAGCTTTTCCTATTGAACAAACACCACTCACCAATAAATAGGGAGCCTTCTTCATCGACCAGAACACACAACAACATTCTGAAAATTCATTTTGCTAAAATCATTTCTCTAAGCTAAAGTTTTGAGTGCACTTTAATCTTGCAAAAATAGTTTTTCTCAAAAGCTTTTAAAAACCTTTTCTTCTTGCTCCTTAAATCTTGAAACTACTTTGAGTGATAGAAGAAAAAAAAAAGAGTGTTTGGTTTATTGCAAAAATCAGCTCACTTAGGAGCATTACTTTGTAATCAAATCATTTATAATTTGTTTGAACAAAAATTGTAAACTTGCGATCTCGTTATTGTGCGATAGGTTAGTCCTAGTAAGCTCGAATAAAATCGTGAGTAGGATTTATAATCTTGTAATCTCGTGTGGCGAAGGTTCGTCCTACAAGTCATGTTTATAGTGAAATTTACCCAGGGGTGTTGGAAGAGAGGAAGTAGGCCATTTGGGCGCGAACCTCTATAAACACGGTGATCTTATTCTCACTTTGTTTATCTTTCTTATTTTACTCTTCTGGAACATTGAAATTAATTTTATCGGAACCATAAACATAAACTTATTGCAACAAGCTTCAGATAAAAGTTACTTGACATTAAATTGTTTCCACTGGAACATATAATTGTTTTTTTTTGGAATGAAACTGATCCAATAAACTTCGAAAATTATTTATAAACCTAATTCAACCCCCCTCTTAAGTAGTACTTAAGTATCACACACAATTCCAAAAACAATTTTATCTATCTTTTTTTTTTCTTGGAAGAAAATCTATATATAATCGATTAAGAAAATCCTTCAATACACTTTTCAACCAATATATCAAAAGTGTTTTTGTTATAAATATTAATGGTTTTGAATCGGGAGCTAGTAGGAAAATCATGTCCAGTTACATATCTTTATACTTTTTGTTTTCGGCGCCGATACTTTTTTGGTATCCATCATCGTATATTATAACATTGACCATCCTCTCGATAACAACTACGTTCTCTTCGTAGATATCACTCTTTATATAAATTACATACCTACATACATGATCATGATTTCAAAATCATGTTCATTTTCTTATAATATTTAATAAAAAAAAAAGTAAAATTAATTAATAATGTGCAAAACACATGCACTTTTCTATCAATATATCAAAAGTGTTTTATTTATAAAGATTGACGATTTTAAGTCGGAGAGCTAAAAGGAAAATCATGTTCAATTATACATCTTTAAATATTCAACTTCTCATATCATTTTTATATTCATGATATCTGAAAATTTTATACTCAATACTAAATTTCATTAAAGTGTTGGACATCGTGATTTACTTATTTTATAATCGTAATATATATTGTTTCTTCCTTTTATTTTCATTTAAGTCATACTCGAAGTTTCTCACATTGGTGAGGTCTTAACAAAATTACAATTGATATTGTTTTATTTTGACTTTCAATTAGTGTAGTTTTCCTCATGTAATGAAAAATACATTAGCCCCCGTTTTTAATTGTCACCATCGGTCCGTTCGGGACTTGAAATAAAAAGGAAATTCTTCGCTAGGAGATTTGGTATCCGACCAATTTTTGGGAACGGGTGGCGAGGGCAAAATTCGATGGATATTTTTGGATCGTGAAAACTACGGCGGAGAGGATGTATAAGAGTCGGTGGTTGGTGGTGGTGATGGATATTCCAGATATAAAAGGTCTGGATACATTTTTGGCACCTGTGGTGCCCAAAAGCAATATTATTAAAATTGGACCAGATCGGCCGATTCAATCGCGAACCGAAGTTTGGTCTGGTCCGGTTTACCCCCTAAAATCACTTGAATAAAAAATAGAACTGAACCGGGTTGAATCGGACTGGTTGAACCGGTCCAAAATCGGTGAACCAGCAAATCGGTTTGGACCGGTTAACCCGATTCTGAATTTCCCTTTTTTTCGATTTTTTATAATTTTTTTATGTTAAAAATAAACTAAAACCTCTTGTAGAATGTGTGATTTGAACACCTACCATTTTTCATGAAACATGACATCCTTACTATTTAAGCTACATTATTTTTGTTAAATTTTTAATACAAAAATTTATAAATTATAAATACTGTGTAGCCAAATTTATTTATAAATTAGACTATGATAATTAACTCAAATTAACATTTTACACATTATCAATAAAAATTAATACTCAAATTAATAATTTTATATTAATATTTGTTTCATAATTTTTTTTTTTCAATATTATTTTTAGGAGAAAGAGTCAAATCGATATATTATGTAAGTTTGACTTTTGAATATTAGACTTTTATATATAATCATATTTAAAATATATGAATTTATTAGTTTGTTGTATTTTAACTTGTACTTTTAGTTTTTTATAATATAATCATATAATATTTATATTTTTTTCCCTTTCGAGGCGGGTCGGACACATTAAGTAGGTACCTATTAAATCAAGTTATAGTTATAGTTTAAAAAAAAAAAATAGTGAAATCGACCCATAGGCCACAACTCTACACCTCTTTATAGTTAAAAAACAAAAAGAACATCTTTAATAATCTTCACTTTCTTTTATTTCTGCACGATCATCCCTATTTATTTATTATCAACAAACATTGTGAGAAGCTATTTAAATTAATTTATTGTACTTGGAGTTAGTACTTCTTGTCAATTGTGATTAATTTGCTAACATAATTGTAGACAATTAAGGAGGCCTAAACTTTACAAGGTGGTCGGAATTTAGATATGAAGGATTGACTAAGACCCAAATCGGTACGAACGCTAGCTTGAAAATAAGAAAATAAAATAAATGTCATATTTAAACAGTTCACTGAAAATTGTATCGAGAGATTATAAGAGATAAGTATAGGTATGAATACTCCGAATTAAAGTAGGACTATTTAACATAATAAACATATGCCTTGAGGTGAAGTTCAGTTTTGTTACGACTTTTTTTTCTTGGGTAAATACCACTTTTGGTCCCTCTTATCATTAACTTTTTACAGAGTGGTCCCTCTTATATTTTTTTTCCCATTTTAGTCCCTACTATGAATTATTTGTTTCACTTTAGTCCTTATCAAGTGGTCCAAGGCGATTCCGATAACATGTGATATGCTCATGAGGGCAATTTTGTCATTTCAAGTAAACTAACATAGATATTTTCGTCTTTCTAATTATTTAAAAAAAAACTAAATTTCCAAACTAGGCTTTCATTCCAATCGAACTTAATCGTACATTTCGTTCCAAACTAAAGTTTTTTCCTAAAATCTTTTTCAAACACCAAAATTGCTCACCAATTAAACAATATCTCAAATAGTCTCAATAGTGAACGGACGAAAATGCCCTAAAAAATAATCATATGCATGTTACGTGTTATCGGAACCACCTGATAAGGACTAAAGTGAAACATATAATTCATAGTAGGGACTAAAGTGAAACAAATAATTTACAGTAGGGACTAGAATGGGAAAAAAAACATAAAAGGGACCACTCTGTAAAAAGTTAATGATAAGAGGGACCAAAAGTGATATTTACCCTTTTTTCTTTATTGGAACATATGATAAAAATTGATGTGACATTAGTATCTTCACGTGTAATATTATGAGTAAAACCATCTCATCTCCAATAATCCGTTTATATTCAAATCTCTTATATTAAAATTTAAGGAGTGATTGAACAATGTTATACATTTTCACTTTTTACTCTACACTCCAACAACTAGTTTATATTTTAAGATTTCACTTTTAAACAATCAAATCACATCACTCCAATAACTCATTTATATTTTAGCAAACTACTTTTAATTTTTATTAACTATATAAATGATGACAAGAATAAATATGAGAGTCCAAACTTAAACAAATACAATTGGTTGGCGGAGTTGGGAGCTGGAGCCGTAGTAAATTATTTGCAGAGAAGTCAATTTTTCGTTTTGAAAAAATACAATTGATTAACTTTCCATGATAGAAATAAATATGAGAGTCCAAACTTAAACAAATAAGAGGTAACTAAAATATAAATAATCTTCTGGAGCTTCATATTTTGAGAATTTTTAAAAAATTTCTTATAATTTGAGTTCTAAGAGTTCTCTTGGAGTTGTTTAAGTCAAACGCGAAGAATAGTTGTCTTCTTATAAAAAAATTTGACTGTGTAGGCACACAATTGCTCTATAAGAAGAAAAAAAAAATCGTGATAACAAAAAGTTCCCTCCACTTAGGGTTTTATATTTTACGCCCCCGAAACATTGGAAATAGTTACTTTATACCCTTAAAACTTTGTACTTTCGAAATATGAAAAAAGCAGCACTTTGCACCCTCTTTTATTTTCAGTCAAAAACTCAAGGGCAAAATAGATAATTCCATTGTAAATTTTTGCCACTTTGCACCCTCAAAACTTGAGAAATTGACAATTTGCACTCCCAAAAATAAAATTAGCACTTAACACTCTCTAATTAAGAACAAATCAACAACTTGCACCCCGGAAACACAATAAATGGGCACTTTGCTCCCCAAAACACAAAATTAACACTTAACACCCTCAAATTAAAATAAACTCAAACCCCTCATATTTTTCGTCAAAGTTGACCATCGGGGTGAAAAAAATCTAAGGCAAAATAAGTAATTCATTTTTTTCCTTAAATTTTGCAAAATACAATTTGTAAATACTAGAATACACATTTCTCTCTCTATCTTTCTTTTCATTAGTATTCATATCTATAAATAACTAAATAAAGTACAAGTAAACTTATCAAAGACCCATTGTCTACTTCAAAATATCAAAGAGCCATAAATAATTACATATTATGCCTTAGATTTTTTTCACCCTAAAGACACATTAATAAATATTTATTTTTGGATAAACTAATGAAGAAACAATTTATTTGTTATAAAAGAGGCGGGGTAGTTTTGGAAGAAAATGTCAAATACTATAACAGAGAAGGGTAAGTGTTACAATTGATACTTTACGGGGATAATTGATACCACCCTTATATTTTAGAGGAAAAAATTGTATTTCAACCAAAAAGATATGATAGGGAACTAAATATTATCAAGATCCGGTCAAAGTAAGACTATTTAACATAATGAACATATGTAATCTTAAGGTGAAGTTCAATTTTGTTACAACTCTTTTTTTTCTTTATTGGAACATATGATGAAATCACGTGTATCACAAGAAGGTCAGTCTATATATTTGAAGCTTATTGTTGGACACTTTACTCATCAGTTCTATTAAACCATATACTCAAAATACCACAGCAGCAAAAATAAGAAAAAAGATCTGAAATGAAGATAATTATGCTTCTAACAATATTTTTGGTTATTTCCGGAATTCGGGCAAGAATTGTGCCAGTTCATGAAGAGAATAATATTCTTCTTCAAACAAGAATGAACGTATGCAAATGGCTCGAATACATAACCGATTGTTCAATTTTATGCGGTAAGTATATAACATCATCGTCGCCTGATGTTGGGAGACCCAAGAGGTCGCCGCCTCCATCCCCGAGGCCACCCCCCGGCCCCCGGCCCATATTTGCTACATATATTTAATTAATGAATTAATGCCAGTCTCCATGCATGAAAAGGTCACGACCTCAAAATTAATGGAGTTCTTCATGTGCTGCTAGTTAGCTGGCTAGGTTTCCCCCCCCCCCCCCCCTTCATAATGAGTTTGTAATATATATGATCATGTTTAATTAATTTGTAAGTTGGACAATAATTTTCATTCCTATATATGAATAATTAAGCTTTCTATTTAATTAAATATTTTCTGTCATTTTTTCGTTCTTTCATATATAATTATGTTATCAGTTAGAATTCACCACATGGATTGAACTAAGTCAATTTACATGGTTCGAGCTACTCGAATTTTTCGATGATCTAAATGCAAACACACCTCTTGTGCTTTGTCTGACTATAAAAAATCTCATTGTGTTATTTTTATTAGCAAAATCATCTTGCAATCTTTTTTATTAGCAAAAAAAAAAAGGATTTTTTGCACTTTGCACCCCCTGAAATATGAGAAATAGGCACTTTGCACCCTCGAAACACAGATGTAGCACTTTGCACCCTCAAAATATGAAAAATGCAGCACTTTGCACCCTCTTTTATTTTCAGGCAAAAACTCAAGGGTCAAATAGGTAATTTAATTATAAATCATTGGCACTTTGCACCCCCTAAATAAAATTAGCACTTATTATCCTCGAATTGAGAACAAGTTAGCAACTTGCACCCCCAAAACACAATAAATGGACGGTGTGCACCCCGAAACACATAATTAACACTTAAGACCCTCAAATTAAAAAAAACTCAAACCCCTCATTTTTTCTGGCAAAGCTGACCATCCGGGTGAAAAAAATCCAAGGCAAAATACTTACCGATCCGATTGAACAACCTATATATATATATATTTAATTTGTATATATATATATATATATATATATATATATATATATATATATATATATATATATATATATATATATATATATATATATATATATACAAATTAAATACCATGAATTTGGAATGATTATATCATAACAAATTAACAACAAAAAATTATAGCTTGTACAAATTAAACGTGCTATGCACAACAATTGAATGAGTAAAAATTGCTAAGTTCAACTTTGCCTTGGATCTTTTTTCACCTCGATGGTTGACTTTGTCGGAGAAAAGGAGGGGTTTGAGTTTTTTTTTCTAATTTGAGGGTGTCAAGTGTTAATTTTGTGTATCGTAGTACAAAGTGTTAATTTATTGTGTTTCGGGGGTGCAAGTTGCTAATTTGTTCTTAATTCGAGGATGATAAGCGCTAATTTTATTTTGGGAGTGCAAATTGTCAATTTCTCAAGTTTTGGGGGTGCAAAGTGCCAAAAATTTATAATTGAATTATCTATTTTGTCCTTGAGTTTATGCTTGAAAATTAAAGAGGGTGCAAAGTGTTGTATTTTTCACATGCAAAGTGCTAAATCTAAGTTTCGAGGGTGCAAAGTGCCTATTTCCTATGTTTCGGGGGTGCAAAGTGCAAAAAACCCCAAAAAAAGTATCCATTTAAAATTCCTCCATAAATAGGGAGGTTTTTGTCATTTTTTAAAGTGAACATGGCAAGTTATAGCTAATTTTCAAATATAACAATGGGTTGTTGATAATTTTGTAGGTAAAGAGGGGTGTTTTTGCACTCTTTGGTGGGGGAATGATTGTCATTTCAGCTTGGGAGTTTTCTTTTTTTTTTTTTTTAATTTTGCTAATTAAAAATAAGCATAGGGAGGTTTTTGGTAATAAAAATTACATATAGGAATTTTTTATAGTTAAGGCAAACCAGAAAGGATATGTTTGCATTTCACTCATTTTTCAGTAGTAATTTCAATTGACCCAAGAGTTATTTATATCACTTCGACTTTTGTTAGTAGATTTCTTTTTCTTTTTTGAATTTTATTAAAATTATTTGTGTCATTCACCCAAAATGAAAATTAAACGGATAAATAATTGAAGATGGCTTCAAAGAGAATTTATTAGTATAAATTAGGAAACTCCTAATTAGACAGGGGAAAAAAGAAAAGCTCTCATTCAATAAACCTATCTCACATAGTACATGAAACATCCAACTAATTTATTAACAAAATTACAGAAGAATACATGATTGCAATTTCAATTTCAATCTTCCGAAAGCTCCAGATATTATTTTCAAATTTTCATGCAAAATCGAAAGATCTTTCCAACCATCAAATCAAGCAGTAAATACTTACATGTTTAAAATTGCAAAAAATTTGAAACTAGAAATCAATTGCATGTTAATATTAGTTCCTTGCTCAATCAAGACAAATATGCTAGCAATTTTTCATATTATAAGAGTATTCTATAAATATAAAGTGTCTGACATTCAACTATTCAAGCATAAAATCCGCTGTAGCCATTTGTCCAAACAATGACAGTTTCCGGCGCAATTCCTTGTGCCCCGGGTTCGAGTCCCGGCAGCGGAATTATTTTTTAAATTGAAATCATTTTTCTCTCTTTTTGGAAAGAAAATATTTATCCAAATCTATTAAGAGCTAATGGTTCTCTTAAATTTAATAAAGTATTTGAATGTTACAAAATCCATTTTAATATCATTAGTTTTGATAACATTTCCATTTCCTTTCTTGTTTTCTCGATTTAAATTGTAGATCCAATTGAAGAATACAATTTTGGAGTTAATGGGATGATTTATATAATTAACTCATTTCCCTTTACATTAAATTTAATTAAATTAGCCTACCTCTTATAGTGTGTTTTTGTTTAGTTATTATCAATGTCTTGTAGTGTTATGGTACAAACACTTAGTATTTGAAATTAGAATTTTTTATGTAACTTGAGATTCTCATAAATAATAAAGAGATAATAACATCCACCTCCCCGTACTTTGAACAATTTGCACCCATCTACCTTGATAATACTGAAGGAACTATTATTATTATTATTATTATTATTATTATTATTATTATTATTATTATTATTATTATTATTATTATTATTATTATTATGTTATGAAATTATTCTAAAATAATAAGACAACTAACAATGTCGAGAATAAAGTAGAAGATAAAGTATTTCTCATTCATATGAAATTGGTTTTACAAGCATCATATATAGGCACTATTTATAGGCCTTGAATTTCAAATACAAAGTGTAGGTTACAAAAATAACATAAATGAGAATATACAATTTATTAGGGGGTTACAAAGTTGGGGATTACAAAACTGGGGGTTACAAGATTATGCTTAATTGTAAGAATATTATTTGGGAGTTATAGACATCCATATAATTTTGAATTATTTACAACACTCCCCCTTGGATGTCCATAAAATAGTTATGTACCTCGTTAAAAACCTTACTAGGAAAAACCCAGTGGGACAAAAACCTAATCAAGGAAAAAAGAGTGCAACATGTATTTACTCCCCCTGATAACAAAATCACTTAATGGATTTAAGTCGACACATCCCAATTCTATTAATCAATTTCTCAAATGTGGTAGTTGGCAATGCCTTGGTTAACAAATCTGCTAGATTTTCAGATGAACGAATTTGTTGAACATCTATGTCACCATTCTTCTGAAGATCATGAGTGAAGAAGAATTTTGGTGAAATATGTTTCGTTCTATCTCCTTTAATGTACCCTTCTTTTAGTTGAGCTATGCAGGATGTGCTATCTCATATAAAATTGTTGGGGTATTTTTCCCAAATAATATACCACACATCCCTTGGATATGATGAGTCATCGATCTTAGCCAAACACACTCTCGACTTGCCTCATGCATTGCGATTATTTTCTGCATGATTTGATGAAGTAGCAACTAAAGTTTGTTTAGTAGAACGCCATGAAATGGCCGTTCCTCCATTTGTGAACACATAACCTGTTTGAGAGCGGGCTTTATGTGGATCAGATAAGTATCCCGCATCAGCATAACCAACTAATTGTGATTTTGAATTATTGGTATAAAGGAACCCATATCAATTGTTCCTCGGAGGTATCGAAATATATGCTTCACTCCATTCCAATGTCGACGAGTAGGAGAATAACTAAATCTTGCTAATAAACTTACAGCAAAAGATATATCAGGACGTGTACTATTAGCAAGATACATCAATGCTCCTATAGTGCTGAGATATGGTACTTCAGGACCAAGGAGTTCTTCATTATCCTCACGAGGACGAAAAGGGTCTTTTTTAACATCTAGCGATCTTACAACCATTGAGGTACTTAGTAGATGTGCTTTATCCATATAGAATCGTCTTAAAATCTTTTTTATATAAGTTGATTGATGAAGAAGAATTCCGTTTGATAAGTGCTCGATCTGCAGACCGAGATAAAACTTTGTTTTTCCAAGATCTTTCATCTCGAATTCTTTCTTTAAATAATCAACTGCTTTTTGAAGCTCTTCTGGATTACCAATAATATTCAGATCATCAACATAAACAGCTATTATAACAAACTTTGGTCTGAATCTTTTTATAAATACACATGGGCATATCGGATCACTTTTATAACCTTCTTTTGACAAGTATTCACTAAGCCGATTATACCACATACGCCCAGATTGTTTTAGTCCATATAAAGATTTACGCAAGCGTATTGAAAAAATTTCCCGGGAGTTTCCACATGCATTGGAAATTTTAAATCCTTCAGGGACTTTCATATAAACTTCTGTATCCAGCGAGCCATATAAATAGGCTGTAACAACATCCATTAGACGCAAATCTAGTTTTTCACGTACTGCCAGACTAATAAGATATCTTAACGTAATTGCATTCACCACAGGAGAATATGTCTCCTCATAATCAATTCCAGATCTCTGCGAAAACCCTTGTGCTACTAGTCGAGGTTTGTATCTTGTTGGTCCCAAGTGGTCAGAAGAGGTTTAGGGGGGGGGGGGGGGGTGAATAAATCTCTTTAAAATTTTCTTCCAAATTTTAACTTTAAAACTTTTTCTTTAACAGTGAGAAGACTAAGCTGATCAGAGTAGTTAGTTAAAAGTCTGTTCGCGAACAAATCTTTGAACAGATTTGATGACCACTCGTCTGATAAATACTTAGCTGATTTTGTCAAAATCAGTCTTAATACTTAGAGTACTTGCAGTGGATTTTTCAAAGTGTTTTTCACAAGTAATCTCAGTAGTTTGAAAAGTGTTTCCCCAGTTTTATAGACTCCTTTTAATATCTTCTCAAACAGTTAAGTATAGTGTTTTTATGCAATCAGAAAATATGCAAGTTTAAAGCAATGTAAAAATACAAGTAATTTTTATAGTGGTTATATGGATTTAAATATCCTTTAATCCACTCGTCCAAGTCACAAAGATCTTGGGTTATACTATAATCACAAAGTTTACAGTATACTCTGCTTGCGCCAATCAACAAATGAAAAGGCCACAAGTGCGCAGTAGGAAATCACTTAGAAATTCCTACTCTCCGAAGTAATATCACTCACAAAGATGGATATCTACTTCTCACTAAACTCAGTTTTACAAATTCACTCAGAAGATGTATTTTGCTTTGTTCTTCAACTTCGCTTTTCGTCAACAGATGACTAAGCTGATGAGTGAGCTGTTCTTGAGACTTAAGAGTTCTGCTTCAAAAATTCTCTCAGAAAGTGTGTTGCTTACAATCTCTTCGTCTCTTTCAGCTATTTATACTTGAGGTTTGAAAAATGTCCGTTGAAGAGAGACAAGATTCAAATTCCTCGAGTACTGGTCCTTAAAATCCGCGAAAGGCTCTTTTTGCAGTCTGTCCGTACTGTCAACAGTACTATTCTGCAGGCAGCATTAAATGCACCCAGCTGATGCGAAGCATTTCTTCAATCATTTGTCTTTAATAACCTTGTACTTCGGCATTTATTACTCCAAGGGGCATTTATTACCGTTGGGAAGACTTTATGATCCTTTCCACTTGGCTGTCGGAAGTTCACGTCTGATGGCGAACTAAGCTGATCTCAAACTTGAACAAATCTGATTTGAGTCGGCTGATATTCATCAGTCTGATATCTTTCCTTCAGCAGATCAGAAGTCTTGGACCTTGAAATTTGACTCTTCTGATGTCTTCATTACTTAGTCAAAATTTCTTCAAAAGGGATCATCAGCTAAGTTAACCCATACTTAGCCAATCTTGAAGTTTTGGAAATCTTCAAAACCTCCCTTAACAAATTGTCTTCAGTGCTTTCATCTTCATCCTTATCCAACAATTTCCCCCTTTTTGATGATGACAAAACTTCAGCTAATTACCTGTTAAATACCTAAACTAAAGATTGAAATCCTCAAAATTTTCTGAGATAGAAAAAGTATATTGGATTGAACTTGTCTTTTTATTGATATTTGAAAATAGTTACAAGTACAAGTTCATCAGATGAGATGTCTGAAGAATAGATAAAGTAAACTGATTACAATGATTTTGCAAGTTCTAACTATCAGCTTCTTCATTAGATTCTTCAAGCACTTCTTCGTACTCATAAGATGACTCCTCATCATCTTCTTCTTCATCTTCATCAGCTTCTTCACCTTGAAGGATGACTTCTTTAGCAGCTTCCATTTTCTCTTTGAGTTCCTGCTCTCTTAGAAGTTCCATCGCCTTCCTAGCTGATTCTGTATTCTTGTACTTAGTTAAAGGCTCTGATTGATCAGCAGCAGAGTCTTTGGATTCAGCCATTACTTCATCAGATTTGGCTTCTTCCTTGGTCTCTTCTTCAGACTTGTCTTTGCCTTGAACCTTTCCAATTTCTTCTTCAGCTGTCTTGGTCAGTTCAGCAGTTTCATCAGTTTTCTTTTCTTCAGCAGCAGAGGTTTCCTTGGTTGATTCTTCCCCTTTATCTTCCCCCTTTTTGTCATCATCAGACTTGATGACTTCTTCAGGTTTAGCAGCAGGGTTGAGTGCAACTGTTGGAACCTTCATAGCAGCACCTATAGTCTTTAAATTCTGATTAACTACGTCATGACTTGCTGTAAGGTGATGAAGAGTTGTGCTGATGTTGTCAGTCTGGTCATTGAAGTAGTCAATGTTGAGATTTGTAGTTGCAATTTCATTTTGGATTGCCTGTGCAGCATTTGATACTTCATGCAACATCCCTAAGTTGATTTCCTTCTCCTCTTCACTGACTTTGATGAAGGTTGCAGTCAGATCAGCGATCTTGTGTTCAGCTCTTTGAAGGGCAGTATGAAGGTGATTTACATCAGCCTTCAAATCTTCCACATTTCTGTTCATGTCATTTAGGCTGCGCACTAACTGCAAAGAGTTGTCTTGAGGAATAGGGAAACTTGTGATTTCAGTCTTGATAATCTTTTCAGTAGACTGTTGCACAGTTTCCAGCTGAATTTTATTTGACTCTGTCAATTCTTTCTTAAGCTCATTCTTCAGCTCCTCTTTGACCTTCATCAGCTGCTTGTGATGCTTCTCTTCCAGTTCATGCAAACATATGGAGTCTTGTTTTGATGCTTATTGATCATAGCAAACATATGGAGTCTTGTTTTGATGCTTGTTGATCATGCATCTGTTTTGGGTAAAACATGCTGTGTTTGTTGCTTCTGCCCAAAATCTTTGAGGCAGCTTAGCTTTAGCTATCATGGTTCTGACAGCTTCCTTTAGTGTTCTGTTTCTACTTTCAGCAACACCATTCTGTTGAGGGGTTCTAGCAGCTGAATACTCATGATGTATTCCTTTGATATTACAATACTCTTCAACAGTAGAGTTTGTAAACTCTGTCCCTCTATCTGATCTGATCTTCAATATCTTTATGATTTTCTCATTCCGGATCAGCTCCATCAGATTAGTAAGATGTTCCTTGGTTTCACTTTTCTTTTTCATGAATATCACCCAAGTATATCTTGAATAGTCATCCACAACAGCTAGGCAGTATTTCTTTCCACCATTGCTGACTGGATCAATGGGTCCAAATAAGTCCATATGTAGCAGCTCCAATATTCTTCCAGAATATTGATGCTTCTTGCTTTTGAATGATGACTTGATTTGTTTACCCTTCTGACAAGCGTCACAAAGCTTATCTTTGCTCATGACTGTCTTTGGAATTCCTTCTACCAGATTATTTTTGATAAGTTTGTTGATGGTCTTGAAATTCACATGATTCATTCTTTTGTGCCACAGCCAACTAACTTCACTTGGTGTTGATGCCACCAAACAGATGTTTGAATTCTTGTCAGCAGAATTCCAGTCGACTATGTAGGCATTCCCTTGTCGTCTTCCAGATAAAATTACCTTCTTTGTACCAATCTGTTCAACGTAGCACTTATCTGTTGAGAAGATGACTGAATATCCTTTGTCACAAAATTGCCTTATGCTTAGCAGATTATATTTGAGGCCTTTAACATATGAGACGTCAGATATCTCTATGTTTCCTTTGATTAATCTTCCTTTAGCTTTAATCTTGCCTTCTTTGCTGTCCCAAATGTAACTTTTGGACTATCCACAGCAACTGCATCCGTCAGCTCATGTATGTTTCCACACATGTGTCTTGAACAGCCACTGTCCAAGTACCAGATTTTCTCTACGTTACTCCTACTCCTAATCCTAACCTACAAAACAAAATAAAATTGTTTTAGGTACCCTTATTGAGAGGGTCCTGAAGGATTAGTTCCACCTTTGATAACCCAAGATGGTGAAGTCTTAGGCTTCTTAGGTTTCTGAGTTTCAACAGGAGTATGAACAGCTTTGCCTTTACCACGTTCATCAGATTTATCATATTGTTGATGATCAGCATGATAAGGATAATGTTCAAATGCAGAGTAAGATGCATGATAAGGAAATATGCATGCATTGGATGAGCAGGATATGGTGCATAGTAAGTTGGAAATTGAGGTGCATGATACATAGGATGATATGCAGCAGGTTGCACATAATAAGACTCATTTCCATACCAAGCATTTTGATTTTTCTTATTCTTATGCTTCTTTGGTTTACTACTTGCTTGCTCATTAACAGACGACTTAGTTTTATCACCAGTCTGATTAGTTTTAGCCTTATCAGAGGACTTTGTAGGACTCTTCTGTTTAGGCTTACTAGTCTGTTTTCCTACACTAGGCTCTTTGCTCTTTTTAGCCTTAGGAGTTTTCGTCTCCTTTACCACTTTCTCAGGTGAAGCAGGTCTAGCAGTTTGAACATACAGAATGACCTTACTATTGTCAGCAGATATAAATTTCTCAGTATGATTCAATTCTTGCTTATCCTGATCTAAAGATGTCTTCTGTTTACTAGACATGTGAGTGGATGCAACAGATGACTTCTCATGAGACTCAATGACTTTCTCAAGCTCCATGATTTTTCCTTTATAAACTTCACATTCAGCTTTCAGAGACTCGTGTTCTTGCTCAAGCTGTTTATATTCAGCTGATTCTCTTGGCCTTTCAGCTGAGAGTTTCAGTGAACTGTTTTGCTCCTTTAGCAATATCATCTCTTCCTTAAGCTTTTTATATGCTTCAGCAATAGTAGTATTGTTAAGCATCATTTGTTCAAATGAACTGAATAGTTCATTCTCAAGAGGAGTTACCTCACTATCCTCAGAGTCATCAGATTCCTTAGCCATCAGGCAGAGAAGGGCAGGGCTCTCTTCATCAGAAGACTCTTCATCAGAAGTGTCAGAATCTGAATCAGATGAGTAAACGGCAGCTGGCTTTTCTGCTTCTGCTACCATTGCCTTAGCTTTCTGATGCTTTCTTTCTTTTCTGATTCTCTTTTCTTCTTCAGTATACTTCTCAGCTTTAGGATATGGGCAGTCTCTAATGAAATGACCCAGTTTCCTGCAATTATAGCACATCATCTTAGATTTATAAGAATCCTTATCCTGAGAAGAAGAAGTAGGGTTAGAAGTAGAAGCATTGTTATATTTGTTCTTCATTTTTCGTCTGTAGAACTTTTTGAAGTTGTTCATCAGCAATGCAACGTCTCCAGCAGTGTACTCCTTTTTGTTGAGTATTGTGGCTTCATCAGATGAGTCCACGTCTTTGCTTTTGTGAGCTGGCCTTCTAGGATTTTCAGCAGCAACTGTGGGACTTGAAGTTGAGGTTTCTTCAACACCCATTCTAGGCAGTTTATACTCATACGCCTTGAGTACGGAGAACAGCTCTGTAAGAGAAATCTTTCCCAGATCTCTTGACTCTTCCATTGCTGTCACCTTCATGTTGAACTTGGGAGGCAGATCCTTCAGAACTTTGACGGTGATCTCTTTGTCAGTGAAGGTCTTTCCCAGCTTTAGAACTTCATTCAATGTTCTGGTAAACCTGGTATCCATCTGATCAATGGTCTCTCCAGATTTCATCTTGAAGTTGTCCAGCTTCTCCAAGGCAACACTGAGCTGATGCTCTTTGATGGCGTCGTTTCCTTCGCTCATATCACGAACCTTATCCCACATCTCCTTTGCAGTTTTGCAATGTTTGACTTTGTCAAACCGATCATTGTCCAGGGCTTTGGTCATGATGAAACGGCCAACTTTATCCAGATTGAACAGCTTTATCTCTTCGGCTGTCATCTCTGTTAAGTCTTTTTCCACCACCAGTTCAGCTTCATCAACTATAATGGTCTTGGTGAATTTGAATGGACCTTTTATGATACATGTGTATATGTTATCATTATAGGCAGCTAAGAAGATCTCCATTCTGATCTTCCAGTCTTCAAACGACATACCAGCAATGTGGGGAACATGGCTGATACAGTCCATTTTTCAAAAAGTTTTGATTTTTCAAAAATATGCTCTTTTGAAAAGTTTTAAAACCTTTGAAAAACACTTGGATCAAGCTCGTTGATCAGGCAGCTGATTCAAATGAACCACCTGCTCTGATACCACTTGTTGGTCCCAAGTGGTCAGAAGAGGTTTAGAGGGGGGGGTGAATAAACCTCTTTAAAATTTTCTTCCAAATTTTAACTTTAAAACTTTTTCTTTAACAGTGAGCAGACTAAGCTGATCAGAGTAGTTAGTTAAAAGTCTGTTCGCGAACAAATCTTTGAACAGATTTGATGACCACTCGTCTGATAAATACTTAGCTGATTTTGTCAAAATCAGTCTTAATACTTAGAGTACTTGCAGCGGATTTTTCAAAGTGTTTTTCAGAAGTAATCTCAGTAGTTTGAAAAGTGTTTCCCCAGTTTTATAGACTCCTTTTAATATCTTCTCAAACAATTAAGTATAGTGTTTTTATGCAATCAGAAAATATGCAAGTTTAAAGCAATGTAAAAACACAAGTAATTTTTATAGTGGTTATATGGATGTAAATATCCTTTAATCCACTCGTCCAAGTCACAAAGATCTTGGGTTATACTATAATCACAAAGTTTACAGTATACTCTGCTTGCGCCAATCAACAAATGAAAAGGCCACAAGTGCGCAGTAGGAAATCACTTAGAAACTCCTACTCTCCGAAGTAATATCACTCACAAAGATGGATATCTACTTCTCACAACACTCAGTTTTACAAATTCACTCAGAAGATGTATTTTGCTTTGTTCTTCAACTTCGCTTTTCGTCAACAGATGACTAAGCTGATGAGTGAGCTGTTCTTGAGACTTAAGAGTTCTGCTTCAAAAATTCTCTCAGAAAGTGTGTTGCTTACAATCTCTTCGTCTCTTTCAGCTATTTATACTTGAGGTTTGAAAAATGTCCGTTGAAGAGAGACAAGATTCAAATTCCTCGAGTACAGGTCCTTAAACTCCGCGAACGGGTCTTTTGCAGTCTGTCCGTACTGTCAACAGTACTATTCTGCAGGCAGCATTAAATGCAGCATTAAATGCACCCAGCTGATGCGAAGCATTTCTTCAATCATTTGTCTTTAATAACCTTGTACTTCAGCATTTATTACTCCAAGGGGCATTTATTACCGTTGGGAAGACTTTATGATCCTTTCCACTTGGCTGTCGGAAGTGCACGTCTGATGGCGAACTAAGCTGATCTCAAACTTGAACAAATATGATTTGAGTCGGCTGATATTCATCAGTCTGATATCTTTCCTTCAGCAGATCAGAAGTCTTGGACCTTGAAATTTGACTCTTCTGATGTCTTCATTACTTAGTCAAAATTTCTTCAAAAGGGATCATCAGCTAAGTTAACCCATACTTAGCCAATCTTGAAGTTTTGGAAATCTTCAAAATCTCCCTTAACAAATTGTCTTCAGTGCTTTCATCTTCATCCTAATCCAACATATCTAACAACTTCATTTTCTCATTTCGTTTTCGCACAAATACCCATTTATACCCAACGGGTTTTACTCCTTTAGGTGTTTGGACTACTAGTCCAAAGACTTCAAGTTTTGAAAGTGAACTTAATTCTGCTTGAACTGCATCTTTCCATTTTTGGCCTTTTTTTTTCTATGACTACATTCTTCGACAGATTTAGGTTCAAGATCTTCATTCTCGTTTATAATTTTCACAGCAACATTATATGCAAAATTGTCGTCGACAGCTGTTTTATTTCGGTTCCATCTTTCTCTCGTAGTGACATAACTTACTGAGATCTCTTCATTTTCATTATTTTCAGGTATCTGAACCTCTTCTGGGGTATTATCATTAGTTATGTCATACGACTCTTCATGAGTACTTGTCTCCACAATATGACCATTTTCAGTGTTTGCTCATTTTCTTTTACGAGGATTTTTATCCTTGGAACCGATTGGTCTACCACGTTTTAGACGTGACTTACTTTCATTTGCACTAGCGGATAATAAATTTCCCGTCATTTGTTCAAGATACTTAATTATAGAAGGTGATTCATAACCAACATATATTCCCAACCTTCTTTGGGGACCCATCTTTGTGCGATATGGTGGGGCAATTGGAACATATACCACACATCCAAAAATTCGAAGATGGGAAATGTTTGGCTCCTGGCCAAAAGTTAATTGCAATGGGGAGAATTTATGATAACTTGTTGGCTTGATGGGCAGTGCTGCGGCATATAAAACGGCATATCCCCACACTTAAATAGGGAGTTTTGTTCTCATAAGTAATGGCCTAGCGATTAATTGGAGGCGTTTAATGAAAGATTCGGCTAGTCCATTTTGTGTATGAACATGGGCAACATGACTTTCAATTGTTATTCCAATTGACATACAATAATCGTTGAAAGCCTGAGATGTGAATTCACCAGCATTATCAAGACGAATTGTCTTGATTGCATAATCTGGAAATTGTGCTCTTAATTTGATTATTTGAGCAAGTAATCTCGCAAACGCAATGTTGCGAGCTGATAATAAACACACATGTGACCATCTTGTGGATGCATCTATCAAAATCATAAAATATTTAAATGGTCCACATGGTGGATGGATAGGCCCACATATATCACCTTGAATTCGTTCCAGAAATGCTGGAGACTCAATCCCAATTTTCACTGGAGATGGCTTACTTATTAATTTACCTTGCGAACAAGCAGCACATGAAAATTCTTTAAATTCAAGAATCTTTTGGTTCTTCAATGAATGACCATTCGAATTCTCAATAATTTTACGCATCATAGTTGATCCGGGATGGCCTGACCGGTCATGCCAAATAATAAATGCATTTGGGTCATTAAACTTTTGGTTTACTACAACATGCGTTTCAATTGTACTAATAGTAGTATAGTACAAACCAGAAGATAATGCACGTAGTTTTTCCAATACACGTTTGATTCCTGATATAACAACTATGATATGTAAGTACTCCTTATAATTCTCATTTATAGTCTCAATATGATATCCATTTCGGCGGATATCTTTAAAGCTCAACAAGTTTATTTTGGACTTACTAGAATAAAGCATCATTTATAACAATTTGGTCCCTTCGGGTAATAATATAGTAGCTCTTCCGGAGCCTTCAATTAGTTTTGCGCTACCCGATATAGTGTTAACGTTTGTGTTAGTTGCTATCAATTCAGAAAAGTATTTTTTATATTTAAGTATAGTATGTGTTGTAGCGCAGTCTGCGAGACATATGTCGTCATGTTTGATCTTGGGTCCAACCAAAGAACTGGGGGAATCCATATTCTTCATAAAGAAAACAATACATCGTAAGAGATATTTTATTCATACGTTAAAAAAATGAAATTACAACTAAAAACATCCGAAAAGAAATACTGAAAACAAATAAATTTTTTTATTTTTATTTTTATTTTTGAAGCATAACTTCAAATGAAACCAATAATTTAATTATTCTTAAGCATTTTTATCCCTAATTCTTCCACCTTGATTCTCAAGAAAATCTTCAACATCCAAGTAAGTAAAATCATCAAGGTTGTTAAAGTTATCATCTTTGTAGGCAAAATTTGCTTCAACATTATAATCGAGGTCATCATCTTTATATCCAAAAGGGGCATTCGCATAATCATTTTTGTATGTCAAATTAGTTTCCGCATTTTTTCCCTCGATTGATGCTTGATAAAGTTTTACGAGATGTTCAGCTGTACAACAACTACGTGACCAGTGCCCTTTCATGCCGTATTTAAAACATATGTTTCCAGTGCCTTTTGAAGGATATTTCGGACCACCTTTTGAAGGGTTGCTTGGACCACCCTTCTCTTTTATTTTATTATTGTTATTCTTTTTGTAGCCATAATTATTGTTACCACCATAATAATGGTAATTGTTACTTCCTCGACCACGGCCACGACCACGACCACGTCCTCGGCCACGACCACGACCGCAACCGCGCCCACAGTATATTCCATTGTCAAAATTACCATGCACTTCTACATTCACTTCTGGGAATGGAGCAGATCCAGTGGGTCTTATTTCATGATTTGTCATTAACAACTCGTTATTTTACTCAGCCACCAAAAGGCATGAAATTAAATCAGAGTATTTTTTAAAGCCTTTTTCACGGTATTGCTGCTGCAGGAGCACATTAGAAGCGTGAAAAGTTGAGAATGTTTTCTCTAACAAGTCCTCATCGGTTATTTTTTCTCCACATAATTTTAATTGAGAACTAATTTTAAAAACTGCTGAATTATATTCACTTACGGTCGTAAAGTCTTGTAACTGTAAATGTATCCAGTCATAACGAGCCTTAGGTAAGATTACCGTTTTTTGATGGTCGTAGCGTTCTTTCAAATTATTCCATAGTTCGAGATCTTTGACAGTTAAGTATTCCACTTTTGATCCTTCATGTAGATGATGACGTAGGAAAATCATTGTTTTTGCCTTATCCTGATTAGATGCTTCTTTTCCTTTCACAATTGCATCTCCTAGACCTTTAGCATCTAGGTGAATCTCAGCATCTAGTACCCAAGATATATAATTCTTGCCCAAAATATCAAGGGCCGCGAACTCGAGTTTTGTGAGATTCGACATAATGCAAGCTAATATCAAATAAATAGAATAGTTAGAATAATGCATTACAAGTATTAAGGGATAAACCAAATATCTTTAGATGTCTCCAATAATATTTTAAACAAAATATTTTATCAGAACATATTAAAATGAATGACCTTCAGTTTTTGAGGTTGTTTTGAAGGCATTATTTTCAACAATGAACAATAAACTTGATTTTTTTTTCAAGGTTGAATTAGTGTGGCCTAATATTTCAATGATCAATCAATTCATGTATTGAATTTTTTTTTATGTTATAACAAAGTAGTCACATCATTACCCAATTCATTCATTTTAATCGTCTAAATCATTTATATAAATGGCCTTATATGAAATTGCTTAATATTCTTTACAAACAATTTCAACCAGAATTTTCAGTAGTTATACAGAAAAAGAAAACTTGACGGGTTAAAACTAAGAGAATCGGTTTTATGAAATAAAAGATTAACATAATAATATCCTTAAAACTAATCGAATGTTAAAAATGACGGAGCTTCATCTGATTAAAACCGATTCTCTTAGCTTTTACATTTTTTCCATAATACGGAAAACTAATCGAATGTTACAAAATCCATATTAATTTCATTAATATTCGTAACATTTCCCTTTCCTTTCTTGTTTTCCATGCTAAAATTATTGATTCAAATGAAAATAATTTTGAAGTACTTGTTGTTGACCACGAAGATCTCAAAGCATCATGGTATGTAGGGGTAAACGCGATCGGGTTTGGGCGGGTTTGCATAAAAAAATCAACCCGACCCAATGCGTGCGGGTTGTCAATTTTTTAAATCGCACCCGCGTTGTTATTTTCATAAACCGCTCGGTTCGGGTGGAATGTGTGCGGGCGGGTGGCGGTCGGGTTGGCGGGTTGAGTGGAAACAATCTCATAAAATCTTGACATCTAAATATAAACAATTAAGCATAAAATATTAAGTTCTTCAAACAACAAATGAAATGTGTCAAATATGTTCACTTTTACATTGAAATTAAATGCAAGAATCAAAAAGTACAAAACTAAAATATAATCAACAGTTTCGTACTAATTAAATTAACAGTCTCACCAACAATTTCTTACTAATTAAATTAATAGTCTCCACAAAAAAAAATACTGTATTACAAATCCCCACAAAAAAAAAAAAATCATTACAAATCCTCACTCACACATTACAAACAATAACAAATTAGTGAAATTTCTTCTTGATTTTTCAACAACAAACTCTTTAGTTAAAAATGTACTAACATATTTGTACCATTAACATTAATATAAACAAAAAACTCAGAAGAAAATTTGTTTATTTGTTCTTATTCATTTGTTAATAAATGTAATTTATTTTACACATTTATTAAACAATGAATAAAAAGTACATCAAATGATGATTAAGTGCGGGTTGCGGGTGGATCGGTTTTTTAACCATCAAATCCGTCACCCAACCCATAAAGTGCAGGTTTACAAATTACCAACCCGTACTTGATTATTTCAAAAATAAAACCGACGGGTTGCGGACGGGTTGGGGCGGATCAGGCGGGTGGGTCGGGTGGGACGGGTTTATGAACATCCCTAATGGTATGCCACTCGCCTATAAATATATCTTATGATAATAAACATTAGTATTTCAGGGCGTTGATCGTAAATTTAAAGTAGAAAATGTTGTACAACTTTCGTCCCTATTTTTTCTATCTTTTCACTTTTAACGCTAACTTTTATGTAAAAGTTAAAGATATGAAAATTTTGGGTATTTTTATATATATGCCTTCAAGACGGCATTTTTAAGAAAAGTAATTTTATTTATAGAAAGTGAAAGTTCGAAATATCATAAAAGAAAATATTGGTGAATCCAATTGAAGAAGTAGGCCTGTTGTGATGTGAACTTTCAGAAGCAGCAGGCAGGAAGAATCTTTACTCTCGTGGAGAATTTGGTCTATGTTATCTTGATTTGATCTTAACCTAAAACGTCCTTACAAGTTACATCCACTAAATTTTAATGAAATTTATTTGATTTAAAACGTATTTGATTTATTGTAACATATATGATGAAATTGATGAGACGTTAGTACCGTCATGTGTATTAAGGTTGAGAAGGGTAATTCCCTTGTATAGGGATTAAAGTTATTGAATTAATTTGGTAAAATTATAAGTTTATTCATGTGACAATTGATAGAGTATTACATTGTTGTGGAGCTACATGGAGAAAATAAATATTCAAGAAACATTTGAATGACATATAAAAGACGAGTTAAATGTAAAAATACTCTTTGTGCTTTGTTAAATTCTTAAAAAATTTATGTGTTATTCTTATTAGAAAATGTTTCCAGCGCGTGTTACTTTTGTATTAGCCAAAAATTTCACTTAAAATTACTTAATAAATCATAGGGAGATTATTTTTAATTTTATAAGTAAACAAGGGGATTATTATCAATTTTCAAAGTTAACGGGGAGATTACTGTCAAATGTTAGCACATGGGGAGTGTCTGATAATTAAAATAACACAGGTGATACTGATACTGATTTCATTTGGTCGAACTTAAAACTCCTAACATGATCCTTTGAGTGCTTCCAAACTCATTGCCTTCATTTCATTGAAGTAAGGCACAAAGATACAAATTGTATCAAATTTCATTTCATTAGATAGGTTAGTTATAAATCATATCAAATTGTAGGTAATAGATTATCAAATTGTTTGAAGTAATTTAATAACAAATATACGGGGGAAATATGCTAAGGACAAGAGTACGACGATCCAAATGTTTGAACTAATTTAATAACAACGTAATGCATTTTGATTGACTAGAAAAGTGCACGTATGTTGTACGTGTCTAGTTTTAATTTCATGTATATTTTTCATAAATTAGAGTAAAATTAGCTATTTTTATGTCATAGAATATCATATATTTATGACTGGTCAATTTATTTTTGAAGAAATTTATTTTTATTAATTATTATTGGTTTATAAAAAATAATGGTTTTTAATAGTTGTAATAAAATATAAAATAATGTCTGATTTAGTTATTATATCTTATAAAATTGGTTCTAAAATAAGATCATAAGAATATTATTTAGTTCATTCTATCATAGTAGTTTTCATATCAAGTTTATCCGTTATTCACCGATGACACAGGTTTCCTCCGATTCTTCATAGATTTCATCCAAACTTATATCTATTTCACGAACATTTTTTTTACTGGTTTCACCAGTTTTTCAAACAACTTCACCAGTGTTTACCAATTTCACCCGAAGTTTCATTGATTCATATATTTTCACTGTTTAATTATTTTTATCGATTTTTTCGCTTTTTAATCGATTATAACATTTTTCATTATTTTCCCGTTTTTCTTCGATCTTTTTTTCAATTTAAACAATTTTCTTCCGATTTCACCATGTTTTTGTCAGTTAAAGTTTAACTCGTTTTCTCCTATTTCACTGATTTCACAT
The DNA here is from genome assembly GCA_003313485.2 of Penstemon barbatus. Taxonomy (NCBI): domain Eukaryota; kingdom Viridiplantae; phylum Streptophyta; class Magnoliopsida; order Lamiales; family Plantaginaceae; genus Penstemon; species Penstemon barbatus. The sequence continues at coordinate 59,950,843 of CM064877.1, read as the reverse complement.
GTTATTCACCTAAATTTTTCATTGATTAAACATATTTTCACTGACTTCAAGCTTTTTTGACTGATTTTTTCCATTTCTTCACAAATTTCACCCAAACTTTCATCGATTCATATGTTCTCACTATTTAAACTTTTTTTTACCGATTTATTTTATTTTAGCAATTTATTCCTTTTTTTATCAATATAATATTTTTCATTGTTTTCTCGTTTTTGGTTGATTTCTTTTTTTTTTTTCCTTCAATATAAACCATTTTTCTACTAATTTCACCAATGAAACTATGTTTTAACTGATTTCACTCGTTTTTACCAATTTAACCCATTTTTACCTATTTTTCATGCTTTTAAACTAATTTCACATGTTATTCACCTGAATTTTTCATTGATTATATATGTTCTTACCAATTTTACATTTTTTATCGATTTTATCCTTTTTTCACCGGCTTTATCCAATTTTACTGGATTTCACTGGTTTCTTCATTTTTCTTAAAAATTTCATTCGAATTAATTTTCACCGGTTTCACATATTTTGACCAACTTTACCTTTATTTTAACTGATTTTACATTTTTCGTCCATTTTTCACAAACTATACCCGATTTTTTTATTGATTTCAAACGTATTTAAGATTTTACATGCATTTTTTCATCAGTTTAAAGTGCACATACGTTGTACGTGTCTATTTAATTCAATGGTATTTTGTTGTAAATTAACTCCATTATGTCATAAAATATCACATATTAATGACTGATATTCAATTTATTAACTTCATCATGAGTATTTTCATCAATTTCTTTAGTTTTTTTCGGTTTAAATCATTTTCCTAATGGTTTGACTTTGTTTTTGTTGGTTGAACTTTTTTCATTTTATTAATTTCACTCATTTTTACCATTTTAACCAATTTTCACATGTTTTCACCTACTTTAGCCTTTTTTCAATGATTTTACCCGGTTTTCACATATTTCATCATTTTTTAAGTAATTTCATCGATTCACCGATGTCATCCAATTTTTTCACGAATTTCACTTGAATTTTAATTAATTTCACATCTATTTATCGAATTTTCAACACAAATAGTTATCTTCAATTACTTTTAAGTATATCTCAAATTATTTCACTTACCTTATCATTTGAAAGATATTTCTTTACCAATCTAAGCCATTTAACTTATTATATTAATTAGTTTAATTCAATTTTCATTAAGTTTTACTTATTTTGTATATATTTTCTGATTTACTCATTCTTGATCAATTATAACCTATTGTCCATTGATTTTTCTTTTTTTTCATCGATTTATTTTGTTTACTCCTATTAAAAAAAAAAAATTCTACTGGTTTAGTTCACACTGTTTTTGCTAGTTAAACTTTTTTTTTTTCTTTTTCTGATTTTACTTATTTTGATCAGTTTAACTTTATATTTATTGATTTCACATTTTTTTTATCAATTTCACTTGAATTTTCATTGATTTCACATTATTCATAGACTTTAACCTTTTTTTCAATGATTTAACACATTCTTCATATATTTTACCCGTTTTTCACTTATTTCATCAATTTGTTTCCCATGTCTTCACAAATGTCGCCAGAATTTTCATCGATTTCACATGTATTTATCGATTTTACCGGCACTTTTAATTAACGATTTCACCCATTTTTTCACCTACTTCACCAGTGTTCATAAATTTCATTTAGATCGATTTCACATGTTTTCATCAATTACATAAATTTTATTTGATCGGTTTTATCAATTTTCATTGATTTTCATCCGTTTTTCCACTTATTTCACTCGTTTTTCTCGAAAGATCCATGAAAATCTGAGGTAATGTTTCTCATGTCAAATAAAGATTACTTAGTCCACTAAGTCATAAGCATTTTTGTTCATTCATTGGTAATAGCGATTCTACTTTAACATATTTTATGATATTTTAGAGAATTTGATTTTTTTTAAGGAGTGACTTATTGTACTAAATCTTTAGATGAAACAAATAATATTTTTTACATAACAACATATTGGTAAATACATTATAATATTTTTTCAAATATACTTGAGCAACTATTAAAAAATATAGTATTTATTTTTATTTGCTATAGGAGAATAATAATGAAATTGTAAAAGTGATGTAAGAGTTCATTTCTTAATTATTGGAGTTAATGTAGAAAATATCTATAATAAAATTTCATGTCTAATTTGAATATACAGTTGTGTTTCTTCCATATTCATGTTGCTTGGTTAGGAGGAAAGGAAGTTACAAATTTTCTTAAAATATTTTCCTACCAAAATTTTTATGAGAAAATTTAAGGAAAATTCATGTCTAATTATATTTTATTAATATACTTACACTACTAGAATCAGGTTAAATTTCCACCGAAATATTCCCACCGAAAATAATTGGTGGGAATATTTCACAAATTCCCACCGAATTTAATTTCGGTAGGGATATTCCAACCGATGTAAAAGTCGGTGGGAATATTAATATTCCCACCTACTGACATCGATGGGAATATTTTTTATTCCCACCAACTTTTCAATCGGTGGGAATATTCCCACCGATTTTGTAGTCGGTGGGAATTAAATTCCCACCGAATTTGAAATCGGTGGGAATTTTATTATCCAAAAAATTGCTTGTTTATTATATGAGATTATATATTTGTCGATATGGTCGTGATATATAAAATGAATTATGTCGAAATCTTAAATTATATAATTTAAGAAAAAAATGATTGATCATGAGGATTAACTTCAAAATTGTATAAACAACCATATACTTTTAGGATTTTATTAAAAAAAATAGTCTTGCAATATCACAAATTTAAATTTCAAGAGCTAAGCGCAATTATTTATAAACTGTTATAAGGCGTAACCTTTCATTTTCTTTTCGAGCAATCGTGACGAGTGTTTACGTACTGCAAGAATAAAAAAGAATTAATGGATCAAGTATAATTAAATTAATTCCTTCATTCAAATAATATATTGATTGAAGTAAAATCTTAGTTTTTAATCAAATCATAAATAATTACATTCGTGAATATATCATAAAAACCTTAACTCTATAAAAATACTACTATTACTTAAATATTAATAAACCCAAACTCTTATAAAAATACTACTATTACTTAAATATTAATCCTTTAACATTTTTTAAGTAAAATTAACAATTCAATTATCATTCCCACCGCGTTTAAATTCGGTGGTACTGTTCCCACCGAATTTACAAGCGGTGGGAATACCGCATTTAATTCCCTATCTACATAAATCTCTCCCCCCTATATAACAAACATTTCAGCCCTTTTTTTCAAAAAACAAAATCCGACATATGTTATAAATTTATAATGTTCAGCTGCGCCGCCTAACAGCCGATCGTGCACGACACCACCAGATCTGGCCCCGATCGCGCGCGACACCACCAGTCGTACACCACCCATCCTTCTCCTCACCGTAGCTTCAACTCCCCTAACAGCTGCGCCATCAGAATCCCCATCATATCCCCAATTTCCCAATTTCCCAACCTACAAAACCCTAAAACTCATTCGCTCTCAAGGAATCGTGAAGCAGCTAGGAGCCCAAGCAAATCAGAAGGTCTCGCCGCCTGTATCCCCCGCCTGCTCCACACCTCCGGTATCCCCCTTTGCCGGTGAGCTTATTTTCATGATAATGTTTGTATTAGAATTGGTAACTTATGATAACGGTTTTGAAATGTAAATATGTTTGGTTTATGTTTAATTAGTAGATCGATTTTTTAAAGTCTGTTGTTGGGTATCAAACTATTTGGTTGGCAAGTGATTGCTGCAAAAATTAGGATGCAACGATGTGCTGTATCATCCCATTGGTTGAATGAGATAGTTGCTCTTTCACGATATGCCCATGTAATAGTTGTATTTTGTTTCTTGATAGTATACAAGTTATCAAGTATAAAATCTGTTTTATTTGCCTTAAATATACTATATTTTATGAGCAGGTTCCATTAGGAAATTTTGAAGTTGATTGGCTTATACATATGGCATATATATTCTTGTCAAGAGCATTACATGATCAGCAACAGGTTGCTATTATAATTTTATTTTGCTTGCTATTGAATTTTGTCATCAGTAGTATAACATAATGTAATCAGTCACTTCCTATAAGTTGAGCCCTTTCAGTTTTGGCATTCCCTGCTCTTTATGGATCAGGTCAGTAGTCTGCTTATAAGTTGTAGTTGTGGTTGTCTGACCACTTCCTATAACATGGTGAATTTGTAACAGTTGACATGAATGTCGCTGCTGAATTTTTTGACTTGTCTCTAAGCTAGGAAAATGCCTATATCTTCATGTATCATACTAGCCTTTGTCTTTTAATAGACATCTTCAACCTGTGAGAAAGAAAAAAAAATAATGTTCTAAAGCTGGTCTACTTTGACAGGAAAGTGTAGTTGATTGATCATCATAAAAAATAAGAGAATATACAATAATGGAGAAACGACTGAAAAAGAGAAATCTTGTTCCTTAGTAAATACTAGTTGTACAAAGACTGGGGCTAGCATATTGATACACTGAGGCTAGTACATGGATTCAAAGCTTTGTGTACATCTCCAAATACCTGATAAATTTTGTCCGTCATGGGACGGCATGATTGCTGAAGTGTCAGAATAACTGTTTGATGAAAATTTGGATTTAAAAAACCAATTGACATCAATATATTTGCCTAGAACTCTGCAGAGTTGTGGAGGAGAGTGAGTCACTTCAGAGAATTAAGAATGTCCTAGGTCAGTTGTATGATACATCCTTGCACGGAAATGAAGTTTTGTACTCAATTAATCCATCTTTGGTAGTTAATTGATTTTGTGCTCAAATATTATTGTTCTACCTTTTTGGCAACCTACTGCTTTCCATAAATTATGTTTGTGTGTATTCTTGGATGCATCTTATTGATCAAAATGAAAATCACAATCAGACTTTTTCTTTTAGTGCATTAATGTTGTTAAACAAGAAGAATTTTAATTTTTTTTTTTTTTAGCAAGCATTGGCATCCAATGGCAAAACATTTTCCTTTGCTTGTTTCCTTTTTGGTTGGTTGGAAAGAGTACATTTTGTGATGACTATATTCATTGTTGAGAGAGATGCAGAACCAAATAAAAAAGATACAAATGTTGTTCAACCTTTTGTACTATGTTATTTTGTGTTTGTTAATCATTCTGATTCAGGTTGTGTATATTTTTCCATCTCATTTTTCCCATGTCAGTACAACTATGGTGGAATTCAAGCTAAATTGAAAGATAGATCTTCAGAAGAATCTTCAGAAGCAAGGACAGAAAGCATGCAAAATAGATATTGTCTCTAGCTGGGCTATTGTGGAGAACTTACCTAAAGCCCCACAGGTGTGTCACCCACCCCATTTTCTTAATACTGCATAATTGTATTACTTTATGTGTTGGGTTGAAATTTTACATTGTTAGATTGTTGATATTTCAGGTATGGGTACAGACACAGGGAGTGTCGAAAAAGGGGACTGTACTCGGGCTGTCAGGTCGGGCGAATATTGTACGTCCTTCACGTATCGGACGAACGCAAACTAATTACAATGATACACAACTTTTGCCACAAACCGTTGAAAGAGTTGTAGAATCTCGAATGGCAACAATGCATGAGGAGATGCAAACAATCCAATCAAGACACCAATCTGAAAATTTTGTAAGAATTGAATGTTTGTAGGATGATTATGAAAATTTATTTTCCCTCTGAACATTTCGGTGGGAATTGCGGTGGGAAAAATGTCGGTCGGAATTTCGGTGGGAATTCGATTCCGACCCGACTTTTTTCGGTGGGAATTTCGGTGGGAATTTTTATATTTCCACCGATTATGACCAAAATCGGTGGGAATTTCGGTGGGAATTTTAATTAATTCTAGTAGTGTTAACAACTTGATTAAGGGCATTTTTGTCTTCACAAAAAAGAAAAAAAACTTAAAGTATTCACACTTTTAGTATTATTATAGATTATAGAAAGAAAATGCATTTTGAATTTTGAAATTCCAATGGCAAATTTTTATTCCATTTTCCATAGCACCAAGTATTGTTTTCCAAATTTCAAGCCAAAATCGAAAGAATCTCTCACTACAAGAAATGCATGTATTTCCGACGGAAATCTCCTACGAACCAAAATCCGTAGGATATTACCGACGGAATTTTCTACGGAACAAAATCCATCGGAACCGACGGATTTTCCGACAGTCAATATTCGTAGGATATTTCCGACAGATTTTCCTACTAATTTTTAAATCCTTCGAAAAAGTACTAAAATTTAAAAAAAAAATTAAAAAAAATATATTTCCTACGGAATATAATAAAAACTAACTAAAAAAATCATTTATTATTTCCGACGACTTATATCAGTAGGAAGACACAAATAAAAATATATCGCATATTTCCTACGGATTAAATCCGTAGGAAAATAATATAATTATTTTTAAAAATTTCTACGGATAAAAATCCATGGAGATATATTTTAAAATAAGAAATTATATCCGTCGGTTGATAAATAAAAATAATTTTGACTTTGATTTCAAATAACTTCAATTACATAACCCTAATGTCAACAATGTTGAGTTGGTCAACTAACATAACAAATGAAGAGTCGATCAATCAGCTCTGCAAATAATCTCAACATACATAACCATATAGTCAACAATTTTGAATTAATGACTAATTAAGTAATTTCTAGTCAAGTTTCAATTTGATTTCGAATAACATTAATGTACATACCCTAAGGTCAACATTAATGTTGACTTTGGTCAATAAATAATACAAATCTAATACAAATCGAGAATCGATCGATATAATTGTAAATAACATCAACGTACATAACCATATAGTCCATAATTTTGAATTAATGACTAACTAAGTAATTCTGAGTCAAATATTGATTTAATTTCGAATAACTTCAACGTACATAACCATAAGGTCAACAATGTTGACTTTTCTCAATTAGTATTATAAATCGAGAATCAATCGATCTGAGTAGTCAATAATTTTGAATTAGTGATTGATTAATTAATTCAGAGCCAAATCTCAATTTCATTCCGAAGAATAACTTCAATATACAAAACCATAAGGTCAACAATGTTGATTTTGGTCAATTAATGTTACAAATCGAGATTCAATCAATCTGATTTGTCAATAATTTTGAATCAATGATTAATTAATTAATTCAGAGCCAATTATCCGTTTGATTCCGAATAACCTCAATGTACATAACCCTATAAGGTCAACAATGTTGACTTTGTCAATTAACGCTACAAATCGAGAATTCATCGATCTAATTGCGAATAACCTCAAAAGTGCATAACAATATATATATTAATAATTTGGGAGTTAGTTTGCGAATAACCTCAAAACCACACGGGTGGAAGTATTCCACGTTCAGAGCATGGTCGTTGAATGGTGAGTTAGACGGCTGATTTTATATTTTTATTTCATATAACTGTATATATTAACAATTTGGGAGTTAGTTTTATGTTCTGGACACTTGTTATTATGTGATGGTCAACTAAGAAATGCTTTTGTCATTCCACTATTTTGTTTGAGCTTTTTAAGATAGAAATCATGTTCATGGGATAGTTCAAGATTAGTTTTTGTTTAAAAAACTGTTAGCATGAGTAATATTAATAAGAAATGGAGTTTGTTTGCAAGAACTTAAAAGAGGGTGCTATGCATATTTTCTTGATATGTGTTATCTAAGTGTTACACTTAGTTAATGTCCCTTGTATAATAATGAATTGTTGACATGCTTTTCTATTTCAGGCCAAGGCAGGAGTTGTAGTAACCCAATCTAAACTATTTATGCATACTCATTCGCAGTATGATGTAAACGGACAAAGAAATAAATGGGTTAATGAGCGTGCACGGAGAACATATGTAAGTCAAATAACCCATAAATTAATTGTTTAATGTGTTATTAACTAACTTATAATATTCATCGTGTATTTTAGACTAAGTTTGTGGAAAAATTGCCTTCTACCCAAAACTCGGAAACCGGTGAAACAATACCAGTACCGCCAGATGTTGAGTTGCAGGTACGTAAAGATTTAACAAATACGAGTAATAATTTAACTTATTTAATTAAAATTTATGTACTTCAAATAAATTTATAATCTAATTATTGTTTTCTTTTGCTATTTGATAGAAATAGTGTCCTGCAAGCCAGCTGCATGGCTAGCATTAATTGTAATTAATGAGGAACTATTCAATTTAGATTAATAAATGCACTTTTATTAAATGGTCAACTTTATCTTATGTAATATTTGTCTACGCATAAGGATAGAAGTCCTTAGATCACAGGGCTATGAGACAACCCGTGGACTGATCTCTAAGGCCGTGATCTAGAACATATTCAAGAGTCGTAGAATCCAATCGAGATAGGACATCGTTGGATTCGGTTAGACTCTCACTATTGTGTATACTCCGATGAACTGGAGGACGCTGGGGTCCACGAGCGTGACTGGGATAGTCGATACACATAAGTGGGTGGCTTGCTGGGATGGCAAGTGCACTGAATACCCCAATTAGGAAATAACTCACCATGGAAGCGGTAGTCGCATATCGGGGTTGAAGTTATTCCAATTTACAATAGTATACGAGGAACGATCCCTAACAACTTGAGATGATAGGGTTTATCTGGTGCGAGAACGTCTATGCTTTGAAGTGAGTTCCGACTGACTGGGGATCACCAGAAAGTCTCTGTGGACTCACATTAGGTTTAGAGGAACTCGTATGCAGATTCATATCATCAACAAAGGATCCGTTGACCCGACTTGATAGGTTGGGAAATTCTCCTATGGATTTCTGTGAGAAATTAATTCTGGTAAAATCCTTGGCCAAGGTATCTGACGACTTTATGTAAGTAGCTCATAAAGATTAAGTCAAAGAGAATTTATTTCGAGACCAGAGTACATAAGGTCAAGACAAAAGAAAAGGGAATCCGATAAAAGACCATACCCTTAAGTCTCGGCTGGGAGATTGATCGATGGAGAGATTATGTCGTATATGGAAATTGTAAATGATAAAAGGTTCACTGAATTAATTCACCAATGATTGGGCTCCATGGGCTTGTGACTGGACATCGACCGTGGAGTGTGGGAGAATTCCCAAATTAGCAGGGGTGCTAATTTTGGAATGATTAATCGACAGAGTGTTCGATTAATTCAGAGTATTAATTGCTCGAGTAATTAAATAATATTTAATTACAACACACGGCCAATTATGTGGTGAACCTACGGGGGCATACACAATACACATGAAGCGAAAGCGAGGAAATAAGAACGAACGAGTCGACTGGGTCGACTGAGTCAAAATCGACTGGGTCGATTAAATGGGTGGGTCGACTGGGTCGACCCATCTGGAACGAAGATGGATCCAATAGGAATTGGATCAAGATTATAAATTAAATTGGAATTTAATTTATGAGTAAATTAATTAATTAGGATTTAATTAATTAATTGGGAGATGATTTAATTAATTGGGTTGCTTAATTGGGAGATTAAATAAAGCCCTGAAAGATTAATTAAAGTGGGCCATGAATTAATTAGAAGACTTAGTCTTCTAAATTAAAAGGGCCATGGCCCATGTAGGAGAATTAGTATCCTAATCCTAGAAGGATTAGGGTATGGGAGATATCTATAAATAAGAGACTAGGTCTCATATCTCACACACAACTCTTCAAGCAAAATCAAGAAAAGCAAAAATTCTCTCTCCCTCTCCCTGTGATCGGCCGAACTACTCTTTCACTTTGGAAGAATTTTTCGTCTTTGTTTTCGTTTCAAAGTCGTTCTAAAACCTAGATATTAATATACCCTATGTTCTAGTCGATTAGGATATATTAATTTTCGTGATATTGTGGTGTATCAACTCGTAGAGGCGCAACACGTGGGGCGCTACCAAAAGGTGTGGGTCGATCAACCGGGGTCAGAATTCAGAGCTCATATTGCTAGCCTAGGATTTGCAAGGAGACAGGTATAAACGAGAAAACTTATACTGTCATTTATTTACATTCATATATATACAACTAGAGAATATCCTGGCAAGATTCTTTAAGAGGCCCTAGAAATTTTTATATTCCGCTGTGCCTAGGGCTGTTTTTCTTACAGAATCCCAACAGTGGTATCAGAGCCAACTCTAGGCTTTGTATATATATGAATTTGCGAATTCTGTGTTTATTAAATCATATGTTTGATTTATGTGGCTAGTTCTATAACTTTGCATGTTTTAGGACTTTATTGTTAACTTAGAGTTAATGGGAAATTTTAGATTCGTATTTTTATCACGTTATTTTAATTTTGGATTGTGATTTAATTAGGACTGTTTTAATTAAATCATAAAAGTAATCAAAAACAAAAAAAATATATTTTTGGATCCAACCCTGCGGTGGCACGCGGCGGTGCGCGGCAGCGCACCGCGGCTGGGCGGCCACCGCAAAGCTGCGGCATGCGGCAGCATGCGGACAGCATGCTGTCCGCGCACGCTGCGCACAGCAGCAGCCCACGGGCTGCTGTCTGCTCGTGGCTGTGCGCGGCTGCTGCCCGTGGCAGCTCACGCGCCCCTGCGGGATCGCGCGTGGGTTGTCCGCGTGGCAGCTCCTGATTAGCTTCGACTGGTCATGTTTGGGTTGGACTCTAATTCTGCCTATTTTGAAAATTCTGGAAATTTAGAATCTTGAAAGATTAGGAAACTTGGAGTTTTGGGATAAGGTAGTTGTCTTGTTAGAGTTAAACACTACCTTAATTAAACTAATCTAAACAAAATAGGATTATCTTGAGAATCTTGGAGATTTGGGGATATTGGGAAACTTAAAGTTTTGGATAAGGTAAGAATCTTAGAGATTTAGATTACCTTAATTAACCAATCTTAATCAAGATAGGATTTGTAGATTACTTGGAGCTCAAGTAAGAGCTAATTAATCTTAGAGATTAATTGTTAATTCAAAATTAATTAACTTGGATAAATTTTATGAATTAAAATTAATGGAGCCGGTAAATTTACATTTTTGCCCTTATGTGAATTTATGCATGTTCTTGAGTGAATATGTGGACTGGTCTATTTTGCCCTTAAGCCCTGTGATGTTTTTGGTTTATTTATTTTTGGGTTGTAATTAAATGGGCCTGATTGGTGCCCTTGCTTGCGCAAACAAATGTAATAGAATAGGGCCATTTAAATTTTGTAAGCTAGGCTTAGATTAGGCTTGGAGCCGAGAAGACCTCATGAAGACTTGGAGATCCACATGGAGACCCATTTACCTTAGAGGACATGGAAGCCCAATTCATTACATGGAGGCCCAATCAAGCTGGATATTACAAGAAGGCCCATGATGTATGGGTTTAAAAATTGTAATAGTTAGGACATTTAATTTTCACCCTAGACTGACCAATTGATTCATCACGTGGCTCGTGATGGATCGCATAGGATGGGCAATCGACCAATCATATCTTGCTAGGTGATGAATGTTTACTTTTTCGCAAATTATTCTTTGATGTATGAGATGCATGCTTAGGATAGAAAACGTAAACAAGATAAGCATAATCTGATGAGACCTCGCACACTTAGAAACCTCCAATTGAACTTAAAATTCAATTAGAATATTAAATCGAATAACGGGCGCATATGAATAGTGTCTATGGTCCGAGCCTATCCAATTACTAGGTCTTAGGCATGTTGTACGAATATATCTCGATGTCTCACGAGTCGTGGGTCGAGCTATAGGAAGATAATATGTCTATTGCCTCGATGCACGAGTTTAGTGCCAAGGGAGGGGATAGCAAGGTTTTAGGCGCTGTCTCACGAGTCGTGGGGCGTCTAGGATTGAACTATTTCTCTTCACGAGTATTGGACATGATTTAACGCTAGTAAATATGGATGTCTCACGAGTCGTGGGTCCATATCGAAAAACGAGGCTAAATGAACTTAAGGGTTAGCTGCGATGGTTAACCGTTGACGTAGTCGACCACCAAGTGGATCAAATAGTATGGCCAACGAGTCGTGGGTACTAGGAGATTGCATTTGGGCCTTAAGCCCGCTAGGATATTTTAAATTCCCGAAACTTATGTGGGGGCATAAGATTTTGATTAAAATAGTGGGAGTAATTTGCAAATAAAATCCATGTTTGTAAATTGTGCATTTTAAGTTAATCTTTCGCGTATTTATTTCTTCTATCGTCGTTTTGTAGATATAATGTCTAAGAATCCGATTTCCATCATACTTGAACATAACAAATTGACTGGACCAAACTTCCATGACTGGGTCAGGAACCTTAAGATCATTCTCGCTTCTGAAAAGCGAGGTTTTGTCCTTGATGGGCCCCCTCCCGAACTTGTTAAGGATGCCGATGAAGCTGAGAAAGAAGCCTTGGATTTATGGCTTGACGATGACTTGCAGTCACGTTGTCTCATGTTGGCATCCATGTCGAATGAACTTCAAAAGCAGCACGAGCATATGAAGTCTTCTTTTGAAATCTACACGCACCTGAATGGTTTATTTGGGGTGCAAAGTAGATATGAGCGGTATGAAACTGCCAAGACTTTGCAACAAACGAGGATGGCTGAAGGTGCTGATGTTCGATCTCACTGCATCAAGATGATTGGGCTTATTGAAAAGCTTGGTCATCTTGACGTAAAGATGGACAAGACCTACTGCCAGGATATAATCCTCCAATCGTTGCCAAGATCATTCGAACAATTCGTAGTGAACTACAACATGCACAAGATGAATGTTGAACTTCACGAGTTGGCTAATATGCTCGCCACTGCCGAGGCTTCCATGAAAAGAGAGAAGCCAGTGATGGTTGCTACCTCGACCCAATCCAAGTCCAAAAGGACAAAGAAAGGGAAGGGGAAAGGAAATGCTTCTTCAAGCAAAGGCAAAGCACCATCTGGGCCCATAGGGAAGGGAAAGAAGCGTAAAGCTTCGTCTGGTGAACAGAAATGTTTCTACTGCAAGAAACCTGGACACTGGAAGAGGAACTGCAAAGAGTTCTTGGAGAGCTCGAAAGGTATATTCCTTGTTGAAGTTAATTTATCGATTAACTGTGCATCATGGGTGCTAGACACTGCTTGTGGTTCTCATCTTTGTAATGATTTACAGGTGATGGGAGCAACAAGGCCACTTAGGCCAGGGGATTGGATCCTGAGATTTGGCAATGGAGCTAGAGCTGCTGCCGAGGCCATAGGCGAAGTGGAGTTAGATTTAGGTGGTAATAAATTAGTCCTTAGGAACGTTCTTTATGTACCTGGTTTGGTGAAAAACATTATTTCAATTCCTGTTTTGGATAATGAAGGTTTTAATTTTACTATTAATAAAGGTTCCTTTTCGTTATTCATGAATGATAATATGTTTTTCACTGGTACATTAAAAGATGGACTATATACCATTGAACCACCTAAGTTAGTAATGCATGTACAACAAAACAAAAGGAAACAAGATAATGAAATATCTGCCCAATTATGGCACGCTAGACTTGGACATATATCTAAGTCAAGGATTCAAAAGTTAGCATCATCTGGCGCGATTGAAATCAATCGCATTGATGAAATGCCGACATGTGAACCATGTTTAAAGGGTAAAATGGCTAAGTTGCCGTTTAAGGGAAACCCTGAGCGAGCCAAGCAAACATTGGACTTAATACATACTGACGTATGTGGACCACTAAGAAAAAGCGCCCGTGGGGGCTATGACTACTTCATCACTTTCACTGACGACTTTAGTCGTTATGGATATGTGTTCTTGTTGAAACACAAGTCTGAAGCCTTTGAGAGATTCAAAGAATTCAAGATGGAAGTAGAGAATCAACTTGGTCATACGATAAAGGCTCTTGGTTCTGACCGAGGTGGAGAATTTCTTAGTAACGAATTTCTGAATTATCTTGTAGAGCATGGAATATTATCGCAGTGGACTCCTCCTGCAACACCCCAATTAAATGGAGTAGCAGAGAGAAGGAATCGAACCTTGATGGACATGGTTCGATCCATGATGAGTGCCACTGACTTACCTCTTTAATTTTGGGGACATGCCCTCCTCACGACAACGAAGATACTGAATATGGTACCTTCGAAATCCGTAGAAAAGACACCATACGAACTATGGTTTGGTAAGGCACCCTCATACGCATTCATGCGCATATGGGGATCTCCCGCTTACGTTAAAAAGTTAGTGGGAGATAAATTGGAAACTAAATCCACTTTGTGCAAATTCGTGGGGTATCCGGAAAACTCAATAGGATACGAGTTCTACGATCCTACAAGGCAAACAACGTTTGTCTCGAGGAACGCTCACTTCTTGGAGAAGGATTTCTTGGTAGACAAGAAAGAAAACAACGTAGAACTAGATGAGGTCACTGAAGCTGAAAAGGCCTTAGAGGTCGATCGAGCTGACCCGTCACCACAGGCAGTGGGAGAACAAGAGCATGAAAGTGCACCATAAAGTACACCGATACTTCGTAGGTCAGAAAGACAACGTAGAGAACCCGAGAGGTACTACGGTCTGCTGCATGAGACTGGACAGTCTCTAACCGACCCAATGACTTACGAAGAGGCTATGCTAGACATAGACTCGGGAAAGTGGCGCGAAGCCATGGAATCCGAACTGGACTCCATGCACTCAAACAAGGTCTGGGCCTTGGTAGATCCACCAGTGGGAGTGGCTCCCGTGGGTTGCAAGTGGATCTATAAGCGAAAGCTTGGAGTGAACGGAGAGGTGATTACCTACAAGGCGCGACTAGTGGCGAAAGGATACACTCAAAGACCAGGTATCGACTTTGAGGAGACCTTCTCGCCCGTCGCAATGCCCAAATCCATTCGGATCTTGCTGGCCATAGCTGCGTGGTACAACTACGAGATATGGCAGATGGATGTAAAGACTGCCTTTCTCAATGGGGACATTGATAAGGAGATCTACATGGAGCAACCAAAAGGATATGCATCCAAAGGAGATGAACACAAGGTGTGCAAACTCCAGAGGTCCATTTATGGACTAAAGCAAGCTTCCCGAAGTTGGAACATTCGTTTTGATGAGACAATCCAAACTTTTGGATTCATCAAGAACATGTTCGAACCTTGCGTGTACAAGAAGATCAGTTGGAGTACAGTTGAATTTTTGGTGCTTTATGTTGACGACATTCTTCTCATTAGAAACAATGTAAAAGCATTGTCTGAAACTAAAACATGGTTGTCTACACAATTCTCAATGAAGGATATGGGAGAAGCATCCTTTGTACTAGGTATAAGGATCTACCGTGATAGATCAAAAGGACTGCTGGGCCTCTCCCAATCCCAGTACATAGATAAAATCTTGAAAAGATTTAGTATGGAAGAATCCAAGAGAGGATTGCTTCCAATGAGACATGGGATTGCACTCTCTAAGTCTATGGCCCCAAAGACGCCTGAAGAGAGAAACAATATGTCTCGAGTACCATATGCATCCGCGATAGGAAGCATAATGTATGGTATGCTATGTACGAGACCAGATGTAGCGTACGCTTTAAGCGTTACAAGTCGCTACCAGTCTGATCCAGGTGAGCAGCACTGGATAGCCGTAAAGGCAATTCTGAAGTACCTGAGAAGGACTAAGGAATTGTTCTTGGTATACGGTGGAGGAGAATTGAAATTGGAAGGCTATACAGACTCGAGCTTCCAATGTGATGTAGACGACTTCAAGTCGACATCAGGATATGTTTTCTGCCTCAATGGTGGTGCGGTTAGCTGGAAGAGCTCCAAGCAGGAAACAACCGCGGATTCAACCACTGAAGCAGAATACATTGCCGCAAGTGACGCAACAAAGGAAGGTGTTTGGATGAGGAACTTCATCCAGGAATTGGATGTGATACCTAGCATTGCTGAGCCCATTACTATCTTCTGCGATAATAATGGGGCAATAGCGCAAGCAAAGGAGCCGAGATCTCATCAGAAATCCAAGCACGTACAGAGACGATACCACGTGATAAGAGATATCATTGGTAGAGGAGACATTAAGATGGAACGTGTCGACTCAGAAGATAATACGGCGGACCCACTAACGAAGCCTCTGCCTCAAAAGGCATTTGAGAAACATCTGCATAAGATGGGACTCAAGAACATAAAAGACTGGCTTTAGGACAAGTGGGAGATTGATAGAAATAGTGTCCTGCAAGCCAGCTGCATGGCTAGCATTAATTGTAATTAATGAGGAACTATTCAATTTAGATTAATAAATACACTTTTATTAAATGGTCAACTTTATCTTATGTAATATTTGTCTACGCATAAGGATAGAAGTCCTTAGATCACAGGGCTATGAGACAACCCGTGGACTGATCTCTAAGGCTGTGATCTAGAACATATTCAAGAGTCGTAGAATCCAATCGAGATAGGACATCGTTGGATTCGGTTAGACTCTCACTATTGTGTATACTCCGATGAACTGGAGGACGCTGGGGTCCACGAGCGTGACTGGGATAGTCGATACACATAAGTGGGTGGCTTGCTGGGATGGCAAGTGCACTGAATACCCCAATTAGGAAATAACTCACCATGGAAGCGGTAGTCGCATATCGGGGTTGAAGTTATTCCAATTTACAATAGTATACGAGGAACGATCCCTAACAACTTGAGATGATAGGGTTTATCTGGTGCGAGAACGTCTATGCTTTGAAGTGAGTTCCGACTGACTGGGGATCACCAGAAAGTCTCTGTGGACTCACATTGGGTTTAGAGGAACTCGTATGCAGATTCATATCATCAACAAAGGATCCGTTGACCCGACTTGATAGGTTGGGAAATTCTCCTATGGATTTCTGTGAGAAATTAATTCTGGTAAAATCCTTGGTCAAGGTATCTGACGACTTTATGTAAGTAGCTCATAAAGATTAAGTCAAAGAGAATTTATTTCGAGACCAGAGTACATAAGGTCAAGACAAAAGAAAAGGGAATCCAATAAAAGACCATACCCTTAAGTCTCGGCTGGGAGATTGATCGATGGAGAGATTTTGTCGTATATGGAAATTGTAAATGATAAAAGGTTCACTGAATTAATTCACCAATGATTGGGCTCCATGGGCTTGTGACTGGACATCGACCGTGGAGTGTGGGAGAATTCCCAAATTAGCAGGGGTGCTAATTTTGGAATGATTAATCGACAGAGTGTTCGATTAATTCAGAGTATTAATTGCTCGAGTAATTAAATAATATTTAATTACAACCCACTGCCAATTATGTGGTGAACCTACGGGGGCATACACAATACACATGAAGCGAAAGCGAGTAAATAAGAACGAACGAGTCGACTGGGTCGACTGAGTCAAAATCGACTTGGTCGATTAAATGGGTGGGTCGACTGGGTCGACCCATCTGGAACGAAGATGGATCCAATAGGAATTGGATCAAGATTATAAATTAAATTGGAATTTAATTTATGAGTAAATTAATTAATTAGGATTTAATTAATTAATTGGGAGATGATTTAATTAATTGGGCTGCTTAATTGGGAGATTAAATAAAGCCCTGAAAGATTAATTAAAGTGGGCCATGAATTAATTAGAAGACTTAGTCTTCTAAATTAAAAGGGCCATGGCCCATGTAGGAGAATTAGTATCCTAATCCTAGAAGGATTAGGGTATGAGAGATATCTATAAATAAGAGACTAGGTCTCATATCTCACACACAACTCTTCAAGCAAAATCAAGAAAAGCAAAAATTCTCTCTCCCTCTCCCTGTGATCGGCCGAACTACTCTTTCACTTTGGAAGAATTTTTCGTCTTTGTTTTCGTTTCAAAGTCGTTCTAAAACCTAGATATTAATATACCCTATGTTCTAGTCGATTAGGATATATTAATTTTCGTGATATTGTGGTGTATCAACTCGTAGAGGCGCAACACGTGGGGCGCTACCAAAAGGTGTGGGTCGATCAACCGGGGTCAGAATTCAGAGCTCATATTGCTAGCCTAGGATTTGCAAGGAGACAGGTATAAACGAGAAAACTTATACTGTCATTTATTTACATTCATATATATACAACTAGAGAATATCCTGGCAAGATTCTTTAAGAGGCCCTAGAAATTTTTATATTCCGCTGTGCCTAGGGCTGTTTTTCTTACAGAATCACAACACTATTTAGACATGGGTAGAGACCGTAGGTATCGAAAAAAAGGCAATATTTATGGTTTAGGTCCTGAGGCTGCTCGATTGAGGCCTAATTCATCATCACATTATTCCGGACCTAGTTCATCAGCTAATCCAGAGCTTGTGTCGAGAATTCAAACTCTGAAACAAACTTTACAGGAATCGCAAAGCCAAAAGGAGGATTACGGGCAAATCAAAGAACTACTGGAAAAAGCTCAAGAAAGGATGGAGAAATTCGAGCGTTTGTTTGACAAACTTACAAAGAATAGAAAGATATCAAAACCGCCTATGTACCCGACCAAGAACCAACAACGGTGTGAATATGATGACGCGAGGACGAATCGTCGGATGACGATGACGAATCCTCAGATGGCGGTGACTAAATTGTTGGATGGAGATTTTGTTGAATGTTATGACATTTTCCTACAATTTAAGTTTGAGATTTTTGTAATTGTGGGACGATTGAGACTTTTGTAAATATTTTGTGATTTTGAACATATTAATATATCGAGTTTGCCTTATTTAATGTTTTAAATATACAACTATTAATTGGGTATTCTTATATTTAAAAATAATTTTTTTTTAAAAAAAAGTAAAAAATTCAAATGTTCCTATGGGAATTATCCGTCTGAAAATGAAATTTCAGACGGAAATGACCGTCGGAATTTTCCGATGGAAATATTCCGTAGGAAATTTCCTACGGATAAAAGCCCGTTGGAAAATGTTTGTTACGGATGTTTGCTACGCTATCTGCCGTAAGAAATTTTCCGACGGAACTTTTCCGACGGCTTTTCATTCGGATTTTCTCAGTCGCAAAAATATCCGTCGCAACAACCGTCGGAAAGTTTTCCGACGCCACTTTTTGCTACGGATTTTCCGACGGGTCGATTCCGTAGGAAAATTCTTTTTCCGACGGATTATTCAGATTATCCGTCAAAAATCCCGTCGGAAATAGCTGTTTTTCTTGTAGTGTCTCCAACCACCACATCAAAGCACTTTGCACCCTAAAAATGATAGGATTTTGGTACTTTGCACCCTGAAAATAGATACTTTGCATCCTAGTCTGCGTTTTAGAGAAAAAATTCATTGATGGAAGGGTAGGATAGTCATTTTCAAATATTTTTGACACTTTGAACCCTAAGGCTGCGTTCGGTTGGGCCAATTTATAATCAGCCCAATTCGACAATCGGACCATTAAATTAATCACACCACTATTTAATCATGTGTTCGGCATATTAATTTGGCCCAGACTAATAATTTAGCCCAATAATTAATCAGATGTTCGGATGGCCCAATTATAAAATTTGGACAATTTTACCCCCACTCCATCGTTGTGATCCGGCCGTCCAATATTTTAATCAATCCTGGCCGTTGAGATGGTGGTATATGATGTGTTAATCAAATAAAGTTCTAATTAATTTCTAATCAATGAAGTTCAATTTCAAAATAAAGATTATAAATTATACATCCCAAATAATGTGATCAAATAAAAACTTTATTTTTTATGTGTGATAGATTAGAAAATTTAAGCCAAAAATAAATCAAATTAATTCCAAACTATACCCATATCAAGTAGGACCAAAAGTATTCATATATTTCCACATCGAGTAGGAAATTGTTATACAAAATATATGATATATATATCAAGTATACTTCAAATTAACCCATATCAAGTAGAAAATTAATACTTCAAATTAATTCCAAACTATACTCATATCAATTAGGACCAAAATTATTCATATATTTCCACATCAAGTAGGAAATTGTTATGCATATATACATATCAAGTATAAATCAAATTAACCCATATCAATTAGGAAATTAAGCCAAAAAAACATATCAAAATAAGTCCAAAATCTACCCAAATCAAATAGGCAAAATTTATACATAGATTCGAAAAATAAGCAAAAAAAAGAGTGAAATAATTCCAAAATGTACTCAAATCAATTAGTTCCGAAATTAAGCCAAAAAACCAAATAATTCAGGCAAAATTAGGTATAGTTTACAAAATATGCATAAGGAATTTAAAAAAAAATTAGAGAGGAATTGATGGCAAAAATCCAACAATGGTGGCAACTCCTTTGCCAGTTAATCTTCTCCTCCTTCACTGTCAAAGAAAAAAAAAATTCAAGCTCACATCTCAAACTCAAAAATGTTGAAGCTTTACGTAAAAATGGTACTAATTTTGGCAAAATGTTTCCAAAATTACTCCAAAGAATGGGTCTAATTTATGCATAAAAAAATGGAACAAAAAATAAGCTTACCTTCAAGAATTAAAATGGCCGAAATTGATTTTCTCTCCCTTCCCGTAAGCTCCAGCTGAAAGTGAGGGGAATTATTGAGGTGTAGGAGATAAGATATTGGATGGTATTTTTGTAAATATGTGCTTGGTTTTTTGTAATTACTTATATCTACAATGGCAAAATGGGCATGTGAATTATAGTCTGGGCCATTATTTTACAATCCTAAGCCCGGAGGTCCAATTATAATCGGTATAATAAGATGGGCTGGCCCACAAATCGGACCGAATTGCACAGGCAGCCTGTAAAATAATTGGCCCATCCGAACAGCATACAAGCCCGCGACTAAATTAATCCTGGCCCTAATCTGTACTAATTGAGGCCTACTTTGGCCAACCGAACGCAGCCTAAAAGAATAAATTTTGACACGTTGCTCATTGAAAATATTGAATATTGACACTTTGCACAAAAAAAATCTAATTTTTGACATTTTTAACCTCGAATTAATATGATAATCTAAATATGTAAATAACATGCAATATAATAACATGTTAAGATTTGTAAATGTGTATTTTAGATATAAAGTAAATAATATAGAGGATACTTGAAAACAAAATGAAGACAACACTCGGCTCATTGTTTGAGATACGGTTTATTTCAATTTTTTTATGTTTTTACAGAATCGGAGGCCATTTAGGTTATTGCAAAATCAAAGAAATTCTATTGAAATTTACTATATTTTTCTAGAGTCCCACTAAACTTACAGTCCAATAATAGGCGGGTCTTTATAAAATTAAGATTTTATAGAACATAAGTGTATATGACATACCTTATCTCAACCACTAAAAAAAATCAACAACAAATCTAAACCACAATATTTGGTCAAAATGTTCAATGATGATGTGGCATCGGACATTTAGAAAAAATAAACATATGTTAAATTACTTATTAACCCTTTAATTAATATGTTTAAAAAAAATCTCTCTAATCTCTAATTAATTTCCATATCTCTTTTCAAAAAAAAAAAAAATTAGGGAATTGCACTTTTCATACTAAATTTTTGCCTACTTTACATTGAGGGGCACATTTATATATTCTTGGAAAATATACATGTGCCCCTCAAAAATAAAAACTTTACCTTCTCATTTATCTGCTGTAATTTGTGAACATCTTAATTATTAATACACAAACACAATGTTCTCTCTTTACAAATAAAATATTTTTCTACTCCACTTCGGATCTTTGGTTCTTTTACATGAGTCAAGTATTTGGACTTGTAAGAAGTATTGTAACTAACTTTGAAAATTCATGTGAGGGGCATATGTGTATTTTCCGTCAAACAAAAATTAAATAAAATTATTTGAGGCAGTAAAGTGCTTATTTTGTACATATAGGTGGCAAAGTGCCACAATATGGAAGTTTTTGTCAATGTTTTAAAAAAAAAAAGCCGGGGGGGTATTGCAAAATTTTAAAGTTACAAGGGGCTATTAGTAATCTTTTAAGTTAAGCGGATGTTTTTTCATCCTTTGATGGGGTAAAATTGACATTTCGACTTGAGAGGGGTATTTTTTGCTAATTAAAAAAACACAGGATTTTTTACTAATAAAAATAATACACATTTTTTAGTTAGGCAAAACATAATAGGTGTTGTTGAATTTCACTCATTAAAAAAGGGTAAATTTATCTTTAAGAAAATAAATTATTTTAACTTAAATTTTAAGAGGACACGTGTCACCAAATAAATGCAATCTCATGTCCCCTTCCCTCAAAATCTCATTTTAGACGGACCCATAAGAGGCTGTACATTTATAGCCGGTTTCTTTAACTTCCATTTTCAAATATTTCTATAACTAGAGTTAAAATTTACAAAACTAATACAAGAGCCCATTTTTAATTATTTAAAATTAAAACAAAGACACTCACAAAAGAATTCAAAGCCGGAAATTATATTCTTTGACGTTTTTTTTCTCGTCAAGAGAATATGGATTAGAATAATAACATTTATCCATTAAAAAGATTATATATTTCATTATTTTTTTCAAGATTGTGCTGGTACTTTATGTCAGTTGCCAAATAAAAAGCAAATTCAGGGTTGCAAAAAATTAAGAATATGTTTTATTTAAATAATCTGACAAACTCCAAAAAATTCAAACACTCCAAGCAGAACAAATATATATAACATGTCAATATCAACAATTCAATACCAGACTGCTTGACATAAAAATTTATATTATAGCCACAACCATAATGCAAAAGAATCCAAAGTGCACTGCCTTTTCATTATGTCTGTCAATATGCATCATACATAAGGGAATACACCAAAATGAATCAAGCAAAAATAATTTCATATGATAGCTCCCAACTTGTCCCAAATCTTATGATGTTAGATCAAATTTCATTTGCAAAAAAAAAAAATAAATAAATAAACCCATCAATGTAAAAACACATTATCAAAATTTACTGAAAAGATGTTGTTGGGATTCGATAAGAAAAACAGCCCTATGCACAGCGGAATATAAAAATTTTAGGGCCTCTTAAAGAATCTTGCTAGGATATTCTCTAGTTGTATATATATAAATATAATTAAACGATAGTATAAGTTTTCTCGTTTATACCTATCTCCTTGCAAATCCTCGGCTAGCAAGACGAGCTCTGAATTCTGCCCCGGTAAGATCGAACCACACCTATTGAGTAGCGCCCCACGTGTTGCGCCTCTACGAGTTGATATACCACAATATCACGAAAATTAATATATCCTAATCAACTGGAACATAGGGTATATTAATATCTAGGTTTTAGAACAACTTTGGAACGAAAAATTGAAGACGAAAATTCTTCCAAAGTGGAAGTAGGTTCGGCCGATCCAGAGAGGGAGAGGGAGAGAATTTTTTTGCTCTTCTTAATTTTCTTGTAGAGTTGTGTCTTAGATATGAGACCTAGTCTCTTATTTATAGATATCTCTCATATCCTAATCCTACTAGGTTTAGGATACTAATTCTCCTACATGGGCCATGGCCCTCTTTAATTAGAAGACCAAGTCTTCTAATTAATTCATGGCCCATATTAATTAATCTTTCAGGACTTTATTTAATTTCCCAATTAAATAGCCCAATTAATTAAATCATCTCCCAATTAATTAATTCAAACTCCAAGTCTAATTAATTAATTATTCCATTAATTAATTAAATCATAATTAATTAATTTACTCATAAATTAAATTCCAATTTAATTTATAATCTTGATCCAATTCCAATTGGATCCTTTTTCGTTCCATATTTAATCGACCCAGTCGACTCGTTCGTTCTTGTTTCCTCGCTTTCGCTTCATGTGTATTGTGTATGCCCCCGTAGGTTCACCACATAATTGGCCGCGGGTTATAATTAAATATTATTTAATTACTCGAGCAATTAATACTCTAAATTAATTGAACACTCTGTCGATTAATCATTCCAAAATTAGCACCCCTGCTAATTTGGGAATTCTCCCACACTCCACGGTCGATGTCCAGTCACAAGCCCATGGAGCCCAATCACTGGTGAATTAATTCAGTGAACCTTTTATCATTTACAATTTCCATATACGACATAATCTCTCCATCGATCAATCTCCCAGTCGAGACTTAAGGGTATGGTCTTTCATCGGATTCCCTTTTCTTTTGTCTTGACCTTATGTACTCTGGTCTTGAAATAAATTCTCTTTGACTTAATCTTTATGAGCTACTTACATAAAGTCGTCAGATACCTTGGCCAGGGATTTTACCAGAATTAATTTCTCACAGAAATTCATAGGAGAATTTCCCAACCTATCAAGTCGGGTCAATGGATCCTTTGTTGATGATATGAATCTGCATACGAGTTCCTCTATACCCAACATGAGTCCACAGAGACTTTCTGGCGATCCCCAGTCAGTCGGAACTCATATCAAAGTATAGACGTTCTCGCACCAGATAAACACTATCATCTCAAGTAGTTAGGGATCGTTCCTCGTATACTATTATAAATATGGAATAACTTCAACCCCGATATGCGACTACCGCTTCCATGGTGAGTTATTTCCTATTGGGGTATTCAGTGCGCTTGCCATCCCAGCAAGCCACCCACTTATGTGTGTCGACTATCCCAGTCACGCTCGTGGACCCCAGCGTCCTCCAGTTCATCGGAGTACACACAACAGTGAGAGTCTAACCGAATCCAACGATGTCCTATCTCGATTGGATTCTACGACTCTTGAATATGTTCTAGATCACGGCCTTAGAGATCAGTCCACGGGTTGTCCCATAGCCCTGTGATCTAAGGACTTCTATCCGTATGCGTAGATAATTATTACATAAGATAAAGATGACCATTTAATAAAGTGCATTTATTAATCTAAATTGAATAGTTCCGCATTTATTACAATAAATACTAGCCATACAGCTGGCTTGCAGGACACTATTTCTATCAATCTCCCACTTGTCCTAAAGCCAGTCTTTTATGTTCTTGAGTCCCATCTTATGCAGATGTTTCTCAAATGCCTTTTGAGGCAGAGGCTTCGTTAGCGGGTCCGCCGTATTATCTTCTGAGTCGACACGTTCCATCTTAATGTCTCCTCTACCAATGATATCTCTTATCACATGGTATCGTCTCTGTACGTGCTTGGATTTCTGATGAGATCTCGGCTCCTTTGCTTACGCTATTGCCCCATTATTATCGCAGAAGATAGTAATGGGCTCAGCAATGCTAGGTATCTCATCCAATTCCTGGATGAAGTTCCTCATCCAAACACCTTCCTTTGCTGCGTCACTCGCGGCAATGTATTCTGCTTCGGTGGTTGAATCCGCGGTTGTTTCCTGCTTGGAGCTCTTCCAGCTAACCGCACCACCATTGAGGTAGAAAACGTATCCTGATGTCGACTTGAAGTCGTCTACATCACATTGGAAGCTCGAGTCTGTATAGCCTTCCAATTTCAATTCTCCTCCACCGTATACCAAGAACAATTCCTTAGTCCTTCTCAGGTACTTCAGAATTGCCTTTACGGCTATCCAGTGCTGCTCACCTGGATCAGACTGGTAGCGACTTGTTACGCTAAGAGCGTACGCTACGTCTGGTCTAGTACATAACATACCATACATTATGCTTCCTATCGCGGATGCATATGGTACTCGAGACATATTGCTTCTCTCTTCAGGCGTCTTTGGGGCCATAGACTTAGAGAGTGCAATCCCATGTCTTATTGGAAGCAATCCTCTCTGGGATTCTTCCATACTAAATCTTTTCAAGATTTTATCTATGTACTGGGATTGAGAGAGGCCCAGCAGTCCTTTTGATCTATCTCGGTAGATCCTTATACCTAGTACAAAGGATGCTTCTCCCATATCCTTCATTGAGAATTGTGTAGATAACCATGCTTTAGTTTCAGACAATGCTTTCACATTGTTTCCAATGAGAAGAATGTCGTCAACGTAAAGCACCAAAAATTCAACTGTACTTCCAGTGATCTTCTTGTACACTCAAGGTTCGAACATGTTCTTGATGAATCCAAAAGTTTGGATTGTCTCATCGAAACGAATGTTCCAACTTCGGGAAGCTTGCTTCAGTCCATAAATGGACCTCTGGAGTTTGCACACCTTGTGTTCATCTCCTTTGGATGCATATCCTTTTGGTTGCTCCATGTAGATCTCCTTATCAATGTCTCCATTGAGAAAGGCAGTCTTTACATCCATCTGCCATATCTCGTAGTTATACCACGCAGCTATGGCCAGCAAGATCCGAATGGATTTGGGCATTGCGACGGGCGAGAAGGTCTCTTCAAAGTCTATACCTGGTCTTTGAGTGTATCCTTTTGCCACTAGTCGCGCCTTGTAGGTTATTACCTCTCCGTTCACTCCAAGCTTTCGCTTATAGATCCACTTGCAACCCACG
Source organism: Penstemon barbatus (assembly GCA_003313485.2). Taxonomy (NCBI): domain Eukaryota; kingdom Viridiplantae; phylum Streptophyta; class Magnoliopsida; order Lamiales; family Plantaginaceae; genus Penstemon; species Penstemon barbatus. Next base: position 59,924,604 of record CM064877.1, on the reverse strand, counting down.
GGAGCCACTCCCACTGGTGGATCTACCAAGGCCCATACCTTGTTTGAGTGCATGGAGTCCAGTTCGGATTCCATGGCTTCGCGCCACTTTCCCGAGTCTATGTCTAGCATAGCCTCTTCGTAAGTCCTTGGGTCGGTTAGAGACTGTCCAGTCTCATGCAGCAGACCGTAGTACCTCTCGGGTTCTCTACGTTGTCTTTCTGACCTACGAAGTATCGGTGTACTTTCTGGTGCACTTTCATGCTCATGTTCTCCCACTGCCTGTGGTGACGGGTCAGCTCGGTCGACCTCTTCGGCCTTTTCAGCTTCAGTGACCTCATCTAGTTCTACGTTATTTTCTTTCTTGTCCACCAAGAAATCCTTCTCCAAGAAGTGAGCGTTCCTCGAGACAAACGTTGTTTGTCTTGTAGGATCGTAGAACTCGTATTCTATTGAGTTTTCTGGATACCCCACGAATTTGCACAAAGTGAATTTAGTTTCCAATTTATCTCCCACTAGCTTTTTAACGTAAGCGGGAGATCCCCATATGCGCATGAATGCGTATGAGGGTGCCTTGCCAAACCATAATTCGTATGGTGTTTTTCTACGGATTTAGAAGGTACTATGTTTAGTATCTTCGTTGCCGTGAGGAGGGCATGTCCCCAAAATGAAAGAGGTAAGTCAGTGGCACTCATCATTGATTGAACCATGTCCATCAAAGTTCGATTCCTTCTCTCTGCTACTCCATTTAATTGGGGTGTTGCAGGAGGAGTCCACTGCGATAATATTCCATGCTCTACAAGATAATTTAGAAATTCGTTACTAAGAAATTCTCCACCTCGGTCAGAACGAAGAGCCTTTATCGTATGACCAAGTTGATTCTCTACTTCCATCTTGAATTCTTTGAATCGCTCAAAGGCTTCAGACTTGTGTTTCAACAAGAACACATATCCATAACGACTAAAGTCGTCAGTGAAAGTGATGAAGTAGTCATAGCCACCTCTGGCGCTTTTTCTTAATGGTCCACATACGTCAGTATGTATTAAGTCCAATGTTTGCTTGGCTCGCTCAGGGTTTCCCTTAAACGGCAACTTAGCCATTTTACCCTTTAAGCATGGTTCACATGTTGGCATTTCATCAATGCGATTGATTTCAATCGCGCCAGATGATGCTAACTTTTGAATCCTAGACTTAGATATATGTCCAAGTCGAGCGTGCCATAATTGGGCAGATATTTCATTATCTTGTTTCCTTTTGTTTTGTTGTACATGCATCACTAACTTAGGTGGTTCAATGGTATATAGTCCATCTTTCAATGTACCAGTGAAAAACATATTATCATTCATGAATAACGAAAAGGAACCTTTATTAATAGTAAAATTAAAACCTTCATTATCCAAAACAGGAATTGAAATAATGTTTTTCACCAAACCAGGTACATAAAGAACGTTCCTAAGGACTAATTTATTACCACCTAAATCTAACTCCACTTCGCCTATGGCCTCGGCAGCAGCTCTAGCTCCTTTGCCAAATCTCAGGATCCAATCCCCTGGCCTAAGTGGCCTTGTTGCTCCCATCACCTGTAAATCATTACAAAGATGAGAACCACAAGCAGTGTCTAGCACCCATGATGCACAGTTAATTGATAAATTAACTTCAACAAGGAATATACCTTTCGAGCTCTCCAAGAACTCTTTGCAGTTCCTCTTCCAGTGTCCAGGTTTCTTGCAGTAGAAACATTTATGTTCACCAGACGAAGCTTTACGCTTCTTTCCCTTCCCTATGGGCCCAGATGGTGCTTTTCCTTTGTTGAAGAAGCATTTCCTTTTCCCTTCCCTTTCTTTGTCCTTTTGGACTTGGATTGGGTCGAGGTAGCAACCATCACTGGCTTCTCTTTTCTCATGGAAGCCTCGGCAGTGGCGAGCATATTAGCCAACTCGTGAAGTTCAACATTCATCTTGTGCATGTTGTAGTTCACTACGAATTGCTCGAATGATCTTGGCAACGACTGGAGGATTATATCCTGGCAGTAGGTTTTGTCCATCTTTACGTCAAGATGACCAAGCTTTTCAATAAGCCCAATCATCTTGATGCAGTGAGATCGAACATCAGCACCTTCAGCCATCCTCGTTTGTTGCAAAGTCTTAGCAGTTTCATACCGCTCGTATCTACTTTGCACCCCAAATAAACCATTCAGGTGCGTGTAGATTTCAAAAGAAGACTTCATATGCTCGTGCTGCTTTTGAAGCTCATTCGACATGGATGCCAACATGAGACAACGTGACTGCAAGTCATCGTCAAGCCATAAATCCACGGCTTCTTTCTCAGTATCATCGGCATCCTTAGCAAGTTCAGGAGGGGGCCCATCAAGGACAAAACCTCGCTTTTCAGAAGCGAGAATGATCTTAAGGTTCCTGACCCAGTCATGGAAGTTTGGTCCAGTTAATTTGTTTTGTTCAAGTATGATGGAAATCGGATTCTTAGACATTATATCTACAAAATGACGAGAGAAGAGATAAATACGCGAAAGATTAATTTAAAATGCACAATTTACAAACATGGTTTTTATTTGTAAATTACTCCCACTATTTTAATCAAAATCTTATGCCCCCACATAAGTTTCGAGAATTTAAAATATCCTAGCGGGCTTAAGGCCCAAATGCAATCTCCTAGTACCCACGACTCGTTGGCCATACTATTTGATCCACTTGGTGGTCGAATACGTCGACGGTTAACCATCGCAGCTAACCCTTAAGTTCATTTAGCCTCGGTTTTCGATATGGACCCACGACTCGTGAGACATCCATACTTACTAGTGTTAAATCATGTCCAATACTCGTGGAGAGAAATAGTTCAATCCTAGATGCCCCACGACTCGTGAGACAGCGCCTAAAACCTTGCTATCCCCTCCCTTGGCACTAAACTCGTGCATCGAGGCAATAGACATATCATCTTCCTATAGCTCGACCCACGACTCGTGAGACATCGAGATATATTCGTACAATATGCCTAAGACCTAGTAATTGGATAGGCTCGGACCATAGACACTATTCATATGCGCCCGTTATTCGATTTAATATTCTAATTGAATTTTAAGTTCAATTGGAGGTTTCTAAGTGTGCGAGGTCTCATCAGATTATGCTTATCTTGTTTACGTTTTCTATCCTAAGCATGCATCTCGTACATCAAAGAATAATTTGCGAAAAAGTAAACATTCATCACCTAGCAAGATATGATTGGTCGATTGCCCATCCTATGCGATCCACCACGAGCCACGTGATGAATCAATTGGTCAGTCTAGGGTGAAAATTAAATGTCCTAACTATTACAATTTTCAAATCCATACATCATGGGCCTTCTTGTAATATCCAGCTTGATTGGGCCTCCATGTAATGAATTGGGCCTCCATGTCCTCCAAGGTAAATGGGCCTCCATGTGGATCTCCAAGTCTTCATGAGGTCTTCTCGGCTCCAAGCCTAAACTAAGTCTAACTTATAAAAATAAATGGCCTATTCTATTACATTCGTTTGCGCAAGCAAGGGCATCAATCAGGCCCATTTAATTACAACCCATAAAATAAATAAACCAAAAACTACATAGAGCTTAAGGGCAAAATCGACCAATCCACATATTCACACAAGAACATGCATAAATTCACATAAGGGCAATAATGTAAATTTACCGGCTTCATTAATTTTAATTCGCAAAAATTCATCCAAGTTAATTAATTTTGAATTAACAATTAACCTCTAAGATTAATTAGCTCTTACTTGAGCTCTAAGTAATCTACAATTCTTATCTTGATTAAATTGGTTAATTAAGGTAATCTAAATCTCTAAGATTCTTACCTTATCCAAAACTCTAAGTTTCCGAAAATTCTCAATCTCCAAGATTCTCAAGATAATCCTATTTTGATTAGATTAGTTTAATTAAGGTAGTGTATACATCTAACAAGACAACTACCTTATCCAAAAACTCTAAGTTTCCTAATCTTCCAAAATTCTCCAAGATTTTCAGGACTTTCAAAATAGGCGTGTTTGAGATCAACCAAAATTCAGCCAAGTAGTGACGAATAGGACACCGCCACGTGGCAGCACACACGCGGCCACGGAGGCCGCGCGTGAGCAGCACGCAGCGGCTGCTGTCGCGCGTAACAGCACGCAGCAGCGTGCTGCTGCGCGTTGCAAGCACGCGGCAGACTGCCCGAAGGCAGCTACCGTGTGCTGCACGCGCAGACAGCGCGCTGTTTTCGCGCTGCTGCTGCGCGTTGCAAGCACGCGGCAGACTGCCCGAAGGCAGCTGCCGTGTGCTGCACGCGCAGACAGCGCACTGTTTTCGCGCTGCTGCTCGCGGCAGCTAGCGGTGGCCGCCCAGCCGCGGTGCGCTGCCGCGCACCGCCGCGTGCCACCGCGGTTGAACTCAAAAAAAAAATTTTTTTTGTTTTGATTACTCACACGATTTAATTTAACATATCCAGTCTAATTAAATCCCAATCCAAAAATAAAACTAACATGATAAAATTTTTCGAATCTAAAATTACCCATTAACTCCAAGTTAAACAATTAACGTCCTATAACATGCAAAGTTAAAGAACTAGCCACATAAATCAAACATATGATTTAATAAACACAGAATTTGCAAATTCATATATATACAAAGCCTAGAGTTGGCTCTGATACCACTGTTGGGATTCGATAAGAAAAACAGCCCTAGGCACAGCGGAATATAAAAATTTTAGGGCCTCTTAAAGAATCTTGCTAGGATATTCTCTAGTTGTATATATATAAATATAATTAAACGATAGTATAAGTTTTCTCGTTTATACCTATCTCCTTGCAAATCCTCGGCTAGCAAGACGAGCTCTGAATTCTGCCCCGGTAATATCGAACCACACCTATTGAGTAGCGCCCCACGTGTTGCGCCTCTACGAGTTGATACACCACAACATCCCGAAAATTAATATATCCTAATCAACTGGAACATAGGGTATATTAATATCTAGGTTTTAGAACAACTTTGGAACGAAAAATTGAAGACGAAAATTCTTCCAAAGTGGAAGTAGGTTCGGCCGATCCAGAGAGGGAGAGGGAGAGAATTTTTTTGCTCTTCTTAATTTTCTTGTAGAGTTGTGTCTTAGATATGAGACCTAGTCTCTTATTTATAGATATCTCTCATATCCTAATCCTACTAGGTTTAGGATACTAATTCTTCTACATGGGCCATGGCCCTCTTTAATTAGAAGACCAAGTCTTCTAATTAATTCATGGCCCATATTAATTAATCTTTCAGGGCTTATTTAATTTCCCAATTAAATAGCCCAATTAATTAAATCATCTCCCAATTAATTAATTCAAACTCCAAGTCTAATTAATTAATTAAATCATAATTAATTAATTTACTCATAAATTAAATTCCAATTTAATTTATAATCTTGATCCAATTCCAATTGGATCCTTTTTCGTTCCATATGGGTCGACCCAGTCGACCCACCCATTTAATCGACCCAGTCGACTCGTTCGTTCTTGTTTCCTCGCTTTCGCTTCATGTGTATTGTGTATGCCCCCGTAGGTTCACCACATAATTGGCCGCGGGTTATAATTAAATATTATTTAATTACTCGAGCAATTAATACTCTAAATTAATCGAACACTCTGTCGATTAATCATTCCAAAATTAGCACCCCTGCTAATTTGGGAATTCTCCCACACTCCACGGTCGATGTCCAGTCACAAGCCCATGGAGCCCAATCACTGGTGAATTAATTCAGTGAACCTTTTATCATTTACAATTTCCATATACGACATAATCTCTCCATCGATCAATCTCCCAGTCGAGACTTAAGGGTATGGTCTTTCATCGGATTCCCTTTTCTTTTGTCTTGACCTTATGTACTCTGGTCTTGAAATAAATTCTCTTTGACTTAATCTTTATGAGCTACTTACATAAAGTCGTCAGATACCTTGGCCAAGGATTTTACCAGAATTAATTTCTCATAGAAATTCATAGGAGAATTTCCCAACCTATCAAGTCGGGTCAATGGATCCTTTGTTGATGATATGAATCTGCATACGAGTTCCTCTATACCTAACATGAGTCCACAGAGACTTTCTGGCGATCCCCAGTCAGTCGGAACTCATATCAAAGTATAGACGTTCTCGCACCAGATAAACCCTATCATCTCAAGTAGTTAGGGATCGTTCCTCGTATACTATTATAAATATGGAATAACTTCAACCCCGATATGCGACTACCGCTTCCATGGTGAGTTATTTCCTATTGGGGTATTCAGTGCGCTTGCCATCCTAGCAAGCCACCCACTTATGTGTGTCGACTATCCCAGTCACGCTCGTGGACCCCAGCGTCCTCCAGTTCATCGGAGTACACACAACAGTGAGAGTCTAACCGAATCCAACGATGTCCTATCTCGATTGGATTCTACGACTCTTGAATATGTTCTAGATCACGGCCTTAGAGATCAGTCCACGGGTTGTCCCATAGCCCTGTGATCTAAGGACTTCTATCCTTATGCGTAGATAATTATTACATAAGATAAAGATGACCATTTAATAAAGTGCATTTATTAATCTAAATTGAATAGTTCCGCATTTATTACAATAAATACTAGCCATACAGCTGGCTTGCAGGACACTATTTCTATCAGATGTTTCATGAATTCAACAAATACACAAGACATATAAGCATAAACAAGTAGATTGTTCAAAAAGAGAAAACTCATTTAAGCATGAGAAATAGAGCACAGATCATCGCAGGCTGTTGCCTACGATGCAGTGATATTTCCTCAGCCATAACCAATATTTGAATACTCTTAAATGAACACATAACATAACCTTTGTCATTCAGGGTGTATTTTCAACAAATAACTCCAGTCCATTTATTATCCTTATCCCTATAAGAAAGATTGAAATGTATAAACAACAGGAAAAATATGACAAAAATCTAATATTTGAATACAAGAGTAAATGAACATATAACATAATTTTACCTTGGCCATTCAGGGTGAGTTTCCAACAAATAACTCCACTCCATTCATTCTTCATAAAACAAACATTGAAATGTATATGCCAAAAATGAAATACAAATCCTAAGCTAATAGTTGAATACACAAGTAAAATAACTCATAACTTAACCTTCGCCATTTAGAGTGTTGTTTCGAAGAAATAACTCCAGTCCATTCACTCATCCTAAAAGTACAAGTAGAGTGTATAACTAAACAAGAAATGGTATACAAATATAATATCTAAAATAACGAAGGCGTCTGGAAATAGAACATAACCTTGCGGGGAATATAACTCCACTCCAGTCACCGACCGTCGTGAAAGAGAATGAGTGGACAGTAATCGGGATTGGAAGGAATTAGGGTTTCTTCGTTATATTCTCAATTGCAAGGAAAATGAAAAAATGGAAACAAATTTCTCAATATACGATGAAGTGGTGGGGAATATGTTAGATTTCAAACACTGATTTCATGAGTGGAAGAAATGGAGTCGGGGTGAAGGAAGCTGTGGAATGACCTGCACCGTCGCGGGTCGAAGAGAGAGAGTGAGACAAGAGAAATGAAGGTAGATTAGGGTTTCATTCGCGAAACATATACCGCAGAATCAAGGGCTCGGATTAAATTGATTGAACGGCCAGATCACCCCTTGACTCGTCAACGGATCAAGGGCATTTCCGTCCATCAAAAATTAATTGGGCCAACAGTTCACCAGTTTAGATATTGGATTTCAGTTTTATCAGCTCAATAATAATATACCGAACAGCAAATAAATTATAGTCCACAAACATAATAAGCCCAATTGGTGCAAAAATAATTAATCTGCCCAGCCCATAAAAATGCGAACCGAACGTGGCCTTATATTATTATATTGTTGTCTTTACGAATTATAGCATTATATACTTATTTTATAAATGTATAGAGAATATACTAATTTAAAGTGTGCTTTGAGATATACATCTTAATTATATCAATTGAGCTCGAATTAAATTTAAAAGTTATTAAACGATAAATATATTTAAATTAGATATAATATAATTAAATACGAATGGAGTTCAAACTAGTTAATTAAACTTTAATCGGATGGCTTGATTTAATTCCATTGAGAAACTAAATTTCATATCCAAAAGATTTAGTGAAATCAAATAAGAAATTCAAAAGATATGGAGCTTCGCAAAGTTAGTGACAATTTTGTAATTTTCAGAAATTTTGTGGATGTAGAATTACCTAAGAAATATTTCAAAAAAAACCTATTCAAGACTAGGTACCCTGTGAAACACCAAATCAAATACTCAAAGTCATCAAACATCTCTTAAAAACAAAAAGAACATATTTAATATTCTTCACTTTCTTTTATTTCTGCACGCTAATCCCTATTTATCTATTATCAACATAGTGAGAAACTATTTAAATCAATTTATTGTACTTGGAGTTACTTCAAATCTTTTCAATTTTTTTCTACTCTGAAAGGCTATTTTCCAAAAAAAAAAAAAAAGGTTATACCAACAGGTGATTGGTCTAGTAGAAGGGACTAGTCACTACAAATTAGCGGACTCAGATTCGAATCCTTGTTGGGAGAGGTACCCACATTAATGTGCCCAACACGCCTCGAAATGGATTGAACCCTTGGAAAACAGAAAAAAGAAAAAAAAGCTAATAATGGCCTTAAGTAGGACTATTTTCATACTCACGTGGCATTCATCTAACACCCGGGTGGATTAAATCCACCGGGGTTGGTACTAATTTTCCAAAGTTCAGTTTTGTTACAACTCTTTTTTTCTTTATTGGAACATATGATGAAATTGATGTGACGTTAGTACCATCGCGTCACGTCACATCACGTGTAATAAAGATTAGACCATCTCCAATAGTTTGTTTAAATTCAGACATCTTATTTTGAAATTTAAATATTAAACAATATTATACCATTTTCACTTTTTACTCGATATGACTCCAACAACTAGTTTATATTCTAAGATTTTATTTTTAAATATTCACATCATTCCAACAACTCATTTATATTTTGATAAACTACTTTTAATTTTTTATTAAAATATATATAAATAATAATGATATATATTTGGTATGAATATGGTGGTTTGGGTTCGGGATCTGGTGGTTCGAGTTCGAGTTATTGGTGTTGGGGTGGATTTGGTCGTCGGTGGTTGGAGGTGGAGAGAGGGGATGCGATGTTGGTCGGGTTTGGTCCATGGCAGTTGTGTTGAAGCAAACATTCGATTTCGATGAAGGTTCTCCCTCGGTGAATCCATGGCACATCCACCCTTACAAGGATGCTTTGGGTTATCCTATGGAGAGTCTCTCCACCGTTTATTTTTCCGACTACATTATTCGATGATTTTAATGTACATTTTTTTATTCGGCAAATCTTTCTTTCTTATTTGATGTGTTAAAATTATTCTTTCCTTTTTCAGATGTAGTAAAATTATTGTGGTAAAGAGTATTTTTATAGACAAATTTATATTTCATATCTAAATTTATCTTGATTTAATTGGTGGAGTAGTGGAGTTGGTCAGTTGGGAGTTGGAGCCGTTGTAAATTTTTTGTTGAGAAGTCAATTTTGTGTTCAGGAAAAGTACAATTGATTAACTTTCCTGCAAACGAAAAGAGCTTAATTAGCACCAGCCAAAAGTAAATAAGTGGGCCCGTGGGTTAATTCCTTATCTCTGACATATGTACTTTTATTCAGATTGAATCTCTCAATCAATTTGAGTTTAATGTAAAAAATTCATTATTTGTTTAAATCGAATTTTAAATGGCAGTTAAGAAAATTATATTTTTAATATGAGAAAACCTTGTTCCGGAGCAACTAAAAAATATGGAATAAAATTAAGAATACTTAAAATAATTATTAAAGTGTTACTTTGCAAAAAGCTATTATACAAAAGTAATTATTCTATAATTAATAATTAATATTAGTAAAATTAATTTTCTTATAATTGCTTTTTAAATCGCTCGGCCAAACTCACCCTAAGTAATCATGAACATGCATACATCACGTGCATAATTATTTTTGGAGATTTCTCTAAACAAAAATTAGTATAAAATAAATTTTATTAATAATATAATGGAAGAAGTAGAGGCCTTAAAAAATTACATAATTAAATTACTTTAAGTGTTAAAGACTAAAATTAAAAAAAAAAAAATAGCGTGACATTATTACATGACTTCTCTTTTTACATAGTACGAAGTGTAATACATATATTCAATACAACTCATGAGTCATGACCATGTGTTCTCATTTTTGACTAACTTACCCCTCACAACGACCTTTTAAAACAATTAATTTTAATAGTATGGGCATGTTTATTGGTGTTTGGGAAAATAGTTTGGGAGAATAATGGAGAATTGTGAAACATCAAACAAACAAGCCCTATATATTTCAGCAGCCTTAATTATCATCAGTGTCTATATATTTGAAGCTTATTGTTGGACACTTTACTTATCAATTCTCTTAAACCATATACTCAAAATACCACAGCAGCAAAAATAAGAAAAAATCTGAAATGAAGATAATTATGCTTCTAACAATATTTTTGGTTATTTCCGGAATTCAGGCAAGAATTCTGCAAGTTCATGAAGAGAACAATATTCTTCTTCAAACAAGAATGAACGTATGCAAATGGCTCGAATACAAAACCGATTGTTCAATTTTATGCGGTAAGTATATAGCATCATCGTCGCCTGATGTTGGGAAACCCAATATGTCACCGCCTCCACCCCCGAGGCCACCCCCAGGCCCCATATATATATGAATTAATGTTGGACAATAATTTTCATTTCTATATATGAATTAAGCTTTCTATTTAATTATTTTCTGTCAGTTTTTTCGTCATTTCATAATTACTAGCTTATTTCCGTGCTATGTACAAATTCAAATCATTTATTTTAATTTATATCAAAATAAATTATAATGTGTTTTGATCACTACAATTTTCTTGTCTATAGTAATTACAACTGAAATAATTTTTTACAATGCTAAAAATATTTATAAAGAATAAATTAATCGGAACAAATGTTTCATATATATTTTTCTTTATAAGATATAGACTATGAAGATTGACAATATTTTAACTCAATAATATCAAGGAATAATTACTTAAACTATCCCTCAAGTTTATTGTAAATAAAAATTGTACCATTTAAGTTTGGGAAATGAATTTAAATACCCATAAGCATTAAATCATAATATTTATCCTATTACAACATTAATTTATGACGCAACATTTTGAGATGTAATCATAGAAGCATTTTTATTCAAGAAATACCTCTAATATTTAATATTTTTTTGTTAAAAAACATTCTCAACTATTTATTAGGTTTATTGTAATTATACGATCATCCTCAAACTTTGAGAAATTTCCCAAAATACCTTGAAGGTACTTGATCCACCACCTTGGGTGGGGGTTGGGGACGATCGGGATAGGTTCTCTACTTCTTAAAAGATTTAATGAATATATTTATTTACTAATATTAGAAAATAAATAGTGTTAATTAATTTATTTATTGTAATTTATGATTTTATTTGATTAAAAATTTTAAATGGCCATTTTCGTTTTATTTTAATTAAATTGTCCACAATACCATTCGAATCTTTTTCTCTTACTATAATATAAATGTCTTATATTTCAATCATTTCATTTCATTTCAATTAGAAAATTAAATTTTATTCTTTTTATTTATTGAACAATAAAATATGCATATCTAGTAGTAGGTAGAAATAAATTATTACTTTATTATTGTAATACTAAAATAGGTATATTTATTGTAAAATTAAATATAATAATTTGTTTTATAATTAATAATTCTAAATGGGTATATTTATTTTATGCTATTAAACTTTTGTTGATTTTATTTTAAATATTTTTAGTATAATTTAAAAAAAATATATATTCACAATTTAAATGTATTCATATTTATAATTGAGAGAATTGCTCAAATTACCCATGAGATTAAGTGTAATTATTAAGACCATTCCTAAGGTTTGTGAAATTTTTAGGTAATTTACGTATTAAAGAATGCTTATAAAAATTTAGTTAAATTTTTTTGGATCCTTCGTAATGTAATTTATGTAATTCTAAACTTGAATGGTTGTCTATGTAATTTCATTAAATCTTATGTGTAATTTTACCTAATATCAATAAATTGTATGCTCAAGTTACAATTGTTGTAAAAAACATAAATAATAAATTAGTCTCCTATGAGGTAATTTATTAAAAGTTTATTTTTCAAGACAATCAACTTTGCTATGCCAAATGATGTAAACATGTAAATCAAATTCGAATAAAAAGTAATAAAAGAGAGAGAACAAAAATTATACAGTACAACATTTGATAAGACTCACCTCTACATAGTACTTTAGTGACAATGATAGTGCAAAATCTCTAGCCAAATTATTGATACTTGTAATGGTACAAACCAAAAACTTATAAAAATTTATTAAATCATACACAAAATTTATAAAAATAAAAAATAATGAACAAAAAACGAAGAAAAAAATGTAGCAAACGAGAGCCGAGGGTTAAAGGAGGGGCAAGTTTTTGCCCTTTCTAACCTGAATCTAACAAATTATAAGTGAGGTTTGTTTTGGATCGAGTTTGATCCTAACTATGTCCGACCGATTTAAAACGCCCTAATTGTACGATATAATTAGAGCCAAGTATAGATATGACTACTCCGAATTAAAGTAGGACTATTTAACATCATAAACATAGAATTTTTTTTTTATATGGCCTTCTACACAAAAATATTTCCCAATATGACTCAAACCCAAAATTATTTTCTTAAATGTACCTTTTGCAATGAATCGTAGTTGTCAACTGTGATTCTTAGGTTTATACAAAATTGCAAAACAAAAAGATTATCGAGAATCGATGTTCGTAATCGTAACTGCAATTTTCGTTAATTATTGGATTACCATAATAATAAAAGAATAATTTTTTTTTTTACTTTTTAATGAATCACAGTTACAAATTGCTATTCTTTATAAATATTTTTTTATTAATTGAATCGAACTCCCATCGCATAATTCTTTATAATTTTTTTATTAATTTTCTTGGCTGTTAAAATTGGCACCATTTAAGTTAAGTTTTTTAATAAAAAAAAAAGATTATAAAGAATACATACAGCGATTCATTAAAAAAATAAAAATTTATTCTTTATTTAATTAGTTGGCTTGGTAATCCGATAATTAAAACCGCAGTTATGAACTGCGATTCTTGATAATTTTTTTTTTCAATTTCGTATAAACCTAAGAATAGCAGTTGACACTATGATTTATGTGAAGAATTGCTATTGACAATTGCGTTTCATCGCAAAAGGTGCATTTAAAGAAATAATTTCGGATTTGAGTTATTAAAAAATGAGTTATCTTAAAAAATACTTTTTGTGGAAGGTCATATTAAAAAAAAAACCAAAGTAGGACTATTTAACATAATAAACATATGTCTAAAAGATGAACTACAACTTTCAAATATCATTATCTATTAAGTATGTCTTAAGGTGAATGTTGAATTTTGTTACAACTCTTTTTTTTCTTTATTGGAACATATGATGAAATTGATGTGACGTTTAGCACCGTCACGTGTATCACAATGAATTTCTGTGTAAAACTATTGAAGTCAACGCGCAGAATATTTGTCTTCCTATGACAAAATTGAGGGGGAACACAATTGCTCTATACGGGGAAAAAAAAAAAAGGTTGTGATCACAAAAACTTCCCTCCACTTACGTATAATTTATTCGTCCTTTTGTTTTGCGCTTTGTCATTTTTTTAGTGTTTCAAAACAACACTTTATTTCGTGATATGAAATTTTATTTAAAAAAAAAAAAATCTTTCACAAAAAATAATTTTACTAATTTTATACTACTACTTTTAAGGACATAATGTAAATATGTTTAAGAGTTTCACTTCATCACTCTTACATAAAACTCTATGATTCAGAAGTCACTACAAGAAAATGCACTTTTGGTTACAAAGCAATTGTAACTAATGAATAATTCGTAACAGAATGTCATTTTCTTGTAACAAAAGTTTATCTCTTCACAAAAAGAGGATCTTTTTGTAATGAAAAATTGATTTTGTTACAAAAAGTTAAAATTTGTTACAAAAAAGTGTATTTTAGGTAACAAGGATGTAAACTTGCCGCAAAATAAAATGTTTCGTCACAAAAGATCGGATGTTAGGTAACGAATAAATATTTGTTTACTATAGTTAAAATTTTCGTTACAAAATATATTTTTCTTATGTAACAAATGAAATTGTTGTTACAAAAAGTCATTATATCATGAAATAAGGGATTTTTTCTTAAAAAAAAAAGTAAAAAACATTACTACAATTAATATGATAAAGGGGTTAATGTCCAAATCCCAATATCCCATTGTTATATTATATATATACTCACTTTTCCCTTTTTTTCACTTATTTTACTTTTAGCACAAAGTTTTAGGTAAATGTAGAAAAAGTGAAACTTTTAGGTATTTATTTACTTTATATACCCTAAAAAATAGTGGTTAATGTATATGTTATTATAAGATTTGAGAGCTGATATTCCATATAAATGATAGTTGGAAATGAAGAGATTAAGGGATGAAGCAAATGAGTGAGAAATCATGAAGAAGGAGCTTGGTATACGTTCTGGATATGAAAGGGGAATTGGACACGGAGTTGTTGCTTCTAAATCTGATAAGATGTCAACGGTTGAATCTTCGCAACTTGAAGAACTTAAAGAAAAGTTGACAAATAGAGAAGAAGAATTGCGAAAGGCTAATTCCCGTATTGAATCTCATGAAGCTAAACTTAGAATCTATGAAGAACGCTCTGAAAGGCAAGACTCTGAAATAACGAGCTTGAGGGAAGGTCAGATGAAGTTGATGAAAATGATGGCAAATTTTATGGAAATCCAACAAAAAGCTAAACTCGGTAAGTTGATTCTCTTATCAAATTCTGCCATTTATCTTGATGTGGAGTTTTAGATAAAGTTAGCCTCTTTATTCTATCTGCCTATGTATTTCCTTATATGATACATTGCTGGACTTAGTTAGTGATGAAAGATGGGGTGTATAGTTTGCCATGTAAATAACTTCATTTAAATTAAAGTAACACAAGAAATCAATCACTCATTTGAATTCTTAATTCAGTTTAAATTATCTTGCTTCCCTAGTGATTATATCTTCTCTAGTAGAACGAAAATCATGTGCAACTTTATGTTTTTAATTAGAAGTGGACTGAAAATAGAGATTGAATGAATAATTCCGAGAGTAAGAATCAGTTAAAGGTTGAGATTAAGTGCAAGGCGTAAATTCAAGGAATTTATAATGAATATTACTTTCATTATGCTGGTTTTGTTTCCCTATGCTTGAGAATTAGTCAAAGGCTGAGATTAAGTGCAAGGTGGAGACTGATTGAATAATTCTAAAAGTATGAATCAGCTAGTATTTCCTTTGCTTATTTTCAATTTGTTAAAGCTTATTATTGGAAATTTCACTTGCTCTTAGTTGTAAGTATCTCTATTATTTTTAGTATATGACATGATTGTGAAGTTAATTCTATTTCTTGGTTATATAACAGGATTAATGTGCGGCAAAAGATTGATCATATCATTAGGCATGAAGTTGTTACCAAAAGTCTCAAGCATGTATGTTTACTTGATTAACTATTGACAATAGTTATATTTTGGAACATGAACTATATGTATATTTTGTCTCTTGAACTACTCTGTTTTAGAGTTTCGTATAATGCTTTTCTAAGGTACAATGATTTGTTTATGGTAATCAGTTCTATTTTGTTAGATATTACAAGTATATATCTTTGTTTGATTCATTTATGATTAGTATTATTATATGATAACATTTTTAAAGATAATGATTTATTTATTGTGAAAAATCTGAAATTGAAATATATATATATATATATATATATATATATATATATATATATATATATATATATAAAATGTTTGCATCTTTGGTAAAGAATCGTTTTGTCATATATATTTTTTGCGACAACATTCTATTATAAAAAAAAAATATCAATTGTAAGGACAAAGTATTGTCATAAATACTATTGGTAACGACCTGAATGTAAGAAATATTGATTTAAAAGAAATTATAAAATTCGATTATTTGTAACTACTACTTTATTGTAAGGACATATAGTTAGCTATTGTAAGGAAACCATTGTCACTAATAATGAACATTTTGTAAGGAAATGTATTGTCTTTACAAATACATTTGCGACAACTAGACAAAGTTTTTACAATAACCTTTAGCGTCCAACTTTAGGTGACCACAAAGGTAACAAATTTGTGTCCTTGCAATAAGTTTTTGTAATGAAATTGACACTTATTGTAACTTTTCTCTTTACAAAAGGTGCATTTTCTTGTAGTGAGTAGAAAAGAAAAGAAAAAGATGGGTGGGGTTGAAATATTTTTTTTTAAATTTCAACCCCACCCACCCATCCACCCACCCACCCCAAACCCAATCCAACCACCTTAGGTGGGGTTGGAATTTTTTTTAAAATTAAAATTATTTATTATTTATTATTTTAATAAATATTAAATAATTTTTAATTACATAATTTATTATTTTAATGAATATTAAATAGATTAATGCTATTATATAAATTTTATATTTAAAAAGAATATGTTTTCTTAATTTTGGTGATATTTATGTTAAAGTATTGATTAATTATTAATATTGTTTATAAATCAAATTAGTTATTAAATAAAATAAGTAAAATTTTCAAACTGGTCCGCACGTGGTCAATTCGAAATCGAGTCAATTTTAAAATTTGGCAATTATGTAGACTAAAATCGTCACTAAATTTGGAGGTGTGGGATTTTTTTTGGTAATCCGAAATATTATGGGGCAAAATTATCAGTCAACATAAGTAATGACATCAACTTTGCAATTAGACTTAACTGCCACATCATCACTTAACGACAATTTTTAACGACTGCAACAAATGTGAAACAATTTGTTGAAGCTATGTACCAAATATGTTGGACACATAAAACTCAGTAACAAAAGTGAGAATTGACTTATATATTTGTACCAAAAATGCAATTCTCTCTCCAACTAATTTATTAAGGGCCCGTTCGGTTTGGCAAATTAGCCTAGAATAAAGCCCCAATTATCAATCTGGATTGCATATTTGGGCCAAAATTGTTGTTCGATTGGGTCAATAAATTTACGGGCTGCCCGAGCTAATTCGTCGGTTTTGTGGGCCAGCCACCTTAATCCGCCCATTTATAATTGGAGGGGGGCTGCGATTATAATTTGTTCCATTATAGTGGCCCAAATTGAAAAATTTGTCCCCATTTTGCCCCGCCCTTTCACGAAAATTACAATAAAACCTATCAAAAATAAACAAAACTCCTTTCCCCCCATTTTCCAGTCGCGAACTCCCTCCCATTTCCAGGTGAATTTTTTCTCCTTCTTTACTTCGATTTTTTTTCCCATCTTTCTCCTATTGTTTCCAATTTCATCTGATGCCCTTTGAGATTCATCTCCTTCTAGGTTCTAATTTAGAGATTTTGTTGCAGGGTAAGTCGACTAGCTGAAGTGGATAGATTCAAGAAGAAATTGTGTATTTCTCCTCTATTACGGTAGTCAACCTTGGTTTGTAGCTCTAATATGTGAATACATCATATGTTTTAGGGCTTTTATGGGGGTTCTTGAATTTTTATTGTGTGTTTGCAATTTGTAGCTATATTTGGGGTTTATATGAAATTTCTCATTTATTAGGGTTTTATTTTTTGCTGCAATGTCTTTGAATAGATTATTTATTAGTTTTTTGTATGGTTTATTGTTCAAAACTTGTTTTAGAAAAATCATGATGAAATTTTTGCTTTACTGCCATAAGGATAGGTACTGACTTGGACGAATTTGTCTTCATGGTTGATTAAACAACATTGAACTCTGATGAGTTGTATTTGTTAATTTTGATTTGCTGCCATAGTTTCATAAAACTGTTTTAATGAATGAAATGTGTTTGTAAACCATTATTGTCCTATTAATATGATATATTGAGACTATGTTTCGTGTTTTGTTCTTTAATAATTGGCAAACTAATTATTTTCAGCCCTTTTGCAATAATGGATCCACGAAGGAAACAACTCTTCATATTAATGTTCCATCAGATGTTTTGGATGTGTTTTTTTTATATTTGCTTACGTATTATTGCACACCATGCTAAGAATAAACCAATTCGGTATAGCTTAATACGTAGAAGGCGTGAGCAAGCAGCTAAATTTCATTGGTATTGTATGGAAGACTCGATTAGGTGTAAAGATAACATACGTCTTACTACTAGTTCATTTCTGAAATTATGTTGTATGCTTCATAACCTTGGAGGTTTAAATGATACGAAATATGTTCCTCTCCAAGAACAAGTGGCCATGTTTTTATCCGTCCTCGCTCACCACAAGAAAAACCGAATAGTCCGTTCTGATTATCGTCGATCCGGTGATACCGTTAGTAAATGCTTCCATCGTGTACTAAATTGCTTGTTGAAACTTCATCCAATTTTAATATCTCAGCCCTCTCCAATAACATATGATTGTGATGATCCTAGATGGAATTGTTTTCCGGTGAGTTTACCCTTTTGTTTGAAGTTATATTAATCAATGTACTTGTAATGGTCTTGGTAATTGTTTATTTGGCCAATGTGGGAATCAGGGTTGCATCGGTGCATTAGATGGAACGTATGTGAATGTTAGGGTTCCTATGTTAGATAAACCTCCTTACAGAACACGAAAAGGTTGTATCTCCACCAACGTGCTTGCTGCATGTGACGTAAGAGGTTCATTCACATATGCTCTGTGTGGTTGGGAAGGCTCGGCTGCGGATGGACGAGTTCTTAGAGATGCAATTCACCGACCCAATGGTCTGAGGGTGCCTGCAGGTTTTGATTACATATAAGTTGAATCTTTTGCTGGATTGAGATTTATGGGAATTATCTAACATACTCTATTATACATGTTATAGGCACGTATTACCTTTGCGACAATGGGTATACTAACGGTGAAGGTTTTCTCACACCTTATCGAGGAGTACGATATCATTTGAAAGAGTGGGGAGTTGGTAGGGATGCCCCTCAGAATGCGCATGAATTTTTTAATATGAAACATTCTCAAGCAAGGAATGTAATAGATCGGAGTTTCGGTATAATTAAGAAGAGGTGGGCCATACTTGCCTATAATGCATTCTACCCCTTGAAGACACATAATCGAATCATTATGGCCCTAATGTTTATTCAAAACTTTCAACGGCAGACTATGGCCGAATATATGACGGACTCCGATGATGATTCTAGTGATTCGAGCGATGACGAACCTGGTGAAAATGCTGATGAGTACATAGATGTGGTTCAGCAGTCGACGGAATGGAATAATTTTCGTGAAAACATGGCCAATGAGATGTTCATGAAATGGACTTCGGAGCGTCGTTGAATGGGAATAAATTATTAAATTGAATTTGATGGTGGTATTTGTTTGTTTAAACTGGATTTGTGGATGATAATTTGAGATTGGGATACACTATTTGTTTGTATAACAGTTGACATGGTTGTATGTTTTCGTTTGTTTTCATTTGTATTATAACAAATCGGTGTGTATGTCATAAAATTGTATATATGGTCTGTTCCAGTGTATATGGGCTGTTCCGATATGGTTCCAAGGCATTCGGTCTTGTTAGTCAATCTTAACTTTTGTTTGTTCAATTTTTGTACAGTCTGAAGTACGAGAGGTATGGCATCCGTTCCTCGATATGGTGATACGGCTCCCGTTCCAAAGAAGTCACAAGGTACGCGTAGAACATGGAATGCACGTGAAGAACAAGAGTTGATTTCTTGTTTGAAGGATATGCTCACGTCCGGGTGGAGGGCAGATAACTCTTTTAAACCGGGATATCTTCAAGCACTTGAGGGTGTTCTTAATGTAAGGATTCCGGCGTCTAATATAACCGTTAAGCACATCAATTCAAAGTTGATTGTTTGGAAGAAGACCTGTTACCAATTAGTTGGTATGCAAGGCACGAGCGGGTTCGGCTGGAATGATAGTGGACATATAATCGAAGTAAATGATGATGTTTGGCAATTATACGTGAAGGTGCGTTGCTGAATTTGTATATAATGATTATCATTATTTCTTTATTTGCATTTGTTAATTTACCCCCTTGTATTTCATTTAATTATACCAATTTGTTGGGACTGGACAATGTATGAAGTTCTATATTATTTGCATTTACCTCCCTTTTAGAACAAATTAAGAAAAGCCCAACAAGTGTATGAAATTAAACCTCTATATTTATTTGCATTTAACCCCCTGCACTCTTGGGATTTAATTATTTGCATTTAATTATGAAAGTAAACTGTTTGCATTTAACCCCCTGCCTTCCATGTACATTTTCACACTGACGAGACTATATAATGCTTACGAACGTAAACTGTTGGTAAAACTATTGGTATTTATTTGCAAATAACCCCCATTGCAATGTTGTTATTTAGGGGCTGTTTGCATTTTACCCCCTGCCTTCCATTAATATCTAACCCCGTTGACTAATGTTGCCGTCGGATTTTAGGCATATCCCGAAGTTGCAAACATGCGTTACAAGTCATATTTCTACTTCGAAGATTGGGTGGAGATCTTTGGAAAGGATAGGGCAACATGAGATTCCGCGGAGGGGTTCGTGGATGTTGTTGAAGACTTGCTAAAAACCAATCCTGTCCAAAATCATGTGCCAAAGGAGACAATCGAATCCACAGGTCATTCAACCCTTGATGAGATGCTTTACAGCAGCCCGTGTGTGGATTTAACCACGGATCAATCGGACGGCAGTGAGTTTAACTTTGAGTTACCACCCTACAACATGGGCTTGCCTTCTAAAGGCCTTAAGAAGATGAAATTGACGAAGAAGATAAAAAAGGAAATGGTGAAGCAGGAAAAACAGGAGAGAAAGCGAAAAACTCCCGATTCTATAGGGCCCGATGCATTTAAACCCGAGTTGGATAAATTGTTTTGTGCAGCCAAATCAACATGGAAGGAACTTTCCTCATCATTTACGAAGGAGGAAGACACGTACGACGAGAAGGCAGTAAAGATCATAAAGGCACTAGAGATGATTGAGTCGCTTACCGACGAGAATCGGAACTACCTATCGTTCAAGATCATGGATAACGCCAAGCACACAAGCTTGTTCTTGAATTCCAACGAAAAGAACCGAGAGATGCAAGCCCATATGATCCTCGAAGGTAAGATGCCTTGAAGTCAAATCAATCGTCGCTTTTGATTTGATGACTTATATTTTGTGAAAAAACTTGGTGATTGTTCATATTTTCGTATATTTTGGTGTTGAATTAATATCTTAATGCATTGCTAGTTAGGGTGATAACAAAGACATTTTTTTGGCCATTGTAATTGCTCTAACTAGTAGTATTGTAGGTTGGCATTTTGGTAACAAGAGCATCTTTAATAATTTTGTATAGTTGGGCAAATAGCAGTGGTTAGCAGCCTGTTTTTTGGTGGAGAACCCAGTATTAATAGATGATCATTTAGTGGGAATTAGCTTCACGGTTGCTTTCATTATTTGAGAGCTACTAACTCTAATTATTTCCTGGTGCTAATTTATCAATTGACTGGTTGTGTGCATATATGATGAGTAGTGGAGTTGTCTGTCAATTTGCATCATGTATGTTAATGGATTCACATTTGTTTATTCAATTTAATACCGACTTTTTAAGATTCATATATGTTTTTTACATTGTTCTTGACAAAGTAGCGTATTTAATAAAGATGTTAAAACCCGATGTATAGAATATTGAGTTCAATACATATCATAATAAGTAATTAAAAACTTTAAAATACCAAAAAAATGTATGTTATTAATCATTTTTTTTCCAAACAAGTCCTAATATAGTAATTTTTCTATTTGAAATTTTATATAACTTCTTATGCTTCATAAAATTACTTAAGTGCTATTTTTTTTTGTCAAATAGAAATACCCGAGGGGGTGTTTTTTCATTAAACTCAATAAGAAAAATCATCCCATTCTTCTAACAGTTAATATTAAACACCCACATCACTTCATTAACAACTTAAAATTTGTTAATACAACATAATATTCATAGAACTTGTGACTTTATTAATACAAACATATCACCCATTAACAACTTCAACTTAATACAAACATAACACCCATTACTTAATAAAAACATAACATCCATAAATTACTTAAAATTCGTTAATAAAAACATAACCCGTCCCAACAAGACTTAAAACATCTTGATCAATTATCATTGTCACTTTTCACGTTATTTGGTGTGGCTCGACCCCTGAGAAGTCCCCACATCCGGCCAAAGACACTTAGCAACAATTTTTGGATTAACACACTCGTCGATTTCATCGTCTGTTGTGGAAGAGTTATTTTGTTTGGACAATTCATTCCAAAAATCATTCGGGTCAGAAGGTGAAAACCTAACTTGTGGGGGATTGATAGGATCTGGGACCGGTGTTTCTTCGCCAACTAATGGGCCATCGTCTAGTTCGAACCATTGAAGATTAATTGGGGACGCGGGTAGTGGAAGAACATCAAATTCATTCGGGTGTCCAAATATTTCGCATAATTCATTCCATTTGGGTTCGCCTTCCATGGCATATGCTTCATAAAATGGTTGTTCCTGAATTGAAAAATATAGACCCAATTAATGTAAAATATAATGTCTATCACTCAAAAAATAGGCATTATGTTACCATTTTTAAGTTATTGACAAGTTCAATTCCGTCCCTCCCGACATTGTTTGTACTCCCGTCCACGTAATATCCTTGAATACAGCGTAGGTGAGAAAAAGTAGCATGTCGACGTTTAAGTCGGTGGACTTTGGTCATTATCTCCTTCGTAGTGAATTTTCGTCTGAATGACGCATTAACCTCATTCCGGGCAACCTTAATCACATGACTCATGCCATAAATAAGAACCCCATTTTCATAGTAAGACTCGTTTGCTAAAAACTCGATCAAGAAATCGTCAATTTCTTTCGGCCATTTTTCGGAGTAAAAAAAGTGGGATTGAGGACGAAGGTTAAAATTTGCCATAAGTGATTTTTTTGTAGTGTGTAGTATTACATATTGTCACAATTTATAGTACTTAATGCACTCCAAAAATATATTTTTATTAAACTTTAGGGGCCTAGTTGCTATTATCCAAATAGTATGCCTATATGTGCAGTTGAATTCAAATAGGGAACTGATAAAGATAGAGATCAGATTTGATTCCATTTGGCTTAGATTTTCTTCTGCTATTAAATTGTGAACATATCTTTTTCAGGCAAAACAACAAATTGTGTTTGAACCTTTTCAGTTGATAATGTTGATCACATGTGATGCAAAGATTCAATTGTTAATAAGTTCTATATTATTTGTTGTTGAAATACTTATGATCACAAAAAATATTAAAACGTTTGTAAATGATTTTAATAATAAACTTAACTTGACATAGCAAATCACAAACTGTTTATAAAAACATAATGCCTCCATTCATATAATCTTAAACATAATTTCAAAACATAAGGCCTTCAATGTCAATACCTTGCACTTACAGCCAATCCACGTGCAAGGTAATGACAAAAACAAAATACTGGACAAAAGTCCAGAAAACAAACATTAGAAAACATCAAATTATGTTCTTGAAATAAAATTGGCCGGTGAAACTTAATCCTACGCAATACCATACTTCATATACAATAATAAAGGAGGCAATACCATAAACACAAGCTAAATTAATCAACCATCCATAAGGCAGAGCCAAACATTCCATTAGAAGGACCTGCATTCTCATCAACACTCTCACCCATCTCAATATCATTTCCCAGATCAAAGGGAATGGGAGGGACAGACCCACTTGCACTTACAGAGACAGAACCACCTGCATTTGCTGGAACTGAAGGACTTGCATTAATTGGGACAACAGCCAACTCATCTTCGTCCGAGTCCCGCACGTGTATTGGCCATTCTGGAGATCCAGTCAAGTCCTTGGGGAACACAGCAACCTTCTTGTACTCAAAGATGTATTCCAAGTTGAGGAAGAAAGGCTCACCATTCAGCCTAAAGTGCCTGAACCACTCTGTCTCCATCTACAAAATATTTACATGTCAGCATACTTCATACTATCTAAATTT
This sequence comes from Penstemon barbatus, assembly GCA_003313485.2. Classification (NCBI taxonomy): domain Eukaryota; kingdom Viridiplantae; phylum Streptophyta; class Magnoliopsida; order Lamiales; family Plantaginaceae; genus Penstemon; species Penstemon barbatus. The sequence goes on along the minus strand of CM064877.1, from coordinate 59,900,423 downwards.
AATTAAACAAATAAAGTAAAATTGCAGCAGCTGTAAACATAAACTACCTTGGGAGGGACAGCTCTCCAGTCGTCTAAATCACAGTTAGATGATGCGTTACTTATGTCATAAATCACCCCAGGGGTATCCAGAAACATGAGGAAAGTGGCGTATTTGTTCCTCATTTGATCAACCTTATTCTTGATCGAGCACAAACTAAACCTCCTCTCGAATATGGCAGACATTTGGGAGGCTATTCGTTGGCAGGCCCTAGTTAGCAATTGAACATCCTGCAGATTACACTCTTTGGCCTCATTAAACAACAAGGTCACAAACCTGGAGTTCTGCTCATATGTCCAGCCATCATTCAACTTGACAGAATCAGCAACCATTCTTCTTGTCCTCGGCATATTGGATGATATCTTCTGGAACAAATTAAATGAGATATGTCAGTTTAAAATATTTGTATTAATTGCTAAAAAAATAAACAAGTCAAAATAATAAATTCACAGTAAGGTATACTTACAAGTGAAAGTGAATTGATTTGAAAAGGTCGGAAGATGAAGAAGAGTTGATATTCAAGTAGGATATAAATAGGAGAACTGTAAAACCATTCAACTACCTCAATAAATGCAGGGTAGGTGTGAATGCATTGAATGAATTTTTGGGCAATGAATCTGTAAGGGATTTTACCACTCCAAATACACTTCCCAAATAAGGCAATAAATGCTCAACCATATCAGGCAACAAAATCTAAAAAGTAGATAAATTAATACCCTTTTCAACCCCACAAAAATAGGGAATTTATGTACTCTTGTAAAACTCATTCCTTTCTCATAAACTGACTGGTATTTAAGACATTTATTAGGGACCCAACCATTTTTTTTTTTTTTTTGATAAGTAATATAGGGACCCAACTATGAATTCAACCATGCCCAATAAGAATGTCAGCATAAATTTATTCACCAAATATTAGGTGCAAGAGATTGTATTTGCAGTTATCATTGTCAAAAATCAACAAAGGAACATTTTTTACTCTAAAAACTCAGGTACAAAATCAAAACACAGGATTATTTGCAACAAACAAGTACATTTCCAAATAAGGCAATAAATACTCAACCATATCAGGCAACAAAATCTAAATATTTCATAAAAATTAACACCTTTTCTCATAAACTGGCTGGTATTTAAGACATTTATTAGGGACCCAACCATTTTTTTTTTTGATAAGTAATATAGGGACCCAACTATGAATTCAACCATGCCCAATAAGAATGTCAGCATAAATTTATTCACCAAATATTAGGTGCAAGAGATTGTATTTGCAGCTATCATTGTCAAAAATCAACAAAGGAACATTTTTTACTCTAAAACTCAGGTACAAAATCAGAACACAGTATTATTTGCAACAAACAAGTACATTTCCAAATAAGGCAATAAATACTCAACCATATCAGGCAACAAAATCTAAATATTTCATAAAAATTAACACATTTTCAAACCCCCAAAAATAGGGATTGGTATTTAAGACAAACAGGAACCCAACTACCATTCACTCTTTATCACCACAACAGCTGATTATGCAAATCACAAACAACTCCCAAATAATACTTTATCACCACATACTTCATTCAACATGCAAGACCATTCACATATATATGCATTAAAACACAGGTTTATTTGCATTTTAACATAACACATAACTTCCATATGATAGAGTCAAACATATCACAAACAAATATCAGGTGGGTTTGTACATCATAAAATACTAGTTTATACAGAATGCAAGACCATCAGTAATTATTTTGAATTAATCATTTGACCAAAACACATATTGTACACACACAAGTGGTAACATACAGAATCAGACAACTTGCCCATGATTTTATATCCAACAATGCACTCTATATTTGCATGAATAAACAAATTTAATACTAACAACTGCCATTAGGTAGTTTATCAAGAATGCAAGACCATCAGTAATTCTTTTGAATTAATCATTTGGCCAAAAAAGCAGATTGTACACACACAAAGTGGTAATTTACAGAATCATACATCTTGCCCATGATTTTATATACAACAATGCACCCTAGATTTGTCAAAACATGAGTGATAGGAAAAGAGTTTTAAATGTGAAAAAAACAATTTAATTTAGAGTGTGGAGTGGATGACCCAAAGTGGATCACCCAAAGTATCTCCTCATCTAAAGACCATCAGTCAGTTTGTTGCAGCCATCATTTGGCCAAAACAAACAGTTGCAAACATGTGCTAATTATGTGGTTCAATTGCAGTTAATATTAATTGTCAACAAACATGTAGTATACTTGCATTAAATTACATGGCCACACAAAAAAAAAAAAAAAAAAAAAAAACTTGAACTACAGAACACTACATCCTATACATGGTCAACTAGATGCATCTGTACATTGATCCTTATACAAAAATACAGATTAGCATTTAATCAACCACATAATTAGCAGGGCATGACAAAAGTTGCAAAATACAGTGCACCACAATACAAATTAGATCATACAAAAATAAACCAAATTAAATAAACCATGGCACAGATCATTGCAAGCTTTTGCTTACGACGCAATGCCAGGTTTTCAGCCTCAATCCTTTCCAAGGAACTAACAACCATGTTTATTTCAAGGGTACGCCGGGTATTTTCAGCCTCTGCGCGGTTAACACGCAGTAGCAACCCAGGGATAATAACACGGGACCTAGCACACATAGCTGGGTCGATCCACTCGAAAAAATCACAGCATTCCTCCTATTGATTGGAACAAACATTCTTATTAGTTCCTAACATAAAATTGCTGTAATTATGGTCTTAAAAGTAAAAATGAAAACAGAAAAGTACAACCCTTAATCCTTGGCAGCGGGCAAACCTCTGTCCAGGGTTCTCCTTCGTCCACGACGTGTAGATTCTAACACGCGTACCACAAGAGCAGTTCGTAGACCCGAAACGAACAGTAGAATTTGAACTTTCCTCCATATCTACAAAAAGCCCTACAAAAAATTAGAACATCCCCAGAAACTTTGAAAATTAATGTGTGAAAATGTGTAAAATAGCTTACCCGTAACGTGAATGTTGATGGGGAAAGAAGATCTCTGGAAAAATACCGTAAAAAGAAAAGCCCTAGAACTTGAAATAATATCAGCGTCGCCGTGAGAAGTGAGAGAGGAAGATTCAGCTCAAATGAATCGCAAATTAGGGTTTAATTTTACTACATATACTTCCGAATGGACGGCCAAGATCACACAACAATGAACGATCATATCGTGGGGATCCAGGGGCAAAATTGTCCAGTTTTATAATTGGGCCAACCGAACCGGATATATATTATACTGGATTGAGATTTAATCGGCCCAGTATTAATCTGCCGAACACAAGATAACTCGATCGGATGAGTTATATAATTGGGCCGAAATTTAATCAGTCCAATATCTAATTAACCAAACCGAACGGGGCCTAACAAAATTACAAAAAAATACACTGCGATTTCAATTTCAATCTTCCGAAAGCTCCAGATATTATTTTTTCATGCAAAATTGAAAGACTCTTCCCAACCATCAAATCAAGAAGTGCAAAATTGAAAGACTCTTCCCAACCATCAAATCAAGAAGTACAACAATTACATGTTCTAAATTGCAAAAAAATAATTTAAAACTAAAAATCAATTGTTTATATTAGCTCCTTGCTCAATCAAGACAAACATGCTAGGAATTTTTAATATTATAGGAGTATTTTATAAAAATAAAGTGCCTGATAATCAAGCAAAAAATCCGCTGTAGCCATTTGTGCAAACGATGATAGTTTCCGGCGCAATTCCTTGTGCCCCGGGTTTTAGCGGAATTAATTTTTAAATTGTTTCTCCTTTTGAAAAGAAAATATTTATCCAAATTTGACTAAGAATTAGTGATTATCTTAAATTTAATAAAGTATTTGAATTGTACAAAATCCATTTTAATATCATTATTTTTTATAACATTTCCATTTCCTTTTCTTGTTTTCTCGATTTAAATTGTAGATCCAATTGAAGAATACAATTTTAACGTTATATAATTAACTCATTTCCCCCTACATTAAATTTAATTAAATTAGCCTACCTCTTATAGTTTTTTTTTTTTTTTTTAATAGTTATTATAAATGTACCTATTGGTACAAACACGTAGTATTTGAAATTAGAATATTTTTATGAACTTGAGATCTTACACTTTCAAATATAGAAACAGATCAAGAGAGCAAGAGAAAATGAATGTATTAATTTAAGTATTTATCACACATTATCTCATATTTGTTGTTGACAACGAACACCTCAATTATCACGCGATGTCTTTAATTGTATTTGTAAATATTCTAATCCAATTATGGTCCAATCAACCTTATTGGACTCTAACAAAGTAGTTCAAAATATTTAAGCCAATGTTGATAAATAATATTGTATCAAATATTTACTAAAAGATTAGTCAAATTTTTCACAAGCATTGTAGGCCCAAATAGATTATTTGTTCTGTGGATAACACCACTGAGTCAAGTCGTATAACATTTGTAATTTTATGTTATTTATGTTTAACTAAAACAAATTATATTCAACTACTCAAGTAGGGCATATAACCCTATTCGAGTTAGGTTATTTATGGACACCACTAGCACAACAATCAAGCATACGTATAATCATTTTGTACAGTCGGTGAAATCTGAAAAGTCATTGAAAGTGGACTTTAAATCATAAAATTACAAAAAATGTCCATAGTTAATCATGAAGTAAAAATAAGCCCTAATTATATGTCAATCAACACAAACTCATTATTAACATAACTCTAATTATATGACAATACAATCAACACAACGCTTCTTCCCTGCCAAGAAAAGTAGAAAATGATTATTAACATCCATCAACAAAAATCTAGTCATTAATGCTTTTAAATTATGAATTTATATTTTTATTGTAATTTTCGAGATATTTATATTCAAATATTGATGAATGTTCATTTATTATTATGATTAATATTGGAAAATTTTGGTGCTCGTTTGTAATTTATGAAAATTGAGTGGATTGTTAATAGATTAAAAAAATTATTCAAGAAAAAAATTGTTAAACATGTAACAGATAACACAATTAACTTTAAAAGCATAAAATATGGATTGTATAAAGAACTGTGAAATTTTGGACTGTGATATACACACTTTCCTTTATCTACATAGATTCTAAAAGTTCAAATCTCTAAGCATAAAAAACTAAATAATTAATAAGTTACTCTACCTAAAAAAAAAAAAAAAAAGATAATAAAGAGATAATAACATCCACCTCCCGTAGTTTGAACAATTTGCACCCATCTCCCTTGATAATACTGAGGGAATTATTATTATTATGACAAATTAAATACTTAGTATTTACTCTTTATTTTAGTAAAATTGTTACAACTCTTTTTTTCTTATTTGGAACATATATATGATGAAATTGATGTGACGTTTAGTACTGTCACGTGTATCACAATGAATTTCTGTGTAAAACTATTCAAGTCAACGCGCAGCATATTTGTCTTCCTATGACAAAATTGACCGTGTAGGCACACAATTGCTCTATACGAAAAAAAAATATGTGATAACAAAAAAGCTCCCTCCACTTACGTATAATTTATTCGTCCTTTTTATTTTGTGCTTTTTTATTTTTTTAATATTTCAAAAAAACACTTTATTTCGTGTTATGAAAATATATTTAAAAAAAAAAAACTTTCACAAAAAATAATGATCTGATAACGCTAGTTATATACTATTACTTTTAAGGACATAATGTAAAGATGTTTAATAGCTCCACTTTACCACTCTTACATAAAACTATGTGGGGAGTGGCTATGGGCAGTTCCACTTGTGGAAAACTGCCCATAGTTCCACTCACAAAAATTATTTTATTATTATTTTGGTGACCTGCTAACCCGGTCACTGTTAGCAGGTCACATTTTGTGCTTTTACATAATTACCCCTTTATATTAATAACACATATTAAAATAAAAAAATCCCATTTATTTCATTTACATATTTGCCCCTCCTTGTTATTAATATATAATAAACCATAAAATCTCATTTTTGCCCTCTCTTGTTAATAAAATATGTATTCTTTTGCTGATCACAATACATACACTAATATGTAGAAGAGAATACAAACTAGCAGGAACCGATTATAATTGCATACTATTAATTTGTAGGTTTGTGGACAATTACTGCTCGTTTCCTCTTCTCTGGGGCATGGGTAAAGTGTTTCCGAAGTTAATTTCGCATTACATACACTAATTGAGCTGCAATTTAATTCGGGCCATGAAGAACTTGAATGGGCCGTGAGATTTCTTTTCGATTTTAATTGTAAAACACTCCTGGAGTGTTTAATTGCTGTTTGCCGTGTTCATTTAAGTGATTCAGAGGTTCGGGCCCTCAAGAACTTAAACGGGCCGTGAATTCCATTCAAAATTGGTTCGGATTTCTTGAGGAATCTTCTTCTTTTTCTTCGGAGGTTTGATTACAGCCTATTTCCTACGCAATTAACAGCAGCTCTTGTTGAATTTTGCAAATTGGGCTTCAAATCAGATTTCGGGTTCTTCGATTCTAGCGGTTTTTTGAGTGTTTTTGTTCTTCATTCTTGTTCTACGCTGCTTGTTTTGGTTCGTAGTGTTTAATTTCAGGTTTTGTTTGCTTAAATTTGATGATTGATAAATTGGCATACCATGTATTTCATCCTCTGTTTTAAGCGAGAAGTGAGTTGAGGAAGAAGGGTTTCTTTTGCAAATAAGGTAAAATAAATGTTTAGAAAAATACACATTGGTCCAAATTTTAATATATTTTATTTTTACTTTCAAATTTCAATATATTCATTTTATAAGTTTTAACTTAAATATAAATTATCTCTAATTCGATAATATTTGGGAACTTAAGATTTATTTATAATTTTATAAATTCACATTTTAATTATTTTAATCTATGGGATTACAATACTTAAGTCAATTTTAGGGTATTGTAAACTAAATTTATTGTAATTCAAATCCACAAACAACTCGATTAATTTAACAAAGTCAACATTGTTGGCCTTACGGTAATGCATTAATATGTTAATTGTAATTTAAATCGATAAATGACTCAATTAATTGATCAAAATCAATATTATTGACCTCAACGATAATGTATAATTAAGTTAATTGTAATTGACATCGATAAATGATTCGATTAATTGATCAGAGTCAACATTATTGACTTTAAGGTAATATATAACTAGATTAATTGGAATTCAAATCGTCAAATGACTTAATCAATTGATCAAAGTCAATATTGTTGGGCTTAGGATAATGTATAACTAAGTTAATCATAATTCAATTGTTACTCGATTAATTGACAAACGTCAATATTGTTGACCTTAGAGTAATCCATAATTAGTTTAATTGTGATCCAAATCGACAAATTGCTCGACTAAATTCAATATTGTTGACCTTATGGTAATGTATAATTAGGTTAATCATAATCCAAATTCATAGTTGTCCCAATTAATTGAGAAAAATCAATATGGTCGACTTTAGGGTAGTGTATAACTAAGTTAATCGTAATCCAAATCGACCAACGACTTTTGATTAATTGACAAAAGTGAACATTGTTGACCTTAGAGTAATATATAACTAAGGTTAATCGTAATTCAATTCGAAAAATGGCTCGATTAATTGACCAAGATCAACATTGTTGACATTATGGTAATGTAAAATGAGGTTAATCGAATTTCAATCCCTATTAACTGACCAAGAATAACATAGCCGGCCTTAGGGTAATATATAACTAGGTTAATCGTAAATCGAATCGACAAATAACTCGATTAATTGATCAAAGTCAACATTATTGACCTTACAATATATTTAATTAGATTAATTTTAATTCAAAATGAAAATGTCCTGATTATTAAATCATTATTCATAGATATTGTTTTACTATTATAAATAAATGAATTAAATTTAAATTATATAAACTAATTTCGTTGACCTTATATTAGTGAAATAATTACGTAAAATTGGTTTTAATATATGCATTCTAATTGGTTTAGTTTCCTAATTAAAATTAACTGACCAAAATAAAACGAGCAAAAGACCAACTAATATTATCAGTACCACAAATTTGTAGTAACCTCATTTAATGAACTATAGATTAACAAATTTTTCATTCATTTACATACTATTTATTTATTAATAGTATGCAATTATAATCCCATTATATATTAAAATATTATAATAGTATGCAGATGAAGATTATAGTTTGTTATTATAATCAATCTTATGTTCACAAATATGATTGAATTAGATCTAGCTTATATTTAAGTCAATACATATATATATATAAATTTGGACTAATTTGTATTTTTTCAAACATTTATTTTGTCTTATTTGCAAAATAACCCCTCTTCTTTATCACCTCACCCATCCCCTCTCCACCCAACACCACCTCTTTCTTCCAACTCCACCTTCCGCAATCTTCCACATACGAAAACACGGTTCATTCACGAATTGATTTCGGATCTAGAGAATTCATGGAATTTTTTTGAGATTTTTTTTTGTTCATACCCATTTCAAAATATTAGAACAAAAAACTCTATTAATATCAAGAAATTCATGTCTCTCTCAAGTATGCCTAATCATGAAATATATACATAGATTGGGGAAGAAGATATATATTTTAGATAATTACACATTGGTCCACAATTTGAAATGTTCTTTTAATCAGTGTCTATAATTTATTTTAATTCATATATTTGATGAAAATCAAATTCTAAATATTCTTGATTAAATTTTGTAAAAATTATAATAAATATATTTCACTAAAAAGTTAATAATCGAGCTGTTTATCGATTTGAATTACAATTAATTTAGTTATATAATACACCAAAATTGACTTCAATATTATAATCGCATAGATTAAAATAATTAGAATGTGAATTTATAAAATTATAAATCAATCTTAGGTTCCCAAATATTATCGAAATAGATATAATTTATATTTAAGTTAAAACTAATAAAAATATATATAAAAATTTGGACCAATGTGTATTTTTTCAAACATTTATTTGCCAAAAAAACCCTTCTTCTTCCTCATCTCACCCATCATCCCAAAGTCCCACCACCCACCCCCTCCCCACCCAGCGCCACCTCTTTCCTCCCACCCCACTTATCACCAGACTTACACGTAACAATTCATTGAGTTTATATATATTTGAAGAATTATTGAAGTTTTCGGATCTAATTTTTTTTTCATAACCCATTTCAAATTAGAACAAGAAATTATTGCATCTGCACATATATTAACGCTATGGTACAACCCAAATTGACTAAAAATTGATTTCAGATTCGGAGGATTAATGAAATTTTCGAATCTAAGATTTTTTTTTCCATAACCCATTTCAGAAAATTAGAACAAGAAATTCTACATATTATAATTAAAAAAAAAAAACTAACCTACCCCTACCCCCACCCCATTAACCACGCCACCCCCCCCCCCCCCCCCCCAAATCCCAGGCCTCCGGCGACGGCCTGGGATTTGGGTTGGCTGAGGTTATGGGGGTGGGGTGGGTGAGGCTACGGGGGTGGGATAATTTGGGCTGTTGAAGATAGATGGTAGGATATGATTGTTTATTTTTGTTTTGTCTTTAAGGTTAAAATTGACAATTAATAAATCATTTATGTGTAGAAGAAGGAGAAGACATGGGCAATTGAGTCATTTCTCAAGTGTAAATAGTATAATTAATTGGGCAGGGTATAGAAGTCATTTCAATTTCTCCTATAGTGTAATACACATCCGGTAACAAGTTACAAATTTGCCACATGGCAGTCAATGAGTGGAGTACTGTCCACAGTTCCGCCAAAGCGGAACTGCGGTTAGCAAGCCCGAACTATGTGACTCAGAAGAACAAAAGAAAAGAAAAGAAAAGGATGAATAGAATTAATCAATCTCTTCCGAATACTTAATAAAGGAACCAATTTCATAACCATATTAATCCCTTCAAATTTGCATGCTATTATTATTGTAATGGGATGGTTTTTTCTTAACTACATATGATTAGATTATAAAAAGTAGAGCAAGAGAAGATGTACCTAAATTTTTTAGTTTGGATTTACGTTGTACAAACAATTAATTACATGTTAAATACGATACTATTGTTATCTATGTGCATGAACAAAAACCTCTTAAAGGATATAAATTTAATTGACTAATTTGGACTCGATTGAGACGACAACTTTTGGCCGTGGAATCTTTCCAAAAGAGTTTATATAGGAGTATATACTAATGAAGTGTTTGGTCCCGATTATAAAAATTATTTTAATTCAATTGTGATTTTTTTGGTGTTTGGCCACCAAGATCATAATCACTTTTGGGATCTTGAGAAGCAGAAAAATCAATTTATTTTAGAAGCTACTAAAGTGTTACTTTTGCAAAAGCTATTATACAAAACCAATTATTCTATAATTAATTTTTATATAATTAGTTTTAGTAAGATTAATTCTCCTATAATTATTTTATGAATCGCTAGGCCAAGCACACCCTAAGTCACGCGTGCTCCACGTGCATAATTATTTTTGGAGATTGATCTAAACAAAAAGTGAAAAATAAATTTTGTTAATAAATGTAATAGCCAGGAGAAGTGGAGGCGTTGAAAAACTACATAATTAAATAACTTTAAATGTTTAGAGTAAAATAAAAAAAATAATGCTGCATTACATGAATTCTCTTTTGTTTTTAGATAGTACATAGTGTAATACATATATTCAATACAACTCATGATCATGACCATATATATGTTCCCATTGTATCAACGCACAACGACCTCGTAAAATTAAACTAACAATTATTTTAAAAGTATGGGCATTTTCATTTTTTGGGAAAATAGTTTGGTAGAGTAGTAGATAGTTTGATCCTAACTAAGTCCGACCGATTGACCGCCCTAACTGTACGATATAATTAGAGCTAAGTGTAGCTATGACTACTCCGAATTAAAGTAGGACTATTTAACATAATAAACATATGCCTTAAGGGCATCTCCTATGTTTAGAGGGGAAGTTGGATTTAAATTTAGGGGGGTGAATTTGTCAAGTAAAATGAATAGAGGGAAAGAAAATGCAATAACCCCTTGAATCTTTCACTCACCGCTCGTGGTGGGTTAGGTTGCACTCGCCCGCCCAGTAGCAAGTGGCCAACACTTGTCGGCCACCTGTTCATCCATTTACTTTTTTTTTATTATTATATTTAATAAAAATCCTTTTATTTAAAAAAAAATTCTTTAAAATACCTTATTAAATAAAATGTAACTCTTATTTAATCTTAGCTTGATTTAATTTGTGTATTATTTTTTAAAAGGTTAATTTTAGTATAAAAATGTAACTCTTATTTAATAAACTCAAATTTAATGTCAATTTAATGTAACTATTATTTTGAAAAATTTAATGTCAATATTAAATTATTTTTATTATTTCCAAATCATGTCAATCAAGTATTTAATTGTTGTATTATTGTGTACTTTAAAAAAAATTATTGGTTGTCAACTATTTAATTGTTGTATTGTTGTGTTTTTTTTAAAAAAATATTCGTTGTTATTGTTATTATTAATGTCAATCTTATATTATATCTTATTGTTATTTATTATTTATTTATTTATTATTGTTTAATTTTTATTATTATTATTATTATTATTATTATTATTATTGCTATTATTATAATTATTATTATTAAGTGAGAGTGGGGAAAATGAGAATTGGAATTAAATGGAATTGATAGACTGAATCATTTTAGATGACTAATGAAAAGGAAATGGGAAGCTGTACTTGGAATCTGAGGGGAAGCTGGACTGAGTGAGGGAAAGCTGGACTTGGACTGAGAGCATCACTGGAGATGCCCTAAGGTGAAGTTCAGTTTTGTTACAACTCTTTTTTTCTTTATTGGAACATTATGATGAAATTAATGTGACTATAATATCTTCACGTGCAATATCAAGGGTAAGACCATCTACAAGAGTCCGTTTAAATTTAGATCTTTTATCTTAAAATTTAAGTGGTGAACAAACAATGTTATACATTTTCACTCATTACTCTACATTTCAACAACTAGTTTTTATTTTAAGATTTCACTTTTAAACAATCACATCACATCATTCCAACAACTCATTTATATTTGAACAAACTACTTTTAATTTTTTATTAATATATAAATAATAATGATATATATTTGGTCGGGATCTAGTGGTTTGGGTTTGGGATCTGATGGTTCGAGTTCGGGTTAGTGGTGTTGGGGTGGATTTGGTCGTCGGTGGAGGGAGGGGATGCGATGTTGGTCGGGATTGGTCCGCGGCAGAGGTGTTGAAGCAAAAACTCGATTCCGATGAAGGTTCTCCCTCGGTGAATCCATGGCATCTCCACCCTTATAGCGTGAGGATCCTCTATACCACTAATAATGTACCATACTTGTGTACCACTAATAAGTAATTGCCATATGTACATGTATCAATTACTATAATTGTCACATGTATATGTGGCAATTACTTATTAGTGGTACATAAGTATGGTACACTAATAGTGGTATAGAGGATCATGAACACCCTTATAGGGATGCTTTGGGTTATCCAATGGAGAGTCTCTCCACCATTTATTTTTCGAGCTACATTTTTTGATGACTTAAACGTTCATTTTTTTATCCGGCAAATCCTTCTTTTGTAATTTTTCAGATGTGTTTAAATTATTTCTTTACTTTTCAGATGTAGTAAAATTATTGTGGTAAAGAGTAATTTTATAGACAAATTTGTATTTCATATTTTAATTTGTCTTGATTTAATGTTGTTGGTTGGTGGAGTTGGGGAGTTGGAAGCTAGAGCCGTAGTAATTTTTTTGCAGAGAAGTAAATTTTGGGTTTATTTGGATGGATTTTGGCTCGGTTCGCGGGTCTCGGTTTAAAAAAATTGGTTTGGGTGGTTTCGATGAAACATTTGAGACTTCATTTGGATGAGTTTTGGCTCTTGGGTTTTGTGGTTTGAATAAGTTGAAACCCCACTTGGATTGGGTTTGGATGTTGGAGTTTAGGGAAAAAAGTAGGTGATAGGTGTCAAATTAATGTTTTTTTAAGTGAGATTTGGGGAAAAAAGGAGGTAGTAATTGTCAAATCAATGTTTTATAGGTTTGAAGAGTTTGAGTGTGAGTTTCTGAATAAGTTTTTGATGGTTTTACGGGTTTTGGCGAAAACTCAATTGAAAGGGTTTTGGCTCGGTCTCGCGAACCCATCCACATACACCCTTTGTGTTCATGAAAAAGTACAATTGATTACTTCATTTATGCAAATGGCAGGAATAAATAGGAGAGTCCAAACTTAAACAACTTCATGCTTTGAGAATTCTTAAATTTTTTTGATAATCTGAATTTTAAGAGCTCTCCTGAAATCAAGTCCACAACAAATTTGCAATGTTTTCAGAACCGGACCGGATAGCGAACCGGTGAGTCAACTGGTTACTGGTTTTACTAGTCAAACCGATCGGACCACTGGTCGGACCGGATGACGTCATAATAATATAATAAATATATTTAATTTTAAAGTATATGTAATGTGCGTAAAATTTAAACATTATCCTACAATTGATTAAAAATATAAAATTTGTTATATTATACTAAAATTAAATCATATAATATTTATCTAACTTATATCATAACGGTAATATGGTACTACTTTGTATGCTCATATAAATGATTATATTTCTTTATAAAAATTTAAAAGTGTAAGTTAAAAATACAACAAACTAAGAAATTCATAAAAATTAAAATATGGTTATGTATAAAAGTCTAATATTCAAAGTCAAACTTGCATATTATATCGATTTGACTCTTTATCCTAAAAATAATATTGAAAATAAATATTTTATAGAATAAATTTTAATAAAAATTTATTATTTGAGTATTAATTTTTATTCATGTGTAAAATATTTATTTGAGTTAATTATCTAATTTATAAATAAATTTGGCTACAAGTTTCTATAATTTATAAATTTTAATTTGTAATAAAAGTTCAACAAAAGTGATGTAGCTTAAATAGTAAGGAAGTCATGTTTTACTCTAAAGGTTAGATATTCAATTCCCAAATTTTACAAGAATTTTTAACATTAAAAAAATTATAAAAGAAAAAAGGAAATTCAAAATCGGGTTGAACCGGTCCATCGGTTCGACGGTTTCAAACCGGTTCAACCTGGTTCAAACTGAATTTTAGAGTAAGTGATTTTAGAGGGTAAATCGAACCTGACCAACCTCCAGTTCGCGGTCCAACCGATCGGATCGGCCGGTCCGATCCGGTTTTAATAACATTGCAAATTTGAGTGTAAAACTATTGAAGTCAACGCGCAGAATATTTGTCTTCCTATGCTAAAATAGACTGTGTAGGCCACCATACGCGAAAAAAAAAAAAAACTTGTGATCACAAAAAGTTCCCTCCACTTACGAATAATTTATTTGTCATTTTAATTTGCGCTTTTTCATTATTGATTCCTACATCTAATAAAATCACGACACGAGCCACTTTATAATACAGAGAGATGAAAAGACTTAATTAGGACCAGCCAAAAGTTAATAAGTGGGCCCGTGTGTTAATTCCTTTTCTCTGACATATTTACGTTTTATTCAAATTGAATCTCTCAATCAATTTGAGTTTAATGTAAAAAATTCATCATCTGTTTAATAGAATTTTAAATGGTAATTAAGAAAATTAATTTTTAATATGAGAAAACCTTGTTTCTGAGCATCTAAAAAATAAAAAATATGGAATAAAATTAAGAATACTTAGAAGACTTAGTTTAATTATAAAAATATATATATATATATATATATTTAATAATTTTTTGAAATGGTAAATGGTGATAAATAAATAAATAAAATTTAAAATATCATGCTCTGAAGACGCTCTCATAATATTCTTTTTCTTGAATATGACGCTCCGCGCTCTCGCACACGCTCTACGCTCCCGCTCCCGCTTAGCGAAGTAATTACCTAGCTAAATCCTTACTAACAGGGCGGACCTCAGAGGGTAGCCACGAAATTTCTCAACTTTTGGCCGGGAATATATATATATATACCAATGAAGTGTTTGGTTCCGATTATAAAAATTACTTCAGCTCGATCGTGATTTTCCTGGTGTTTGGCCACAAAGATCATAATCACTTTTAGGATCTCGAGAAGCAAAAAATCAACTTAATTTAGAAGCAACTAAAATATTACTTTTGCAAAAGCTATTATACAAAGCAATTATTCTATAATTAATTTTTACATAATTAACTTTAGTAAAATTAATTTTTCTATTATTACTTTTCGAATCGCTAGGTCAAACTCACTCTAAGTCCTCATCAATACGCGTGCGCCACGGGCATAATTATTTTTGGAGATTGATCTAAACAAAAAGTGAAAAATATATTTTATTAATAAATGTAATGGAGAAGTGGAGCCGTTAAAAAACTACATAATTAAATAACTTTAAATGTTACAGTAAAATAAAAAAAAATTACATGACTTCTCCCTTTACATAGTACATAGTGTCAGTGTTATTAAAATTCGACCGGACCTATCGGTTTGCTCGGTTTAACCGTTAATCGGTTCTCAATTCGGTCCGATTTATCCTAAAAACCAGTCCCCTAATTAATCAGTTCGAACCGATAAAATCAGCTTCAAAATCGATAAAATCAGTGAACCGGTAAAACCAGTGGTTCACTTAAATTTTTTTCCTTAAATTTAGAGATTTTTTTGTTATTATCATTTATTTGAACTCTTGTTTAACATTTAATAAAATTACATCTATATACTTTAATTGTAATAACATTTATTGGTTTAAGTAGTCAACAATCTACGAAGAACAATCCATGCAATACTCCATTTTTTTGGATAAAGAAGTACATAACAATTTTCTCATCATTGTGAACAATATTCTTTCGTGTATGAAATTATGTAAAATCAATTACCATATACACATCAAGTTATAACAATAGAACCCAAATGAACAAGCCAAAACTTCGAAAATGAGATGAATTTTAATTTTTTTGTAATGTATGAATCTTTGGAGGAATACTTGAGATTTATATTTTTGACATTGATCTTGATTTTTAAGACATTTTGATTATTTGCATGAAACAATAAAAATTATATTGACAAAGAATGATAATTTTTTTAATTATAATTGTATTTTAGGTAATCTAATATATATATAATATATTACATAATAATAAAGTCACACCGGTTATGCCGATCAAACCAGTGATCGACCCGATCTAACCGATCGAACCAGTAACCAGTAGAGCTTTCGATTCAATGACCGGTCCGACTTTAAAAACACTGCATAGTGCAATACATATATTCAATACAACTCATGATCATGGCCATGTCATGTGTTACCATTGTTGACTAACAATTTAAAGTAACAATTCATTTTAATATTATGGGCATGTTTGTTTGGTGCTTGGGAAAGTAGTTGGGAGAGTGATGGAGGTTTGTGAAATAATCTCAATTTGCGTAATGTTGTTTATTTGAGTTTTAAGAGAGTGATTTGAGAAATAAAGTAGGTGTAAGTTATTTTTGGAAGAGTTAGATTGTAAGTGTAAGATGTGTAAGACTCTATGTCAAATCATGTTGGTTAAGTGAGATAAATCGTGTAAGAGATATGTTATTTATGTCAAATCAGGGAAGAGTTTGTATATGTTTTGTTTAGAGATAAAAAAATTGTTGTTTGTTTGGCTTTTGAGAGAGTAGTTTGAGAAAATTGAAAGATGAAAAACTTATTTCTGAAAAATAGAAATCATGTTTGTTTGACATTTCCCAAACAAAAAAAAAATTTGGGAAACGCCAAACTAACCTACCCCGCACAACGACCATCTAAAATTAAAATAACAATTTATTTTAATAGTACGGGAATGTTCATTTGATGTTTGGGAAAGTAGTTTGAGAAATCAGTGGAGAATTGTGAAACGTCAAACAAACAGGCCCTATATATTTCAGCAGCCTTAATTATCATCAGTGTCTATATATTTGAAGCTTATTGTTGGACACTTTACTCATCAATTCTCTTAAACCATATACTCAAAATACCACAGCAGCAAAAATAAGAAAAAAAATATCTGAAATGAAGATAATTATGCTTCTAACAATGTTTTTGGTTATTTCCGGAATTCAGGCAAGAATTCTGCAAGTTCATGAAGAGTATAATATTCTTCTTCAAACAAGAATGAACGTATGCAAATGGCTCGAATACGTAACCGATTGTTCAATTTTATGCGGTAAGTATATAACATCATCGTCGCATGATGTTGGGAAAACCCCGATGCCACCACCTCCATCCCCGATGTCACCCTCGGGATCCCGGCCCTTATTTGTTACATATATTTAATTAATGAATTAATGCCAGTCTCCATGAAAAGGTCATGACCTCGAAATTAATGGAGTTCTTCATGTGCTGCTAGTTTAGCTAGCTAGGTTTTTTCCCCCCTTCATAATGAGTTGTAATACGTCTTCAATTTTCTGTAGAGAGATCAATAGTTTGTATTATACATATATATATTTGAGATGGTTGTAATATATATAATCATGTTTAATTAGTTTGTAAGTTCGATAATAATTTTCATTCCTATATATGATGCTTGTAACTTGTAAAATATATGATCATGTTTGATTAGTTTGTCAGTTGATAATAATTTTCATTCCTATATATGAATTAAGCTTTCTATTTATAATTATTTTTTGTCAGTTTTTCGTCCTTTATAATTATGTTATCAGTTGTTAGAATTCATCACATGGATTGAGCTTATAAGTCCATTTACATAGTTTAGGCTTAATTCAACCTCAAAAGTTAGCTTAAGAGGTGAGGATTGTCAAAGACCTTATAGAGTGGACTTAACTCTTGTCTTCAACCAATTGGGATATTTATTTTCAAAACTCCCCCTTCACGTGTTGACGGGGAAAATGTATGGGTGAAACAAGACCACACGTGACATATGAAAGACCATATTTGTGAATTTGCGACATATGGGTGAAGACCCTACACACTAATAATGACACTACGGACCTTTGTTAATCGGAGGAATAATAACCTTGATTAGCTGGAGGAATAATGACAACTCAGGCATTTGTTATATGGGTGAAGTGTGTGGGTAGATATTGAAGCTTGTCATGCGTACAATGAGGAGCCCATCTCGGAAGGAGGTGACCCACTTTAACATAGAATTTTGATACCATGTTAGAATTCACCACATGGGTTGGACTAAGTTTATTTACATGATTTGAGCCTAACTCAACCTCAAAAACTAGTTTATGAATTCAGGATTATCCAATACATTATAAAGTGGACTTAACTCTTGTATTCGCCTAATGTGGAACATTGATTCCCAATATAGTGATCAAAGATGTACAACTATCACAAGCTACGTGTGGAGCTTGATATAGCTAGTTATAACTATATATATATATATATATATATATATATATATTACTAACATATAAGAGCCGATCCACCCTATTCTACAGTGGATTTTCGAGCTGCTTATAGGCCACTGTTCTGTGTTTTTTCGAGCAGCCTGCTTTGGGCTCCCACAAAGCCCATTTATTTAAAACGTCCAAGCTCGAAACGACGTCGTTTCATCCCTATTTTAAAGCATTTTGTACCCTCCGCTGTAACTGTTGTACTCTCAATTGATATAGGAATTTCTTCTCCCTTTCCTTTCAGCGCTCATACCCAGTGCCACCAAGCACCTTCCTTCTCTGATTTCGTCATCTTTTTGCCTTGCCCATGTGATTACTGCCTTCCATGTCTGTTGCTATCATTACATTCTTTCAATTCAGAGATTTTTTTACCCTAATTTGCCCTTGTTAGACTTCTTCACCTGCTTTGGAAATTTGGGCTAAACGTGTTGTGTTGAGGCATTCAAATACTCCACGTATATTGTATAGCTTCAGTGAGTCATTCACCCTCGCTTTTTTCAAGAACCCAGAATTTTCCTTCATTGGTACTTGGTGCTCTGTTACTTGATTTATTAGTTTATTTGTTTTCTAAACAGCAAAGGCGGTGGGTTTGTTCTTCTAATAGTTTAATTTCTCTGTATAGGTCCCTACTTTCTTCGATTTAACCTTAATTTGGTGGCTATTGTTCTGGTATATATATGTATGCATATGAACATTTGATTGAGCTACAAATTGCACGCAGTCCGGAGATAGGGAGAGAGAGGCAGAGGAGGGTACGGCCGTGGCGATACAACGGTCTTTTTACCGATTTTTGCTGGAGTTTGTGTGGTTGAGGACAAACCTGAGTTTTGTGTTCGACTGGGTCGCGGATGGCTGTGATCTGGTTGGCAGCGGCGGCTAGGGTTTCCCTACTCCTCCAGTACACATTGATCGGAAGAAGAGGAATAAATAGCACAAAATGAAATCGAACACCTGAATCAGCTAGACAGGTTATTTCTTTATTTTGAATATGATTTCACAGTTGGATTGTGTTCTCGGTTCGTTATTATGTTATTTAGGACCTGTTTACCAACTACTTTCGATTTGGTTATTAGGTTGTCAAGCTAAAAGCTTTTTCAAAATTTTAGAGCACACCAGAGGCTTTGTTGGCGACTACTTAATTCATCAATGGCATACGAAGCAAAGGTCGGCGACATTTTGGCTGTAGTTTATTCTCATATGCTTAGTTTCATGTTCTTGCAATGAACGATAACTTAACTGACAAAAACTGATTAAATGTCTACCTAAAACGTCTTCTTACCTTCATACTTGCATACTTTTTTTTTATTAGATATATGAATCCCAATGATAATAATGGTTTTAACTTAGAATTTGTTGCTCTGTTGTTTGCATTTTTTTAGACATTAGTAACATTGCTTTTGGTAGCAAAGATTTTGAAGTACTTTCCTCACATAAAGATGATATAATCAAACCACATGAAACCTTTGATTCTTCAAATCAGGTATATTTTCTCATTCTTATTTTCTTTAAATTTCAGTTTTTACTCTTTAAGTGATTTGTTTTCTCAGTTGTCTGAAAATTCCATGGGGCTTTTCGTTGTTACAGTAAGTGGGAGTTACTCGCTCTATTACATGCTTTAGTCACAATATAATTTAGTTAGAAAATTATATTGTTGTATCATGAAGAGTTTGTCTACATGGGGTCCTCTTCTTGCCATTTGATCGAGGTCACCGTCTTCATCTTTTTAGCCAAATTCTCTTAATTGTTCTTTCTGTTCTCGTGGACAGTTGTAATGTATTTTAAGATTTGATAATTAATATGCAATATATATTTGTGGGAAAACAGAAAAATAGTTGTTGTTTCAGCTTTACATCTTTTTTGGTCAATTTTACTTCCGATATTTGACCGGTTTTTCCTATTCTTCACATTAGTTTACCAATCACTTTATCGAGAAATTGAAGAAGCCATACAGGGGCACACAGGAGAAGAAGAGAAAAAGAACAGTGGCAATGGTGGAAAGTACTCCAACCAGCACAAAAGTTCCGGCCAATATGACTATTTACATAAGTAACCTTAACGAGAAAATCAAGCTCGATGGTAGAGTATTAATATTTTTTATACGTCGTCTAACTTTAATTCTGAATAATGTCGATTGTTTCAATGTATTTGTAACGTTATAGTTCTCAAATTTTGATATAAAATTGAAAAAATCGTTTCACGCTATGTTTTCACAGTTTGAGAAAATACTAGAGGTTTTGACTTTCAAAAATCTAACACTAAGGGCAAGCGTGAGTTATTTTCAAAGGGATTTCTTCTGCCACCAATGCGCTTCATCAAATGCAAGGATTTTAATTCTATGATAAACCTATGGTATGGATTAATGTATTTTATAAGTAGTTTCCTTTTGATCACTCCTAATTTCATTTAGAGTTCTATGATTACGACTTGTGCATATCGATTGTATTGTATAACATAGTGTACCTGTATGATTGGGAGTATTAGTTCATTCAATCTTGCTGCAAGCTCCAAACTGACTATGCAAAAAATCATGCTGACTATGAAAAAAATCATGCTTCGGTGATTTATTTTCAACTTTGTAGGGTGGCTGTCGAACAGGGATGGCAAAAGTTACTAATGCATATGACCTTCTAGCAAGGTGATTATGTCATTTTTTGATGAAAAAGTTTATAATATTATTTGGAGTGTGTGAGGTTGTCCTTGATTTTTTTCTTGACTTTTTGAGATTCTGTGTTGCTCTTCTTCTAAGCGAACTTCACGGTATTTATTTGCTTCTCCTTTTGTTTGTATTACTTTACGGCCTTTCTCGCCTGCGTGCCCTCTCTTGAAACCACCAAATTCTTGTGGAATTGAGAACAGTTATCTACATGAAATTATCCCCGTGCCAGCTGCGGTGCTAGATGGTTAAAATTAATATTTTTTTTTTGCAGTGAAATTATTTTTTGTCTAAATTTATTTTTGTCCCATCTCTCCCCTCTCGAAAATTGATTCTCCTTATGTTTGAAATCTTAACTTTCAACACTGGATATGAAGTAAATCTTATTCGTAATCTGGTTTTTATTGATTTCATCATAGTAAGATACTGTTCAAGACTACGCATATGCTTGCTAGCAGGGCTGGGACTATTTGATCCACAAGACCACCTTTAGAGTGTCAATGTAATCCCAAATAAAATATTGTGAACATGAAATTAAGGTGCAAAAAATTTATGCAAAGAGCATGTAAGTCTCACACATTTATTAAAGATTTATATGATTACTAGAAATTCTATGTTAAGTTTTCCTTCTTATCTCACACTTTTTCTTAGATACCTTACACGATCTCTGGTTTTAAATATTTCTCGGGTAATTGCAGTGGGTTATATTATGATGACCACAAGATCATTAGAGTTGGACAGGAAAATGAGGGCATTGCGAGTCTTACCAATGTTTGTGCTGCCAGCATTATCTACCTTTACATATTCAGGACTAGGAAGCTACACAAGGATGCGTAAGCATTGTTTGCTAATTGTACTTTTGACTTTCATTTTGTTCTACTTCAGTTAATTACACTTGTGGTGGTGACAGTACATGTTCTTGTGTTGGGAAGATGACAAAGTATTGCAGTTATGTATCTATAGATACAGAGTTTCGGCATTTATGTGTAAATAGAAGAATTGGGTCAAATCCAGATAAATTTATTTCAAAAAACTATCTCTCTTAAATAGCTTAAATATTTAAGGTAGTAATATTTTGCCTTTGACCTATGACTACTCTTTTTATTGCGAGCATCTAAGATTTCGAAAAGATGACCAAGTATGTGTTGGCTTTTTGCGATAAGAGGTAGTAGAGTGGACTCCATGAAATTCTTATGGAATCACTAACCAATGGAGATATTTGGAAACATAAGAATTAACTATTTTGAAAACTTCTTTCTTTATATTTGAAACTTTATAAACCTCACTGCATAATTAGTAGTATAAGATTCTATACTTTTCTAATAAGATCTACTATCATAATGAATCATACTAACATTATATATAACGGATCTGATCGACCTAAATTTTTATTCGCTCAAGTTCAAATTGCAATTTATAATTATTAAACTAATAACGAATATGAAAAATTAACTTACAAATTTCTTGGAGAAATTAGACTTGCTACATTTATTATTGAAGTCGTATTTTACCACTGATACACATGGTAAAACTATAATATTTTATTAAATTAGTAATTATTAAATATGTTTAACCTACGCTATTTGAGTGAAAAGATGTAATTAAATTTTTTTTTATATACTCATTGTATGAGAAGGGGAAATTTTTTTTTTTTTTAATAAATAGATGGTATGAGATTGGGCTATCTCAATTATGTAAATTCGAAAGCCCACGGAAAATAAACCCACTATTATTTAGCAAACAATTTTTAAGCCCAATTTTTTAAGTTGGGCTCAATAAATATTTAAACTTTCTTCATTCTGAATTTCACATTATCAAAACAGGGCAACAGCACCGCGCTATGCGCGGTGCGAGACCACTAGTATATATATATATATATATATAAGGGCATATATGAAAATCATTACATTTGAAATTGAAATTATATCTTACTAATAAATATTTTCTCTTTGAAAAATCTTAAATGCACGTAAAAGATGCATATTAATTCTTTCACATGTGGAGATAAATTTGAGAATTCAACTACCAAGACTCAAGTTCATGACAAGAGGTCATGTATTCAACTTTCACGAAGGTGAATATTTCTCTAGTTTAATATGTATTAGCATTTTCTGTAGTTTAATACCACTAGTTGTAATTAATTTACTTTCCATTCAATATAGTGTTTGATGTAATGATGTATTCACCATTTATTTAGAAAAAAGTCCCGTCTTTATCAAGATGTTCAAAACAATTAATGATCAAATAATTAACAAAAGAAATATATTAGCCTCCAATTGACAAGGTCTAATATAATTAATTAAGGAGAGAGAGTATGTCATGAAAGAATATATATATATATATATATATATATATATATATATATACTAGTAGTATATTTTAAGCTGCACCCTTCCACAATTATTGGACAATGTATATATAGTTGATGATCTTAAGGCAGACGTGACAAGGCTTTGTTTAAATAGTAAATCCAAAACTTAAGGGCATGTTCGATTTAATTTTTACTTGGAATATGAATATGAGCAGGGGCGGATCCAGGAATATAGGCCAGTGGGGGCTAAGAATAGATCAAATTTTTGATAAGTTATCTCCGAAAACACCAAAAGTTTTTGTATTTGAGTTAACCAAAACGAGAATATAGAGTAGTTTCTACTTTAACATATATTTTTTTTTATTTACAATTCTTCCTAAGATTTCTCAAAAATTTCGAAAAATCTCGAAAAGTTTCTAATATACAACTGACTGAAACATATGTAAAAACTGAAACTTTAATATTTGGGGCTATAGATTCTAGGATAAATTAAATATTCGAAATACAATTTCATATGACAATAATTATATTCACAAAGAACCGCACCTATTTTTAATTTTCTGAAATATGTCCATAATAGCCAGGTGCGGAGTTAGATCAATATTTTTTGGGGGGGATGGGGGGAGGGAGGTTATTTTAGGGCTGGGTAAATGGGACCGGGTTTCGGGTACCCGTCCCGTCCCGATCGGGTTTTTCTCATTTGGGACGGGACAAAACGGGTATTTTTTCAGTTGGGACGGGACAAAACCCGGTCCCGAAAAATCGGGACGGGTTTCGGGTTTTGATCCCCACCCGATCGGGGAACCCGGTCCCGATTACATAGTTTAATTAAAACATATATATAATCAAAATACCTAATCTAAATCTAAAATTCAACCATTCACATCTCATTCTACGTATTCTTCTTCTCTAAAATCCAAACAAACAAGTAAATGTATCTAATCATAATACTTAACTCCACCACAACTCAACTCCCGCCGTCCGTCACTGATCCGTTGCTCGCCGACTTCAGTTTTTCAACATATATCATCTTTCAATTTTCAAATTTCTCCAATAATTTTCTTTAATCAGATCTTGAGTTTTTGAGATCATTTATGAGTCTACATGTT
Organism: Penstemon barbatus; assembly: GCA_003313485.2. Taxonomy (NCBI): domain Eukaryota; kingdom Viridiplantae; phylum Streptophyta; class Magnoliopsida; order Lamiales; family Plantaginaceae; genus Penstemon; species Penstemon barbatus. The sequence goes on along the minus strand of CM064877.1, from coordinate 59,875,867 downwards.
ATACATAAGATGGTGAAATGACATACCAATATTGACACATAAGATCTGAGGCGGTTTGAAAATTGCATTAAACTAAAAAAAAAAAAAAAAAAATAATAGTTTATCGGGACACCCGGTCCCGTCCCGAAATCCCGAAATTAAATCGGGTACCCGAAACTCTAGGGACCTTGGTTGATCTACCGGGTTTCGGGATTTGAATTTGAGATCCCGAAACCCGATATCCCGTCCCGAAATACCCGAATTCCCGAAAACCCGTCCCGATCCCACCCCTAGGTTATTTAGTAATGTATTAAATAAAACGTATAATAAAAAAATCGAATTCTCTTGGTTATTATTAAAAAGAAAATAAATTTTTTTAAAAAATATTTGGAAATAACAAAAATCAAAGAACAATTATTCAGAAAGAAAAAGAAATTAAAAAAACAATTATTGAGAAAATAAAATAGATTAAAAAATAGTTATTATGAAACAAAAAAGACTATAAAATAAGTAACAATGAAAATGGTACTCCTTGGATTAAAACCCAAAACAATATTGATAAACATGCATAATCAAACAAATGAGCAAAAGGTATTTTTTATGTATCAAAAAGTAATATTAATTTTAACAATACCTCTCACAAAAAGACAAAAACTAAAAAAATGTCAAGAAAGTGGCTTTTAGGGATCGAACTCTGAACATCAACCAAACATTTTGCATGCCTTATCCCAGTGAGCAATTGCAATTTATTTGATATGAATACTACTAATAAATATATATTCCAGATCTGAGTGGGGGCTATAGACCCCACTAGCCCTAGTGTAGGTCCGCCCCTATGAGTATTTGTATACTTTCAAGTTTCATCCTAATTGTAAGTTACGTATGATTCGGTAGTGTAGTTAGTCGATTTCTAATGTAAAGCTAGGGAGGTAATTCGTCATTTCACTATAAAAATAAAAATTCGTTATCCACACAGAAAAAACAAATAAGAAGGAGGCTTATTTGTTATAATATGTGTATTGATAAATTATTTGTTGTTGTAAATATTTCACTAATTTTTTTTTTAATATAAATCTCAGCATAAAATAAATGATGATGATCTAATATAAAAAATAGTAAGACATATTTACTTGTATCGAAACCAAAGAACACTTCAATCAATACGTGAAAAACAAGGAAACTAGACTGAGGCTTGCCGAAATAAATTTCCTTAAGACAATATTACAGGGCTGCCACGCTGCATACAATTTGATTCCCAGTAGACTCCAAAGATACAACAGTCTACTGTTGATTATTGCACAAATAATTAATCAAGGCTGGCCTAGAGTTTTCAGTGGCCCGTAGCCAACTTTGAATTTGTGGCCCTTAAATTTTCATATAAAAAAAATTTGCTTTATAAAATATATCGATCATATGAGACATAATTATATTAAATAAGAAATAATTGCATTCATGAATACAACATAAACAATTAAACTCTTAATAAAATATCATTACTTAAATGTTACTCTCCTAGAATTTTTTTAAGCAAAATCACTAATAACGCTTGCAGAATCAATCTTCAACTCATTTTTTTTCTTTTCATGCTCAGATATGTGTTTTCTAGGACCCATGGTTAACCTAGCAATCGAATTTCAAAAGCCCAATTCACATACAAATTCTAAAAGTAGCACTCAAGCAAGCCCATCAAACATATTAAAGGAAAAAGATCAAGTCATTACCAGATGAAAAAAATTCTATAAAGAGTGAAGATGCCTCATGCCCGTCTTGTGTTTCAATCTTTTTGATTGTTCAAATTTATTCCCAATTTTTACAATTAGGGTTTGCAATTTGTTTACTTAGATTTATCCCCACAACTCACTGTTATTTTTCTTCTTACTTTTTAAGTAGGACTTTTTTGCAATTATTTGTTTGTTGTCAATTTTTCATATAAATTTGTACATGGCTAGTCAGCTGATGTCTCAAGTGTGCGTGTGTGTTTTCACTTAACTTTTACTCCACCAACAACCCAATCAAATCACCTTTTGGAACAAGAATAGTAAAATTTATATAACACTTCCTCTTCTTCTCTAATTGTCAATCTGCAACTTCCTCCATTAATTTCCTCCGTTAATATGCTACAAGCTTTGATTTCTTTATAATTCATTAATTCTTAGTAATTTTCCACAACATTAATTTGAAAATCAGCCTCTTATGCAACACTATTCGCCTATTTCTTCATAACTTTTTAAAAATATATAGTTGTATATATATATATAATAGTAAAAAATTTGGAGGCCATTTCGGATCTGTGGCCCTAAGCGACCGCATACGCGGCTTACGCTCAGGGCCAACCCTGTAATGAACCCACGGTGAACTTGAACAAACAGAAATTTCGTACTAAATTTTGTCGAAAGTAAGAGAAAGAGAGAGTAGTATTTTTCTTTTTAATTACTATATATATTGATTCAGAATTGACCAGATTTTATTTCATATTTATAGACACAAAAGTGCCTCTTGAAAAAAAAAAAACAATGGTTTGATTCAAATGATACCTTTTCGGACCGAATAAACACATGTATTGCTCTTATTTATTTCATTCACACATAAAAAAATTCAACATTATTTTCGTTATAATGTTTGATAATGTCTTCTTTAACGTGGTATTAAAACCCCACATAAAACATCAATACAAACGGGACACAAGTATATCTTACTTTTATGTACTATGAGACAAGTGGTTCTCATAATCATATCATTAGTACAAGTTATTAAATAAAAAAGAAAAAAGAAATGGCCGTACAATCTCATGAAATTATATTTAACAACAATTATTGATTGTTTTGTTGACCCCCAGTCTACACCTACCCTGCATGTTGATATATAAAGGCTAATCAAATTACGACTAATTACCTACTCATATAATTTTTGCTCATCTTGTGGAAACTTAATACACATGTGTTACCAATTTTATATCAATTTTTATTTGTGGTATCATAAAAATTCAATTCGATACATTTAGTATCATAATTTAACAAATTCATTGACATTTGATACTTTCGTTATTTTGGGTTATTTTGTCATCCTGGAATGTTGTGGGATAAAATTATCAGTCAACATAAATAATTGTATTAATTTTGCAATAAGACTTAACTGCCACGTCAACTCTTAACGCACTACAAGAAAAATTAATTTTAGTGACAAAATTTCAAGTGACATTGTTGAAATTGTCACTTTTTGCATACATTTAGTGATAAAAATATTAGTTTTGTCACAATAATAATAGTGACAAGTGCAATAGTGACAAAATATATTTTTAAGTTATCACTAATGGCTATTAGTGACAAGTTTATGAAACTTAAGCTGTCACTATTGACAATTAGTGACACCCTTTCAGTGACAACCTAGTGACAATAAATATTATCACTATGATTTAGTGATAATTTTTTAGTTGTCACTTTTGGGGTATCACTAAAAGTCAATAGTGACAACTTTTTCACATTTCTTGTCATTAGTGTGTCTATATACATTACTTTAGTGACAATATTTAAATTCTTGTCACTTTGCTATTTACTATTTTGTCAATAAAATTAAATTTTTTTGTAGTGACGATGAATTTTAACGGCGATACCAAATATGAATGAATTTGTTAAAATTATAATATAAAATGTGTCGAATTAAATTTTTATGATACCACAAATAAAAATCGATATAAAATTTAGTATCATAAGTGCAATTCTCTCTGTCATTAATTGTGGAAAACTTAACTTTTTCCACATCCATCTATTCACCTTTTTTCTTCTACTTTTTTCTTTTTAGTTGTCGGATGGGTTAATCATCAGTTCATTTAGTTTGAGCTGGTCTATAAATTAAAGGCTAGCCGACAAAATTGGCCAACCAAATACTGTAGGTGAGATTTTCAGAATTATTGGAACAAATATGAATCTAGATCGCTGTCAGTGACCTTTATATAACAATATAATAATATATATATATATATATATATATATATATATATATATATATATATTATTGGAGTATTAGTTATTAATTCATTGATAATCTCAAAAGTTAATAATTATTTAATCATTAGTTTATTAGTTTAAGAAAACATTAGTTAATTATCTAATAGCATGAATTAATTATTTTATCCTAATATCAATATTATTGTTTTCCAAAATGATATTTTAAATCATTTGAAGTAAGTGGTTAAATATGTTGAACGTTGATTTTAAATATTGAAACTTAGCGATCTATAAATAAAAGATAACGGAAGGAAACAAAAAAATGAAGGATTTGAAAGAAATTTTAACTTATTTGAATTTTTTTCTTTATTTTCATATCATTTTTTTCTAATTGAAGTAACAAAAGAAATGAAGAAACTGAAACATAATATTGTTTGGTGGAAGGTGAATTCATAATTAATAAAGAAATGAAGAAATCGAAACATAATATTGTTTGGTGTCAAACTTGAATTTTGCGAGAAAGAATTTAAAGGAGAATTACTCAACATTTTGAATAATAATTCGAACATAATGAGATAAGTATCACTAAATAAAAACTCAGAAAAATAAAAATAAAAACTTTTAGATTGAAATAAAAAAAAATTGAAACATAAAATAAAGAAAACAAATTGAAACACAAATAATGTGATGTAGGGAAAAATGGGCAATATTTTGAGATAATTTATATTAGTCAAGGATATGTTGGATTTGTGACTTGAGATCATGTTTGGTAATTGTTAGGGTGTTTATTAATTATATTAGAAACATTATTATGTTAGGATTCTACTAGCATTTAGAAGAAAATTAGATTAGGAAGTTTATTCTTTTTAGTAATGTTGGTATTTTAGGGTTTATGTCTATATAAAGTCTTGTAAGCCCAAAGGCTGAAGATAACTTTTTACTCTTGATTTTATGAACTTTAGTTATTTTCTCTGTCTTGAGAATAAACTTTCATAGCTTTGACGTTGGTCTGGCTATTTGCACTTCCGTTCTGCGTCAAGTGGTACCAGAGCAAGGATTGCCTTGTAATGGCTACAAGACAAGAAGAAGTCAACAACCCTACTGACGTTGGTCGTAGGTTAGACACCCTAAAGATAGATTGCCGTGAGATTTGTGACAACATACGAAAACTCACGATCGCCATCGCTAAGGGGGAGGTCACTGTCAACAGGAACTTTGTGCCAGGGTTTGCCCATGGCCTTTCTGATTGGCACATAAACTCTGATGTTTCCAGCTTTTATGGTAATCTTTATGTAGAAGATTTTTTAGATTGGATCTCAGAGATGGAGAAATTTATGTCTATGAGGGAGGTACCCGAAAATAAGATGGTAAGATTGGTTGCCTCCAAATTAAAGGGACATGCTGCTTTTTGGTGGGATCAATTGCAAAGCAATAGGTTGCGACAATTTAAAGATCCAGTTCGTACATGGAGGAAAATGAAGCAACTATTGTTGGAACGATTTATGCCCCCTGATTATGAAAAATATTTATATCAGCTATACAAAAATTGCACGCAAGGTAACATATCTGTTTCCAATTATACATCTGAATTCATTAGGTTGGCAAGGTGGAATAATTTGTGTGAAACAGATTATCTAGTGCGTTCAAGATATATTAATGGTCTTAGAACTTTTCTCCGAAATCGAATTGGACTATTAACTACGATTGATGAGGCTTACAATTTGGCTCTGGAAGCTGAATTTTTGGAGAAACAGACTACTAATTATGTTAGTAAAAAATCAATAGATGCTAAGGAAAGAAAATAAGTAACCGCCATCACTCCACAAGTGTCGTCTGGAGATTCTTTAGGTGAAGATAATACTCAATCCAAAGAAACCAACACTTATATGTTCGATTTAAATAGTCAAATAAACATTAGCTCTCAAGAGTTAAATTCGAATCCTGTTGTTGGTAAACATTATCAGTCCACTACTTTGAACGATGAGGTACATATGGATACAAGTCCTACAATGTTAGATATACATGCTAGCGAGCATGTCGATTGTAGTTATAAGGATCAAAATAGTATTTATTTGTTGGACATGGATGATGATAAATTAACTATATCCCCGACGAAATTTGTCGTCAATCATCTCATCGAGATTGATGCCTTTAGTATTGTTGATCTTCCAGAGAACAAAGATATTTCAAAGATGCTCGATGTTGCTGGAGTGTACTCTTTGTTGGATGAAGATGAAGATGAAGTGCAAAGAAGATAAGTAATTAAGGGATGGTTTTGATGATTTCCAAAACATCATAATCAGCTAAGTATGGAAAGCTTAGTTCCCTTAGAAGAATTTTGAACAAGTAAAAGAAGACATCAGAAGAGTTCAAAGTTCAAAGCCCAGAAGACTAGTGATCTCATGCTGAAACAGCGAACAGAAGAGTAGACCATCAGCTGACTCAAATCAGATTAGTTCAGAGTTTGATCAGCAGAGTGCCTATCAGATGGGTCGCTTCGATCAGCAGAGTATAAGAGATCAAGAGATTAGTTCAACGGTAATAAATGCCCCAAGTGAAATAAATGTTGGAAGAGAAGGGTAGTAATGGCAAATGATTGGAATTAACTCTCGGATCAGCAGAGTGCATTTAATGCAGCTACAGGAAAGTACAGCAGAAAAGGTACTGTAGCAGGTTACCGTTCTAATTTCGGGCTAAAGCTATGGATTTGAAGATTTGATTTGCTTCAACGGTCTTATTTTCAAATTCAAGTATAAAAGGAGCTGATTTCAACGAGCGAGACACACAACAACATCTGAGATTTCGCATTCGAAGCAGAAACTTTTCTAAGTCTCAAGAAGCTCGAACAGCTCACTCGTCTGGTGGAAGTCATCTGTTGACAGAAACCCAGTTGAAGCAAAAAGATAAACACTTTCTGAGTGAAATTGTAATAGCTGAGTGTTGTGCGAAGTTAGAATCCATCTTTGTGAGTGATTCTACTTTAGAGAATAGGTCTTCTTTGTGATTTCCTATTGTGAGCTTACAGCCTTTTCATTAGTTGTCTAGGTGTAAGTGGAGAAATATTGTAATCTGTGTGATTATAGTATAACACAGAATCTAAGTGATCTGTAAGAGTGGACTAAAGGATTTTTATCCATATAACCACTATAAAAATTATTTGTGTTATCTTGCATTTAAGTTTTTCTTGCATATTTTAAAGATTGCATATTTAAACACTTTGAATCATTAAAAGATTTTATAAGGAGTTTCAAAATTGGGGATAAAATCTTTTTGAGAACTTAGTCTACTTGTGAAAAACACTTTCAAACATCCGCTGCAAGTAAACTCTTGAGAAAACTATTCTGTTGTAAAACAGCTAAGTATTTATAAGAAGAGTGGTCACTCTGCTGTTCTAGACTTGTTCTTGATCAGCGTAGTAATCTTACTGTTCTTCATCAGCTTAGTCTGCTGACAGAAGACTGAAAAGTTTTTAAGTTCAAAAATTTTCAGAGGTCTATTCACCCCCCCCCCCCTCTAGACCTCATCTGACCACTTGGGACCAACAAGTGGTATCAGAGCAGGTGGTTCATTAGAATCAGCTGCCTGATCAACGAGCTTGATCCAAGTGTTTTTTAAAGGTTTTCAAAACTTTTCAAAAGAGCATCTTTTTGAAAAATCTAAACTTTTTGGAAAATGGATTGTATCAGCCATGTTCCCCACATTGCTGGTATGTCTTTTGAAGACTGGAAGATTAGAATGGAAATCTTTCTAGCCGCTTATAATGACAACATGTACACATGTATCATTAAAGGTCCATTCAGATTCACAAAGACCATAAAGATAAATGAAGTTGATACGGTTGTGGAAAAAGACCTTCATGAGATGACTCCCGAAGAAATCAAGCTATTCAATCTGGATAAAGTCGGAAGATTCATCATGACTAAAGCCCTGGATAATGATCGGTTTGACAAGGTCAAACATTGCAAGACTGCAAAGGAGATGTGGGACAAAGTCAGAGACATGAGCGAAGGCAATGATGCAATAAAGGAGCATCAGCTCACTGTTGCTTTGGAGAAACTTGACAACTTCAAGATGAAGTCTGGAGAAACCATTGATCAGATGGATACCAGATTCACCAGAACTCTGAATGAAGTTTTAAAGTTGGGAAAAACCTTCACTGACAAAGAGATCACTGTCAGAGTACTAAAGGCCCTACCCCCAAAATTCAACATGAAAGTGACAGCAATGGAAGAATCAAGGGATTTGGGAAAAATCTCTCTTACTGAGCTGTTTTCTGTACTCAAGGCATTCGAGTATAAACTGCCTAGAATGGGAATTGAAGAAACCTCAACTTCAGGACCCACAGCTGCCTTAGTTGCTGCTGAAAACACCAGGAGACCAGCACATAGAAGCCAAGATGTGGACTCATCTGATGAAGCATCACTACTCAACAAGAAGGAGTACACTGCTGGAGATGTAGCATTATTGATGAAAAACTTCAAGAAGTTCTATAAGAGGAAGATGAAAAACAAATACAATCATGCTGCTTCTACTTCTAAACCTAACTCTTCTTCTCAAGAAAAAAGATGATTATAAAGCAAAACTAATGTGTTATAACTGCAGGAAATTGGGACATTTCATCAAAGATTGTCCATATCCAAAAGCAGAGAAATACACTGAGGAAGAGAAGAGAATCAGAAAGGAAAGAAAGCATCAAAGAGGGAAAGCAATGGTAGCTGAAGCAGAAAAGCTTGCTGCTGTCTACTCATCTGATTCAGATTCAGACACGTCTGATGAAGAACCTTCTGATGAAGAGAAACCTGCTCTCCTCTGCCTGATGGCTAAGGAATCTGATGACTCCGAGGATGAGGTAACTCCTCTTGACAATGAATTATTTAATTCATTTGAACAAATGATGTTGAACAATACTGGTATTGCTGAAGCATATAAAAAGCTTAAGGAAGAGATGATATTGCTTAAAGAGCAAAACAGTTCACTGAAACTTTTAGCTGAAAAGCCAAGAGAATCAGCTGAATACAAACAGCTCGAGCAAGAACATGAATCTCTGAAAGCTGAATGTGAGGTTCATAAAGGAAAAATCATGGAACTTGAGAAAATTATTGAGTCTCATGATAAGTCAACTGTTGCATCCATGCATACATATAGTAAACAGGAGACACCTTTAGAAAAGGATAAACTAGAATTGAACCATACTGAAAAATTCATTTCTGCTGACAATAGTAAGGTCATTCTGTATGTTCAAACTTCTAAACCTACCTCATCTGAGAAAGTATTAAAGGAGAAGAAAACTCCTAAGGCTAAAAAGAGCAAATAGCCTAGTGTAGGAAAACAGACTAGTAAACCCAAACAGAAGAGTCCTAGGAAGTCTTCTGATGAGGTTAAGACTAATCAGACTAGTAAGAAAACTAAGTCGTCTGTTAATGAGCAAGCTGTGAGTAAACCAAAGAAGCATAAGTACAAGAAAAATCAAAATGCTTGGTATGGAAATGAGTCATATTATGTGCAACCTGCTGCATATCCTCCTATGTATCATGCACCTCAATTTCCTAGTTACTATGCACCATATCCTGCTCATCCAATGCATGCATATCCTGCCTATCATGCACCTTACCCTGCTTATGAACACTATTCTTATCATACTGATCATCAACATGACTTATCTGCTAATTATGATAAAAATGAAACTGTTCATGCTCCTGTCAAAACTCAGAAGCCTAAGAAGCCTAAGACATCAACATCTTGGGTTGTCAAAGGTGAAACTAATCCTTCAGGACCCTCTCAATAAGGGTACCTAAAACAATTTTATTTTGTTTTGTAGGTTAGGATTAGGAGTAGGAGTAAAGTAGAGAAGATTTGGTACTTGGACAGTGGATGTTCAAGGCACATGTGTGGAAACATACATGAGCTGACTGATGCAGTTGCTGTGGATGGTCCAAATGTTACATTTGGGGACAGCAAAGAAGGCAAGATTGTAGCTAAAGGAAGAGTTATCAAAGGAAACATTGAGATATCTGACGTCTCATATGTTAAAGGCCTAAAGTACAACCTGCTGAGCATAAGTCAATTTTGTGACAAAGGATATTCAGTCATCTTCTCAACAGATAAGTGCTATGTTGAACAGATTGGTACAAAGAAGGTAATTCTATCTGGAAGAAGACAAGGAAATATCTACATAGTCGACTGGAATTCTGCTAACAAGAATTCAAGTGTTTGTTTGGTGGCTTCTACACCAAGTGAAGTTAGTTGGCTATGGCACAAAAGGATGAATCATTTAAATTTCAAGACCATCAACATATTAATCAAGAATGATTTGGTTGAAGGGATTCCAAAAGCAGTCATGAGCAAAGACAAGCTCTGTGACGCCTGTCAGAAGGGTAAACAAATCAAGTCATCGTTCAAAAGCAAGAAGCACCAATCTTCTGAAAGAATCTTGGAACTGCTACATATGGACTTATTTGGACCCATTGATCCAGTCAGCAATGGTGGAAAGAAATACTGCCTAGCTGTTGTGGATGATTATTCAAGATATACTTGGGTGATTTTCATGAAGAAGAAAAGTGAAACCAAGGAACATCTTACCAATCTGATGGAACTGATCCAAAATGAGAAGAGCATCAAGATATTGAAGATCAGATCAGATAGAGGGACAGAGTTTACAAACTCTACTGTTGAAGAGTATTGTAATATCAAGGGAATACATCATGAGTATTCAGCTGCTAGAACCCCTCAACAGAATGGTGTTGCTGAAAGGAGAAACAGAACACTAAAAGAAGCTGTCAGGACCATGATAGCTGAAGCCAAGCTGCCACAAAGATTTTGGGCAGAAGCAACAAATACAGCATGCTTTACCCAAAACAGATGTATGATTAACAAAAATCAGAACAAGACTCCATATGAAGTTTGGAACAACAGAAAACCAAACATTCATTACTTTAAGATTTTTGGTTGTAAATGTTTTGTATTGAATAATGGGAAAAATCACCTTACTGCATTTGCAGAAAAGGCTGATGAAGCTGTTTTTGTAGGATACTCAACTGTTAGTAAGGCTTATAGAGTTTTTAACAAAAGAACATTACTAATAGAAGAATCTATCCATGTAGTATTTGATGAGCCAAGTCAATCTTCTGAAAAGAATCAAAATGTTACCAAAGATCTGTCTACCGATTTACAGAAGTTAGATATTGGAAGAAATGAAGAATATGTTCCCATCATACTACCTGATCTTAACTCAGCTGACAACTCAAGTGCTGTTCAAAATCAGATCACTGATTGTCTAACAGACGAGTTACATCAAGCTGACAGACCAGAGACTGTTCAACAGACGACAAATGTTCAACAGACTACTACTGCAACTCCAACAGTAGTGTTGCAAGATCATAACAGAGGACAACATTCAGACCTGCAACCTGATCTCAGATGGCTCAGAAATCACCCACCTGAGTTAGTAATTGGTGATCCTTTAGATAGAGTGAAAACAAGAAGAGCTGCTGCACATGATGCCATGTTTGTCACTTTTCTATCTCAAATAGAGCCTAAGCAAATTGAAGAAGCTCTAAATGATTCCTTCTGGATAGAAGTTATGCAAGAAGAGTTGAATCAATTTGAAAGGAATGAAGTCTGGTACTTAGTTCCTAGACCAAGTCATCAAAGAGTAATTGGCACTAAATGGGTTTTCAGAAATAAGATGAATGAAGATGGTGTTGTCACCAGAAATAAAGCAAGATTAGTGGCCAAGAGTTATCAAGAAGAAGGAATTGACTTTGATGAAACTTTTGCACCAGTAGCAAGACTTGAAGCAATCAGACTGTTTCTAGCCTATGCTGCTTACAAGAACTTCACTCTCTATCAGATGGATGTGAAGTCTGCTTTTCTCAATGGAGAACTGCAAGAAGAGGTATATGTTGAACAACCTCCTGGATTTGAAGTCTATCAAGAAGAGGACAAAGTATATCGTCTGAAGAAAGCCCTCTATGGACTGAAACAGGCTCCAAGAGCATGGTATGATACCCTATCTGATTTTCTTTTAATTAAAGGATTTCATAAAGGTAAGGTAGATAAAACCCTGTTTACAATTGAATGGGAAAATCATATATTACTTGTGCAAATATATGTGGACGATATTATTTTTGGTTCAACTAACCAACAGATGTGTGATAAGTTCTCCAAGCTGATGCAGAATAAGTTTGAAATGAGCATGATGGGTGAACTTAATTATTTTCTTGGTTTGCAAGTAAGACAGCTACCTGATGGAATCTTTATAAATCAAGCTAAATACACAAGAGATCTGTTTAAAAAGTTTGGTATGGAAACTAGCTCTATTGCTACCATTCCTATGTCTACAAGTCTTCGTTTGGATAAAGATGAAGATGGCAAATCAGTGGACATCACCAAATATAGAGGCATTATTGGTTCATTGTTGTATCTAACAGTAAGCAGACCTGATATAATGTACTCAGTTGGAGTCTGTGCAAGATTCCAATCAAACCCCAAGGAATCTCATCTCTTAGCTGCCAAGAGGATATTGAAATACATTAAAGGCACTCAAGAATTGGGATTGTGGTATCCTAGAGAATCTGGATTTGAACTTATTGGTTATTCAGATTCAGACCTGGCTGGCTGCAAGATTGACAGAAAGAGCACAACAGGTGCATGTCAGTTCTTAGGTAGTCGTCTGATCTCATGGATGAGTAAGAAACAAACTTCAGTTTCTATATCTACTGCTGAAGCTGAATATATAGCTGCTGGAGCTTGCTGTGCACAGATACTTTGGTTGAAACATCAACTAGAAGACTACAACATCAAGATCAGTGGAATTCCAATCTACTGTGATAATACAAGTGCAATCTCTCTTACTCAGAACACTACAAGTCATTCAAGGACTAAACATATAGAGATCAAGCATCACTTCATTAGAGATCATGTGGAAAAAGGCAATGTTATGATAGAGTATGTCCATACTGACAATCAGATTGCTGATATTTTCACTAAACCTTTAAGTGAAGTAAGGTTTTCAACTCTAAGAGCTGAGCTAGGACTACTTAATTTGGATGCATAAGCTGAGGGGGAACTTATCAGATCACTGAAGTTCAACAGCTTAGTTATTCACTATTCTATTCAAGGGTTAACTTTCAACAGACTAGTTAACTTATGAATTCTTAAAGACAGGGGGAACGTGTAAGACTCGCGGTACTTCTGCTCTAAAGATGAAATTTGTTAATGACAGTTAGTTGAAGTTATGTTATCAGAAGATCTGTTCTTAATTCTTGAAGACTGAAGATTATTTTATCTTGCTGGATTGACAAACAGCAGAGGAAGATTACTGGCTATTGGCTTTCTCCAGTAATATCAGATAACAGATCACTCGTCTGTCAGATAAGTTAAACTCTACTCATCTGATGTCTTATATAAGCATGGTTATAAAGATGCATTCTTAGAAACACGCTTATATAAGTAACAGATAAGTAACGATTGAGTTTCCCGCCCATCTGACATTAAAATAATAAAATTGAAATCCGCAACTCCCAACCACACGATTAATAAACTGTCAGATTGATCCAACATATCAGATTAATCACGATAACCCAAATAAGGAAACGTATAAAATCCGATCTGAACAGACTAGTCGTCTTATGCACTCATAAACTCTCAAATTCTCTAACTCTCAAACTCTCTTGCTTTCAAAAGTTTATTGCTTTCACAGATTTACACTTAGAAATCTCATAAATGGAGAAAATTATCGATGGAAGGTACTTAAACTACAACAAGTTTCACTTTTCGGGTACTGATCTGATGCGCTCCATCATGGAAAAGATCAAAGAGGCATCATTAGTTCCAGTTCTGAAAGCATACGAGGACAGGGTCTACTTAGAAGATGTAGAACACTTCTACAAGACCAGGAAATTCTCCGATGATGATACTGTTATGACGGCTGTCATTGGTGGTAAGAAAATTGCTATCTCTGCTGCTGTTTTAAGTGAAATTTACAAATTGAAAAGTGAAGGAGGAGACGTAACAGACCTAGGGTCTGAGAAAGAGGAAGAATTTTGGGAAATCTGTGCAAAAGAGGGAGAAGAGATGACTGGAACTCTGATGAAAACTCAGTTAAAAGATGAGTATCAGAGGTTCGCAGACATCATTGCAAAGGTACTGGAAAGCTACACGAGCTCTTTGGATGGGTTACCCAGGAGAAGGTACTACACCATGATTTGCATCTACTATGGGCTAAAAGTGAACTGGGCAGTTCACGTCTATGATCTGCTAAGTGATAAGAGGACTTCACATGCCATTTTGCTTAGTCATCTGTTTAAGGCACTAAGCTGCCCTATGGCTGGTGGAAAGGCTACTCATAGCAGCAAAGAGTTCAAGTTGTATGAACCAGTGAGAAAGGTAGTGGCTGCTCCCAAAAGAAAGGCCTCTACTAAGTCTAAGAAGACCTCTTCTAAGAAAAGCAAGAAGGAAGGTCAGACAAGCAAGTCTGCTGATCAAGCAGCAAGCTCTACTGTTGAAGCTGGATCAACAGAAGCTGAGATTGAAGTCCCTGAGAAAGTAATAGATGACTTCACTGCTGAGCTTGAGAAGATGGATACAGGTTCATCACCTGAAAGAACATAGTCTGATGAAGGAGTCCCACTTCAAAGACTAAAAAGATTAAGGACCAGAAGTGAGGCAAGGGGACCTCCTACTGCCAACCCCCCTGCCAAAAGAATTGCCAAATCAAAGGTCAAGAGAAATGTCACTTTCTCTGAGGAGCCAGTTGCAACAGTAAGAGAAACAACAGCATCAGCTGAGAGGCCAATCACTATTAAAGAGCCTGCTGTTAAGCCTACTGAAATTGTTGCTGCTGAACTTGGAGTCTCTACTACAGACTCTTCTGCTGTAGTATCTGCTGAAGTTGGAGAAGAACAACAGACTGCCACAACAGGTGAAGGAGAAACACTCCTTCTGCATCCTACTCCTGTTGCTGCAACTCCAATTCAAGCAGTTGAAAGTCCTGAATCAAGGAGAAAAAGGACTGGTAAAATTGCAACATACCTAACTGCTGCTGAAAAGAAAAGACAAGATGCTGCTGAAAAGCTAAGGAAAGCTGCAGAAAAGGCAGAAGAAGATAGGCTGAAAAGCCTAGAGCTAAAAAGGCTGGAAGAAGAGGCCAGCAAAATGACTCAAGAGCAAAGGGACGCTATTGAGGAAGCAGAATTGGCTGCTGCTATTCAAGCAAGCACCAAGGATGCTCATGGACCACAGCATACTGGTGGAGTAGTTATTGGTGAACAAAGAGATCCTAACAAACCAATACCAGCTATGCCTGCACCAAAGTTAAAGCCAAAAAGAAGAGAGGAGATTAGATTGGCTTTGGAGATTGTCAGAGATGACCCTGCCATCTTTGAAGAATTTCTTAAAAGGTTGGATGCTGAAGGTACAAGAATCAACCGTCTGACATTATTCCATGCTGAAAAGATCAGATACAACAGATGGAGAGAATTCAGACTGACAAAGAGTCCAGCTGAAATGGCCAAGTGGAAAGCCTTCACTGCTGAAGAAGCCTGGGTACTGAAATGGCTTGAGACTGGATCATTAATTCAAGCACTTGATTCAGAATTCTTTCTGGACAAGTTAAGATTGAGAATAAGTCACATAGTCAAGGCTGAAGCAAAGAAGATATTTGAGTCTGTTCCTGAGGATTATGATGAATCAGAAGACCTCAAGGAAAGATCAATCAAGCTGGCTATTGCTCAAGCAATGGAACTTTGGGCAAAGAAGTCTAGGAAGCTGAGGGGACAACCCAGCTCATTGGTCCCTCTTCCTAACATCAAGCACATCGTCTATGGTCCAAATATCAAACCTTTTGAAGAGCTACCTGAGGAACCATACTCACCTTTTATTCCTTTTGACAATTTTACATGGATTTCTCACAGGTCTGCTGTAGATAATGAAGGTTTGCTGAAAACAGTTGAAACTGTTAAAAAGATCAAGTCCCCTGCTGACAAAGAAAAAGAAGAATCTTCTGATCAACAAAAGAACAAAGAGGGTACATCTGACCCATCTAATCAGAACAAAGACAAGGGTGACAAGTCTGACACAGCTGATGAATCAAAGGAAGAAGAAACCATTCCAGCTGATCAGATTATTGAAAGAAAGGCTACTGCTGAGCAAGAAGATCAAACCAAGGAGAAGGAAAGCACTCATGGTCAGGCTGATGAAACCAGAGAAGAAGAGATTGCCTCTGGGTCAGCAGATCAGACTACAAAAGAGTCAACTCAAGCAGAGGAACAGTCCACTGAAAAGGAAGTTCTTGCCTTACCTCCAACTCAAATTGAAGTTGCTTCTACTTCTCAGAACTTACAGCAGACATCCTTGTTGGATTCTATTCAACAAATGATATCAAAATTAATGAAGGAAATGAAGGAGAAGTTAACTACAAATCAGAAAGCTGCTGCTGTTCCAATCTATCTGATAGAAGATACTGCTCAGAATGTCAAATCTGCCCATCAAGACATGGACATTATCAGAAGAAGAACCCAAAGCACAGCTGAAGGTTGGAGAAATATTACAGAAACGGTTGAAATGGCCATCCAAGCTAAGGATGAAACCTTAGACAATATGATGAGAGACTTCAAGGCATCTGCTGATTGGATTCTGGCAACTCAAATTCAGCTAAGTGACCAAGGTGAAGCTGTTCTCAAAAGAATGGATGATTTTGAAGCCAATCAACTGAGACAACAAGCTCAACTAGATGCATTTGGAGCAAATAAACTACGACAACAAGCTCAAATGCATGCTATGGAAGAAAACATCAAGCTTCTATGTGATTCACTTCTGATCACCCCAATCTTACCAAATTATCAAATCAACCCTGCTGATGATGACAAAAAGGGGGAAGATAAGGTACTAAGGGAAGAAAGGGAAGACAAGGCATCATCTGCTGAAAGAACAGAAGTGTTAGAAGAATCTGCTGATGATAATGAAAAGAATGATGCAGAAAATGAAGGCACAAGCAAATCAACAGATGAGAAAATCACAGAAGAAGAAGGTGAAGCTGCTGAAGAAACTGAAGCTGAAGCAAAGGCTAAGTCTGATAAGGAAAGAGCTGCTGCTAAGGACTCAGCTGAAGAACAGCTTGACCCTGATGTCAAAAAGAAGAAGTTAGAGCTGTTGAAGCAGAAACTCTCTGAAGATTTGGAAGCTGAAACTTCCAAACCTGCTGAAGAAGAAAAAGAAAGCAAGGAAGATAAAGAAGACAAGCTAGTAGACTAGTCCTGTTTAATTTACTTATGTATCTCCTTGTAATTTTTTTTTGCACAACTCATCTAAACAAACTTGTAATATGTAACACTTCTCAATATCTATAAAATTGCAAGTTTTAATCCAACAGACTATTTCTATCTCAGAAATTTTTGAGGATCAAAACTTTAGTTTAGGTACAGGTACTTAGCTGAAGTTTTGTCATCATCAAAAAGGGGGAAATTGTTGGATGAAGATGAAGATGAAGTGCAAAGAAGATAAGTAATTAAGGGATGGTTTTGATGATTTCCAAAACATCATAATCAGCTAAGTATGGAAAGCTTAGTTCCTTTAGAAGAATTTTGAACAAGTAAAAGAAGACATCAGAAGAGTTCAAAGTTCAAAGCCCAGAAGACTAGTGATCTCATGCTGAAACAGCGAACAGAAGAGTAGACCATTAGCTGACTCAAATCAGATTAGTTCAGAGTTTGATCAGCAGAGTGCCTATCAGATGGGTCGCTTCGATCAGCAGAGTATAAGAGATCAAGAGATTAGTTCAATGGTAATAAATGCCCCAAGTGAAATAAATGCTGGAAGAGAAGGGTAGTAATGGCAAATGATTGGAATTAACTCTCGGATCAGCAGAGTGCATTTAATGCAGCTACAGGAAAGTACAGCAGAAAAGGTACTGTAGCAGGTTACCGTTCTAATTTCGGGCTAAAGCTATGGATTTGAAGATTTGATTTGCTTCAACGGTCTTATTTTCAAATTCAAGTATAAAAGGAGCTGATTTCAACGAGCGAGACACACAACAACATCTGAGATTTCGCATTCGAAGCAGAAACTTTTCTAAGTCTCAAGAAGCTCGAACAGCTCACTCGTCTGGTGGAAGTCATCTGTTGACAGAAACCCAGTTGAAGCAAAAAGATAAACACTTTCTGAGTGAAATTGTAATAGCTGAGTGTTGTGCGAAGTTAGAATCCATCTTTGTGAGTGATTCTACTTTAGAGAATAGGTCTTCTTTGTGATTTCCTATTGTGAGCTTACAGCATTTTCATTAGTTGTCTAGGTGTAAGTGGAGAAATATTGTAATCTGTGTGATTATAGTATAACACAGAATCTAAGTGATCTGGAAGAGTGGACTAAAGGATTTTTATCCATATAACCACTATAAAAATTCTTTGTGTTATCTTGCATTTAAGTTTTTCTTGCATATTTTAAAGATTGCATATTTAAACACTTTGAATCATTAAAATATTTTATAAGGAGTTTCAAAATTGGGGATAAAATCTTTTTGAGAACTTAGTCTACTTGTGAAAAACACTTTCAAACATCCGCTGCAAGTAAACTCTTGAGAAAACTATTCTGTTGTAAAACAGCTAAGTATTTATAAGAAGAGTGGTCACTCTGTTGTTCTAGACTTGTTCTTGATCAGCGTAGTAATCTTACTGTTCTTCATCAGCTTAGTCTGCTGACAGAAGACTGAAAAGTTTTTAAGTTCAAAAATTTTCAGAGGTCTATTCACCCCCCCCCCCTCTAGACATCATCTGACTACTTGGGACCAACACTCTTTTAAAGAAGACGTACTTCTTTATTCATGTTATAGCTCGGGGACGAGCTCTTTTGAAGAAAAGGAGAATGATGTAGGGAAAAAGGGGCAATATTTTGAGATAATTTATATTAGTCAAGGATATGTTGGATTTGTGACTTGAGATCATGTTTGGTAATTGTTAGGGTGTTTATTAATTATATTAGAAGCATTATTCTGTTAGGATTCTACTAGCATTTAGAAGAAAATTAGATTAGGAATTTTATTCTTTTTAGTAATGTTGGTATTTTAGGGTTTGTGTCTATATAAAGTCTTGTAAGCCCAAAGGCTGAAGATAACTTTTTACTCTTGATTTTATGAACTTTAGTGATTTTCTCTGTCTTGAGAATAAACTTTCATAGCTTTGACGTTGGTCTGGGTATTTGCACTTCCGTTCTGCGTCATAATGCAAAAAAATGAAACGAAAATAAAGAAAATATCTGAGACATAAAACCGAAAGAAACAAAATAAATGAAGAACTTGAAACACAATATTATTTTATAAATGGATGGATGAATTCATAATTAATAAATATTTATGTTTGGATAAATTAATAAAGAAACAATTTGTTTGTTATAAAAGAGGTGGGGGTAGTTTTGGAATAAAATGTCAAATACTATAACAGAGGGGGGTAACTGTTACAATTGATATTTTAGGGGGTAACTGATACCACCCCTATACATTAAGGGGAAAAACTGTATTTCATCCGAAAAGATATGATAGTGAACTAACTATGAACAAGATCCTATCATTGTGAAATTCCAAATCCGAGTAGAATCTAGATCCAACTTGAATCTAATAAACTATAAGTGAGGTTTGTTTTGAATCGAGTTTGATCCTAATTAAATCCGACCAATTGACGGCCCTAATTGTACGATAAGAAGGGTAATTCTCGTGTAGAGGGATTAAAGTTAGTTGGATTAATTGGTACATTTATAAGTTTATCATGTGACAATTGACAGGATGTTACATTGCTGTGGAGCTACATGGCGAAAATAAACATTCATGAAACATATGAATTACATATAAAAGACGAGCTACATGTAAAAATACTCTCTGTGTGTTTGCTTCATTGTTAAAAAAATTATGTGTTATTTATTAGAAAAAAAGCCTCATGTGTTCCTTTTGTATTAGCTAAAAATCACACTTAAAATTCCTTACTAAATCATAGGGAGATTTTTGTCAATTTTTTAAGTAAACAAAAGGATTATTTCCGACTTTTAGAGTTAACGGAGAGATTAATTTCAATTATTTTATGTGAATATAGGTATTCTGTATTTTTATTGGGGGTATACTTGTTATTTTGACATAGCAAGGGCTTTTTGCTAATTAAAATTACACATGGGGAGTTTCTCAAGACAAATTATAAGTAGGACTGCCAATCGGGCCTTGTGAGCCGAGCTTTAAGTAGCTCAAACTCAAATAACGTCGAGCTTCATAGTTATAGGCTCAAACTCGGCTCATAAAGTTTCTGTTTTCTCTGGCTCAAACTCAGCCCATGTAATTTTTCGGGTTTCGGGTCTATATTGGGCTTATATCGGGTTTCTTTTTTTTTTTTTGAGAAAATATCGGGTTTGTTAATATAGGCACAAATAGCTTGAGGTATAAAATATTTGGATTACCGAAACACATATGAATAGACTACTATTACTTAAGACATGAGTATATATTATTAAATAATATTTTAACTAAAAGATCGAGTTATTTGCTCACATATACGTTTGATCTATATGAACACGCAGTAGAGTTTTAGAGTCTCAGTACTCCAATTTATTGACATGTATTTTTTTTTTTTTATCTTTGATTTAAATTTTTTCTTTGGATTTTGGTCATCAATACGAAATTGATATACCAACATATATGTGAGTTTACATTATAACTTTTTGTAAGTTTACTTAATAAAAATAATAATTAGTAACTATAACTACAATACAAATAATTAATCGTAATATTTAAAACAATCATATGTTCGGGGTTTATTCGGGCTGAGCCATGTTAGGCTCAAGCTCAACTTATAAATTGATCGGATTTAATATAATGTCTCAAACTCGACCCGGCTCACAAATATTCGGGTTCGAGCTAATTTTAATCGGGTTGAACCATCGGGCTTCAGATAGGCCCTGACAGTCCTAATTATAAGTCGTATCTTTGCATTTCAGTCTATACAAGACACCCTCATTATTAATACTCTTATCATTTGATTCGAGCATGAATCTTATTTTTGCGGACGTTGAATTCACTTTTATTTTCTTCCTCGTTCTTATGATAAGAAGTAAGAACAATTGGAAAACGAGAAAATGGGTTGGGAAAACGAGAAAATAATAAGAAGTTGAATAGATATGTTACTCTCACCAAGCATATATATTGATTCATTTGGTCGAACTCAAATAGGAGAATTTTCAAGCAAAATCGAAATTATTTTTCGCCAAACATATATTGATACATTTATTAATAATTTTATTTTCAAATTTTCACTCAAAATCGAAATCAAGAATCTTTCCAACCACCAAATCAAACACTAAACCACTTAAATGTTTTAAATTGCGCAAGTTTTAAATAAATGTCTCTTTATACTATATATAAATAAATGTCCGTTACAAACACAAAATTCGTTGTAGCTATTTGTTCAAACGAATTTTTTCTGTAATTCTTTATTTTCTAGGGTGAAAATATCAACATTTAATTTTCTAGCGTATGTTTGAGCCGTCTGATTGCCTTCAGTTGCGTAGTAAGACAATTATTTCATCGGAATTACCATGAATTAGAGATTATTCATTTTCATATTATTCACGAAAATAAATACTCAAGAAATGTTTGAACCACAAAATTTTAACAAAATAAGTTTAATCTCACTATTAGAGAAGCTAAATGAGAATTCTTTTACAAGTGTCCATGTTAAATTGCCATCCAAGATTTTGCTTTCTTGGTATGTTTCGAATAATTGAATTTCAAAAAATTTCAATAAAAAAATTTGAAAATTTGTAAATTTAACGAAAAAATATTATAGTAGTAACTACTTTATATTTTCGTTCGATCTGACCAAAAAAATTAAAACATCCGTGTTGCAATAGAGAAATATGAAATTTTTTATCCATACAAAATATTTGAACTATTTAAACATTGAAGCGATATCAAGTACACATAGTTATCAAACAATGAATCATTAAAAGATCAAAATTACTTACCTTAAAAAAATTGTCCAAAATTGCAACCCATTAAAAGTTACTATGGACCACAAAATTGCAACCCATCAAAATGCATCTTTGCGGATAAAACTTACAAACAAACAGCCCTTTGGAATTAAACTAGTAGGGTTTTGTGGGTGTGTTCATTTGTAGGGAAAATAAAAAAAAAAATGGCGGAGTGCAGTCCTCTTGTTCATGGCGATTCCGTTCATCAGAGCCACAAAAAGTGAAAATTGGACGGAGAAGCAAAGGATAGGCTCAGTGCATTGCCAGATTGCATTATCCTTCACATTTTGTCTTTCCTTTACACAAAAGATGTTGTTAAGACTTCTTTGTTGTCCAAAAGATGGCAGTTTCTATGGACCAACATTTCGGAGATTGATTTGGAAGAACGCATCCGCGATCGGAAAGTTGCTTCTTATGTGCGGCGGATCCCACTTGACCAAGTTTGCTGTTGCGTTCAAGTATGTGGAAGGTTTTGATACCGATGTTAATACTTGGCTTCAAGTTGCTGTAAAAAACAAAGTGAAAAATATTGAATTAAGCTTTTATCCTACTGACGACTTGTACATGCTGCCTCAGACGTTGTACTCTCATTCATATTTGACAAGTTTAACTCTGTCTAATTGTCGTATAGCTCCTCGAGGAGACGTGATGTGGGGATCTTTGAAAAGTTTATCTATTGAGCAAGTGCAATTGGAGGAGAGGGTAATGGAAAAAATATTATCTGGTTGCCCTGTTTTGGAAGTCTTGCATTTAAAATATTGTTGGGGATTGCGTTATTTGAATATTAATTCTCCGAGTATTGCTATTCTTGTAATTGAATGCGAGGACTCCTGGGATAATGAACATACATATAATGATTTCCTTGAAATTTCAGCACCTTATGTACTTCAGGCTAAAAAATGTCTCGTCTGTTGTCCGAGCTAAAATTAATTACTACGGGGAAGATATGACTTTCGGGATCGTGAAACAACTACTTGAAAGCCTTAAGGATGTTAAGGAGCTTGAATTGGGACCTTGGTGCGTAGAGGTGTGAGCTTTACATTCTTCCTCCGTGTTGTTGCTTAGTTTATCTTCTAATTACATGCCAAACTATGTAGAAACAATTTTCGTTCATTTCACTTTTTTTCTGTTTCTCTAACTCATCCACAAGGTCCTCTCTGTGTTGGAGGCGAAGGGCTGGCAGTTTCCATCATCAAGGCGATCATGTTTGACACTAAATGTGAATAGGCATAAAGGTAGCATAGCTGGCATCTTAGGCATTCTGAAATCGTCTCCAAACCTTGAGATGTTGACCATAAAAGGGTCATCATCCTGTTTTCAGGTATACTCATTCGGGATTATTTTCCGGATTCTTGTCGCTTATGTCTAGGATTCGTTTTTTTCATCTAGGGCATGATCCGTAATTCATACTTCTGTTAAACTTCTAATTGACATTAATGGCTTAAACATAGCAGTTCTAGTTGTAGTTTGCTGTTGTCAGTGTTATATTAAATTGAGGAGCAAGTAGGATTACACGGTGGTAGTTAGAGCAATATAGAATAGGGACTTCGACAGTGCAGTCACATCGAGAAAATTCTTTCATTTGATGGGTGAGTTATTTGCATTTGTTACCATATGTAAGGGATGAATTCCTCGAGCCTTAATTCATTCCATCATATTAGTTGAAAGTTAGGGGGCAGCCAAGAAGTAATAAAGTCTCAAAGTATGTCGAAGTATTGGACCACATCATAGGCTAGTATATGTTAATTCACAACAAATTGATAATTTGATATTTGTCAGTTTCATCATGACTCATTTGATATGTTTCCCTTCAGGAAACTGTGCCGGGGGATCCAGTGACAGCATACTTACTTAATGCTAGTTTGGATTTAGTTGCATTTCATTTGAATACTGTAAAGATCACTAGCTTTACAGAATCTTTTTCTTCTGCCGAACCAATGGCGACATTGGTGAAAATCCTTCTCAAGGGTGCAACGGTCTTGGAAAAGATGGTTATAAGTGCAAAGGAATTGGATACTCACAAATCAGCAGTAAAAGTAATTTCTTTTCCTAGAGCTTCAACTAAAGCAGTGATTGTGTTCGATTAATGACCATGCAAATGCTTCTGTGGTTTCCTACTTTTGTTACTTTATGGTATAGCTTATAGAAACAATATCATCTATTTCGTAGGTTGAATATAATTGTTCTTTAGTAGGATGATGACGCTATTAATTGGCATCGTATTTCTTAAAACTTATGGTCCACTGAATCTTATAATTCTGTTACATATCGTAGAACATTGCTCTAGCTAGGTTGATTAGTTTAACTACCTCAACTTAATTTATTTCCGTTAGCTCTAAGCATACATATTAAGTGTTAATCATGAATTCGGTATATATTTCTTGGTTGATTAGTTTAACTATATGCATCTTATTTTATTTCCGTTAGTTCTTAGCATACAAATTATGGCTCTGAATTTTTCTTAGATTTTGTTTGCTAATACAGTGCATACCAATGTATCTTTTCATTATGCATTTAGAACACTGGGCTTGCATCTCGTTGTCTTGCTTTGTGAAGATGTCAGAATTGCTGGGAACCTATGTGTGTATTTGGAAAAAGTGAAATCGTGTTGTATAACTGGTTTTCTTTTCTACCATCCCATTATGTTTTGGTTTGTCGTTTCGAGATTATAGTCACCTACTGGAGCTTCAAAAATGCATTAACGTTTTTTGTGTTTCCTTCTCTGTTTAAAGTGGTTCAACCCTTCAAAATGTGAATCTTGCAATAAGTTGAAGGAGAGAATAAGAAACTCCCACCTTTTCATAGTTACTTGGCAATTTATGCAAGAATCGACAATATACCTCTGTATCGTTATTGTTTTCGATATCAATTCTAAGAATGAAATTCTCAGCCTGTGCTTTATTTGCTTCCAGCAAGTGTTCCACCATCAAATTAGATAAAAAATATAAGAGTACTATCTTGAATTTTTGATTTATGAGCTTCATAGATTGAATGCATGTTCTGTTCCTTCAAAATGTGGCCAAAACATTTGATAGTTATTAATGAAAAACTACACTCTGAATTTTTGATTTATGAGCTTCATAGAGTGAATTTTCCTTTGTCGAATTTTGTACTGATATTGACTTCTTCTGAATCTCTCATCTATGGCTTAACACTTTGAACTTATATAGTAAGTGTAATTAGTAAAGTTCGAAACTATGGATGGACAAATTATCAATAAAAAGCAGAAATTATGTACGGACAATCAATCCTTATAAAAAGGGTTAGAAAAACAGACCAATATAATCGGCTCGAGTTCGTTCGATTCGTCACATAAATCAAACAAGCTTTAATGTTAATTTTTTTCGTTTTATAATTTTTGAAGCTAGGCTCAAGCTTCATTCGATAAGCTAATAATTGACAAAATACATGTAAAATTATCATATAAATTTGATGGGTTTTGCATCTTTTTGTGGGTATATAATTGTCATTTTAGTTTTTTTTTTTTTGGTTTTTCAAAGGTTTAATTCCTTTCGAGGCGGGTTGGGCGTATTAAGTGGCCGGGTACCTCTCCCAACAGAGATTCAAACATGAATCCGTTACTTTGTAGTGACTAGTCCCTTCCACTAAAACAATCACCTGTTGGTTTGTCATTTTGATTTGGGGAAGGCCTTTTCACTAATAAAAACTATCGGGGGGGGGGGGGGGGGAGGGGGATCTAATGATTAAAATAATAAAACCGAATATTCGCTAATTTAGCATTTCAATCTATTAACGAAACCATGGTTAGAGGCGATTTGGATTGACATATTTCAAGAAACTATTTTTATAATACATCAACATGAATTTCTTAGGTTGGGTTTGATTCGAGTCGAACCATGAGATCAGATCTATTTAACGTACACGAATTTCTTAGGTTGGATTTGATTCGAATCAAACCATGAGATCAGATCTATTTAACGTACGTCACAAAAATATTTTCCGACATATATATAGCTATACATTATATACTATGTCATTAAACTTGAATAGTGGAAAAAAGTTTATGCAATGATATTTGAAATCGGCAAAGATGTTTATTTTTAACACCATATATTTGGAAATTTTATTAATTTCAATTCTATTTCCATATATTTGGCCAGCATTTACAGACTAAATAATTTTATTAATTTCAATTTAATTTCCATAAGAAAGTCAAGAACAACACGAGATCACTAAATGAAGCAGCGATTTTTATATAAAATACACTATCAAATATGACATAAGAAGAATTTTTGTTGGATAAGGATGAAGATGAAGGCACTAAAGGAAGTTTGATAAGGGAGGTTTTGATGCATTCCAAAACTTCATATTTGGCTAAGTATGGAGTAACTTAGCTGATAAACTTATCAAGGAATTTTGACTAAGTAAAGAAGACATCAGAAGAGTCAAAGTTTCAAGGTCCAAGACTTTTGATCTGCTGAAGAAAAGTTATCAGATTGGTGAAGATCAGCCGACTCAAATCAGATTTGTTCAAGATTGAGATCAGCTTTGTTCGCCATCAGACGCGTACTTTTTTCAGCCAAGTGAAGAAGATCATTAAGTGTTCCCAACGGTAATAAATGTCCCTTGGAGTAATAAATGCTGAAGTACAAGGTTATTAAAGACAAATGATTGAAGAAATGCTTCGCATCAGCTGGGTGCATTTAATGCTGCCTGCAGAATAGTACTGTTCACAGTACGGACAGACTGCAAAAGAGCCGTTCGCGGATTTTAAGGACCAGTACTCGAGGAATTTGAATCTTGTCTCTCTTCAACGGACACTTTTCAATCCTCAAGTATAAATAGCTGGAAGAGACGAAGAAGAAACAAGCAACACAAACTTTGAGAAATTTTCGAAGCAGAATTCTCTAAGTCTCAAGAACAGCTCACTCATCAGCTAAGTCATTTGTTGACAAAAGCAGAGTTGAAGAATCAAGTCAAATACATCTTCTGAGTGATTTTGTAAACACTGAGTGTTGTGAGAAGTAGATATCCGTCTTAGTGAGTGATATTACTTCAGAGAAGTAGGATCTCTTTGTGATTTCTTACTGCGAACTTACGGCCTGTTCATTTGTTGTAAGGCGTAAGCAGAGTATACTGATTACTGTGTGTTTTTAGTATAACCCAAGACCTTTGTGACTTGGAAGAGTGGACTAAAGGATATTCAAATCCATATAACCACTATTAAAATTGCTTGTGTTTTTATTTGCATTTTACCTGCATATTTTTCAGTTGCATAAAACACATTAAGTTAACTGTTTGAAAAAGGATCTAGAAAGAGATTTTACAAATCTGGGGAAACATTTTTCAAACTGCTAAGTTTACTTGTGAAAACACTTTGAAAATCTGCTGCAAGTACTCTAAGTATTAAAACTGATTTTAACAAAATCAGCTAAGTAACTATCAGACGAGTGGTCAACAAGGCTGTTCAAAGATTTGTTCGCGAACCGAATTGTAACTAACTAATCTGATCAGCTTAGTCTGTTCAGTTAGAGTAAAAGTTTTAAAGTTAAATTTGAAGAAATTTTTTAAAGAGGTTTATTCACCCCCCCCCCCCCCTAAACCTCTTCTGACCACTTGGGACCAACAAGTGGTATCAGAGCGGGTGGTTCATTAGAATCAGCTGCCTGATCAACGAGCTTGATCCAAGTGTTTTTCAAAGGTTTTCAAAACTTTTTCAAAAGAGCATCTTTTTGAAAAATCTAAACTTTTTGAAAAATGGATTGTATCAGCCATGTTCCCCACATTGCTGGTATGTCTTTTGAAGACTGGAAGATTAGAATGGAAATCTTTCTAGCAGCTTATAATGACAACATGTACACATGTATCATTAAAGGTCCATTCAAATTCACCAAGACCATTACAGTTGATGAAGCTGAACTGGTGGTGGAAAAAGACTTAACTGAGATGACAGCCGAAGAGATAAAGCTGTTTAATCTGGATAAAGTTGGGAGATTCATCATGACTAAAGCCCTGGACAATGATCGGTTTGACAAGGTCAAACATTGCAAGACTGCAAAGGAGATGTGGGACAAAGTCAGAGACATGAGCGAAGGAAATGATGCAATAAAGGAGCATCAGCTCACTGTTGCCTTGGAGAAACTTGACAACTTCAAAATGAAGTCTGGGGAAACCATTGATCAGATGGATACCAGATTCACCAGAACTCTGAATGAAGTTTTAAAGTTGGGAAAGACCTTCACTGACAAAGAGATCACTGTCAGAGTACTAAAGGCCTTACCCCCCAAGTTCAACATGAAAGTGACAGCAATGGAAGAATCAAGGGATTTGGGAAAAATCTCTCTTACTGAGCTGTTTTCTATACTCAAGGCATTCGAGTATAAACTGCCTAGAATGGGAATTGAAGAAACCTCAACTTCAGGACCCACAGCTGCACTGATTGCTGCTGAAAACACCAGAAGACCAGCACAGAAAAGCAAAGAAGTGGACTCATCTGATGAAGCCGCTCTACTCAACAAAAAGGAGTACACTGCTGGAGATGTTGCACTGTTGATAAATAATTTCAAGAAGTTCTACAAAAGAAAAATGAAGAACAAATACAACAATGCTTCTACTTCTAAACCTAACTTTTCTTCTCAAGATAAAGAGGATTATAAAGCCAAACTAATGTGTTATAACTGCAGGAAATTGGGACACTTCATCAAAGACTGTCCATATCCAAAAGCAGAGAAATACACTGAAGAAGAGAAGAAAATGAGAAAAGAAAGAAAGCATCAGAGAGGCAAGGCAATGATGGCTGAAGCAGAAAAGCTTGCTGCTGTCTACTCATCTGATTCAGATTCAGACACGTCTGATGAAGAATCATCTGATGAAGAGAAACCTGCTCTCCTCTGCCTGATGGCTAAGGAATCTGATGACTCAGAGGATGATGTAACTCCTCAAGATAATGAGCTATTTAATTCTCTAGAGCAAATGATGTTGAATAATACTACTATTGCTGGAGAATTTGTTAAGCTTAAGGAAGAGATGAACTTGCTAAAAGAGCAAAATAACTCACTGAAACTTAAAGCTGAAAAGCCTAAAGAATCAGCTGAATATAAACAGCTCGAGCAAGAGCATGAATCTCTGAAAGCTGAATGTGAGGTTTATAAAGGAAAAATCATGGAACTTGAGAAAATTATTGAGTCTCATGATAAGTCAACTGTTGCATCCATGCATACATCCAGTAAACAGGAGACACCTTTAGAAAAGGATAAACTAGAGTTGAATCATACTGAAAAATTCATTTCTGCTGACAATAGTAAGGTCATTCTGTATGTTCAAACTTCTAAACCTACCTCATCTGAGAAAGTATTAAAGGAGAAGAAAACTCCTAAGGCTAAAAAGAGCAAAGAGCCTAGTGTAGGAAATCAGACTAGTAAGACCAAACAGCAGAGTCCTAAGAAGTCTGCTGATAAAGCTAAACTGAATCAATCTGCTGGTAAAACTAAGTCAAAACCAATTGAGCAAGCATCTAGTAAACCAAAGAAGCATAAAAATAAGAAAAATCAAAATGCTTGGTATGGAAATGAGTCATATTATGTGCAACCTGCTGCATATCATCCTATGTATCATGCACCTCAATTTCCAAGTTACTATGCACCTTACCCTGCTCATCCAATGCATGCATACCCTGCTTATCATGCACCTTACCCTACTTATGAACACTTTTCTTATCATACTGATCATCAACATGACTTATCTGATAACTATGATGAAAATAAAGCTGTTCATGCTCCTGTCAAAGCTCAGAAACCTAAGAAGCCTAAGACATCAACATCTTGGGTTGTCAAAGGTGGAACTAATCCTTCAGGACCCTCTCAATAAGGGTACCTAAAACAATTTTATTTTTGTTTTGTAGGTTAGGATTAGGAGTAGGAGTAAAGTAGAGAAGATTTGGTACTTGGACAGTGGATGTTCAAGACACATGTGTGGAAACATACATGAGCTGACTGATGCAGTTGCTGTGGATGGCCCAAGTGTTACATTTGGAGACAGCAAAGAAGGCAAGATTGTTGCTAAAGGAAGAGTTATCAAAGGAAACATTGAGATATCTGACGTCTCATATGTTAAAGGCCTAAAGTACAACCTGCTGAGCATAAGTCAATTTTGTGACAAAGGATATTCTGTCATCTTCTCAACAGATAAGTGCTATGTTGAACAAATTGGTACAAAGAAGGTAATTTTATCTGGAAGAAGACAAGAAAATATCTACATAGTCGACTGGAATTCTGCTAATAAGGATTCAAGTGTTTGTTTGGTGGCATCTGCACCAAGTGAAGTTAGCTGGCTATGGCACAAGAGAATGAATCATCTAAACTTCAAGACCATAAACAGATTAATCAAGAATGATCTGGTTGAAGGGATTCCAAAAGCAGTCATGAGCAAAGACAAGCTCTGTGACGCCTGTCAGAAGGGTAAACAAATCAAGTCATCGTTCAAAAGCAAGAAGCACCAATCTTCTGAAAGAATCTTGGAGCTGCTACATATGGACTTATTTGGACCCATTGATCCAGTCAGCAATGGTGGAAAGAAATACTGCCTAGCTGTTGTGGATGATTATTCAAGATATACTTGGGTGATTTTCATGAAGAAGAAAAGTGAAACCAAGGAACATCTTACCAATCTGATGGAACTGATCCAAAATGAGAAGAGTATCAAAATATTGAAGATCAGATCAGATAGAGGGACAGAGTTTACAAACTCTACTGTTGAAGAGTATTGTAATATCAAGGGAATACATCATGAGTATTCAGCTGCCAGAACCCCTCAACAGAATGGTGTTGCTGAAAGGAGAAACAGAACACTAAAAGAAGCTGTCAGGACCATGATAGCTAAAGCTAAGCTGCTAAGGATGAGGCCAGGAGAAAAATGTCTGAAGCAGAGAGAAAAGCTGCTGAGGATGCTGAACTGGCCATGGTCATTGAAAAGAGCAAGATTGATGCCTATGGACCTGTCCATGGAGGTGGCATCAAGATTAAAGAGGCTGAAGGAGAAGAAGAACCCCCAAAACCAAAGATGCCTGCTGCTGCAGTAAAACCAAAGGAAAAGTTTGAGGTTAAGAAAACCTTCAAGATCATACATAACAACAAAGAGCTTTTCCAGAAGTTTGAAAAGTCCTTAGCCTACTATAATCAGAAGTTAATGCTGAAGACCATGTTCACTCAAGAGAAGCCTAGATATATCAGATGGAGAGACAATAGGCTGAACAGGTCCATCATTGAACTTCAGAATCTGAAGGAATTAGTTGCTGAAGAAGAATGGGTACTACAGTGGCTAAAGACAGATTCTATCCAAAAAGCATTGGATCCTCATCATGTTAGGGATGCTATGCATCACTATGCCAGAGAATTTGCCCTTGAGGAAGCCAAACTGATTCAAAGTACCTTGCCTGAGAAAAGAAAGAAGACTGATGATGTTGAAGAAAGGGCTGTGAAGATTGCTGTTATCACTGCACTGAATAAGTGGGCAGAAAAGGCCAGATATCAGCAAGGGCATTCAAGTGAACTCCCTCAACTGCCAAGTATTCAACATGTAATTTTTGGAAGGGAAATGAAAGATTTCAGTGAAGTGCCAGAGGGTAACAACGCTTTTGTCAACCCTTGGATTATTGTGAGGCAAATTCGTCAGACGACATGCTTCAATGATGATGGCACCATCACAAATCTGTTTTATGATGACGTTACTGATGAACACAAAGCTGCGGCCAAGCCTGCTGAAGAGTCTGCTATTCAGATTGCGGACAAGCCTGAAGACAAGTCCGCTGACCAGACTGAAAACAAGTCTGCTGACCAGGCTGAAAACAAGTCTGCTGATCAGACTACTGACAAGTCTGCTGAAAAGGTTGCTGACGAACCCTTAGCCATTGAGTGGAATGCTAAGGATTCTGAAGATCATCAGGACGCAAAGATGGAAGATATCCCTGTCCACCAGGAGATTGAAGAAAAGGATGAAGCTGCTGCTTCTGCTTCATCAGGTGATGAACACTCATCACTGATGGAAGCTTTCCAGATGTTGATGGAAAATTCTATGAAGGAACTGGAAGAGAAGCATCAACAGCAGCTGATGAAGGTCAAGGAGGAGCTGAAGACTGAGCTTAAAACAGAATTGACAGAGTCAAATAAACTTCAGCTGGAAACTGTGCAACAGTCTACTGAAAAGATCATCAAGACTGAAATCACAAGTATTCCTATCCCTCAAGATCACTCCTTGCAGTTAGTGAACAGCTTGAATGATATGAACAGAAATGTGGAAGATGTGAAGAGTGATGTTAATCATCTTCATGCTGCACTCCAAAGAGCTGAACACAAGATCGCTGATTTGACTGCTACCTTCATCAAAGTCAGTGAAGAGGAGAAGGAAATCAATCTAGGGATGTTGCATGAAGTATCAACTGTTGTACAGACCATCCAAAATGAAATTGCAACTACAAACCTGAACATTGACTACTTCAATGATAAGACTGTTGATATCAGCACAACTATTCATCATCTTACAGCAAGTCACGATTTAGTGAATCAGAATTTGAAGACTTTATGTGCTGAAATGAAGATTCCAACAGTTGCACTCAACCCTACTGCTAAACCTGAAGAAGTCATCCAGTCTGATGATGACAAAAAGGGGGAAGAGAAAAGGGATGAATCAACCAAGGAAACCTCTACTACTGAAGCCAACAAGACTGATAAAGCTACTGAACTGACCAAGCCTGCTGAAAAAGATCTTGGAAAGGAACAAGGCAAAGACAAGTCTGAAGAAGAGACCAAGGAAAAAGCCAAAACTGATGAAGAAATGGCTGAATCCAAAGACTCTGCTGCTGATCAATCAGAGCCTTTGACTAAGTACAAAAATACAGAATCAGCCAGGAAGGCCATGGAAGCTTTGAAGAAACAAAAACTTAAAGAGAAAATGGAAGCTGCCAAAGCAAACATGGACCTAGATGATGAAGCTGATGAAGAAGAAGAAGACGACGATGAGTCTTCTTATGAGTATGTAGAAGAGCTTGAAGGATCAGATGAAGAAGCTGATAGTTAAAATTGATAAAATCTTGTAATCAATTTCCTTTTATCTATCTTTCAGACATCTCATCTGAAGAACTTGTACTTGTATTTGTAACAATCTTATCATATCAATAAAAAGTCAAGTTCATTCCAACATACTATTTTCTATCTCAGAAAATTTTTGAGGATTACATTCTTTAGCTTAGATATTCAACAGGTACTTAGCTGAAGTTTTGTCATCATCAAAAAGGGGGAAATTGTTGGATAAGGATGAAGATGAAGGCACTAAAGGAAGTTTGATAAGGGAGGTTTTGATGCATTCCAAAACTTCATATTTGGCTAAGTATGGAGTAACTTAGCTTATAAACTTATCAAGGAATTTTGACTAAGTAAAGAAGACATCAGAAGAGTCAAAGTTTCAAGGTCCAAGACTTTTGATCTGCTGAAGAAAAGTTATCAGATTGGTGAAGATCAGCCGACTCAAATCAGATTTGTTCAAGATTGAGATCAGCTTTGTTCGCCATCAGACGCGTACTTTTTTCAGCCAAGTGAAGAAGATCATTAAGTGTTCCCAACGGTAATAAATGCCCCTTGGAGTAATAAATGCTGAAGTACAAGGTTATTAAAGACAAATGATTGAAGAAATGCTTCGCATCAGCTGGGTGCATTTAATGCTGCCTGCAGAATAGTACTGTTCACAGTACGGACAGACTGCAAAAGAGCCGTTCGCGGATTTTAAGGACCAGTACTCGAGGAATTTGAATCTTGTCTCTCTTCAACGGACACTTTTCAATCCTCAAGTATAAATAGCTGGAAGAGACGAAGAAGAACAAGCAACACAAACTCTGAGAAATTTTCGAAGCAGAATTCTCTAAGTCTCAAGAACAGCTCACTCATCAGCTAAGTCATTTGTTGACAAAAGCAGAGTTGAAGAATCAAGTCAAATACATCTTCTGAGTGATTTTGTAAACACTGAGTGTTGTGAGAAGTAGATATCCGTCTTAGTGAGTGATATTACTTCAGAGAAGTAGGATCTCTTTGTGATTTCTTACTGCGAACTTACGGCCTGTTCATTTGTTGTAAGGCGTAAGCAGAGTATACTGATTACTGTGTGTTTTTAGTATAACCCAAGATCTTTGTGACTTGGAAGAGTGGACTAAAGGATATTCAAATCCATATAACCACTATAAAAATTGCTTGTGTTTTTATTTGCATTTTACCTGCATATTTTTCAGTTGCATAAAACACATTAAGTTAACTGTTTGAAAAAGGATCTAGAAAGAGATTTTACAAATCTGGGGAAACATTTTTCAAACTGCTAAGTTTACTTGTGAAAACACTTTGAAAATCCGCTGCAAGTACTCTAAGTATTAAAACTGATTTTAACAAAATCAGCTAAGTAACTATCAGACGAGTGGTCAACAAGGCTGTTCAAAGATTTGTTCGCGAACATAATTGTAACTAACTAATCTGATCAGCTTAGTCTGTTCAGTTAGAGTAAAAGTTTTAAAGTTAAATTTGAAGAAATTTTTTAAAGAGGTTTATTCACCCCCCCTCTAAACCTCTTCTGACCACTTGGGACCAACAATTTTTTTTCCCTAATTTGTCTTCTCTTTAACTTTATTTATTATAGTTGTTCAAAAGGGACGTCTCTTTTGATGAATAAATGGAATGTTACCTTATCACTTTTTGGCAATGGTATTATAGTTGTTGTTCCTTTTAGCGTAATTTTATAACAATTTTCTCATTAAGCCTAAGATAATATTTAATAAAAGAAAAAGAAATGAAACAAATAATATAAAATACAAAAACACTTAAAATTTAAACTTTCACAGCTCTACAGCTATTATTTAATTAAAATTTATCGAACCAAAAGAAAAAGTTAACTAATTCATGTGACGGAGAAAAATACATCTTCTGAGTGATTTTGTAAACACTGAGTGTTGTGAGAAGTAGATATCCGTCTTAGTGAGTGATATTACTTCAGAGAAGTAGGATCTCTTTGTGATTTCTTACTGCGAACTTACGGCCTGTTCATTTGTTGTAAGGCGTAAGCAGAGTATACTGATTACTATGTGTTTTTAGTATAACCCAAGATCTTTGTGACTTGGAAGAGTGGACTAAAGGATATTCAAATCCATATAACCACTATAAAAATTGCTTGTGTTTTTATTTGCATTTTACCTGCATATTTTTCAGTTGCATAAAACACATTAAGTTAACTGTTTGAAAAAGGATCTAGAAAGAGATTTTACAAATCTGGGGAAACATTTTTCAAACTGCTAAGTTTACTTGTGAAAACACTTTGAAAATCCGCTGCAAGTACTCTAAGTATTAAAACTGATTTTAACAAAATCAGCTAAGTAACTATCAGACGAGTGGTCAACAAGGCTGTTCAAAGATTTGTTCGCGAACATAATTGTAACTAACTAATCTGATCAGCTTAGTCTGTTCAGTTAGAGTAAAAGTTTTAAAGTTAAATTTGAAGAAATTTTTTAAAGAGGTTTATTCACCCCCCCTCTAAACCTCTTCTGACCACTTGGGACCAACAATTTTTTTTCCCTAATTTGTCTTCTCTTTAACTTTATTTATTATAGTTGTTCAAAAGGGACGTCTCTTTTGATGAATAAATGGAATGTTACCTTATCACTTTTTGGCAATGGTATTATAGTTGTTGTTCCTTTTAGCATAATTTTATAACAATTTTCTCATTAAGCCTAAGATAATATTTAATAAAAGAAAAAGAAATGAAACAAATAATATAAAATACAAAAACACTTAAAATTTAAACTTTCACAGCTCTACAGCTATTATTTAATTAAAATTTATCGAACCAAAAGAAAAAGTTAACTAATTCCTGTGACGGAGAAAGTAGCTCCTTGAAAAAGAAGAGTGAATAGCATTTTTTGTCCTTTTATGGGTCAAATTTTGCAGTTTCGTCACTTCTAAATTTTTTATAGCAGATTAGTCCCTCTTATCTAGGGGTGTGCATGATTCGGTAAATCGGTCGTACCGAACCGAAATCGAAAATTCGGTACGCGAACCGAAATTTCGATTCGGTAAATGGTACGCGCCCAATTACCGAACCATGTTGCCTTTTGGTTTTCGGTATTACCGACCGATTTACCGAACCGAACCAAACCGAAATCCCGATTTTTTTTTAATTCTATTCCTTATCTGTTAAAGACTGAAAGTTAGACCAATTAGAAAAACATTCAATTTTCTTCTCTCAGTTTCTGCCCTAAGTTAACGTTTCAACTTTCAATTCTATTCTCTTCACTAGGTTTTCATTTTTTTTTCAATTCTATTCCTTATGCTGTTGGATGTTTTCATTAAAATTAGTGCATCAAATATCTAAAAGAACTTTCGGAAACAATACAAGAACAACACGGAAAATGAATAAAAGAATTTTGCTTGTCCTAAAACCTGAAGGCGTAATGTATCACATAAAGAAGAAATTATCTAATTCAGGGTGGTTTAAAAGCATACACATTGCAAAGATTAACAAAGAAGAAATATAGTTTATAGACCTTTGTTAATCCCTTCAGCATTATCTCCATCGTCTTTAGAGAGCTGCAATGGTCATTAATATTTATGTAGACAACATCCTTATCATAAATAAGATCCCCTAGTCTTGACAAAGGAGCATAAAATAGTTTCTCAAAATTTCGGTTTTTTTTTGTACTGAATCATACCGAACCGTACCGATCGGTAATTTACCGAACCGTACCGAAATTTTCGGTTTGACAAACGATACGCGATCTGAAACTACCGAACCGACCAGGAAACCGAAATTCGGTACGGTAAGGTTCGGTTCGGTTTTACCATTTGCACAGCCCTACTCTTATCATTGTAATGTATCATGCATATTCGTCCCTCTTGTAACACATTCTTCCTTCTTAAATTTTTTGTAGCTAATTCGTCCCTCTTATCAATGTAGTGTAACACATTAGTACCTCTTATAAAGTAATTAAATCAGCTTTTGCCTACTTTAGTATTTTGAATTTAAGTGATATATTTTGATTTAATAGGGACTAATGTGTCACACTACATTAATAAGAGGGACAAATTTGCTACAAAAAATTTAAAAGGGACGAATCTGTTATAAGAGGGACGAATGTGATATACTAAAATGATAAGAGGGACCAATCTGCTATAAAAAAATTAAGAGGAATAAAAGTGCAAAATTTAACCCATAAGAAGGACCAAAAACGCGATTTACTCTGAAAAGGAAATCTATGGTAATTCGATGAAGCAGCCTTCAGGTAAAATGACAATTGACAACAAAAAGAAAAATTGAAAAATATTGATACTTGACACGTGTCAAAATATTGATGGATGTTCATGTGCACTAACCTATATGTTCATATCTCTCGGAAAATACTTACATAGACTAGGTCTATAAGCTTAGTGGTAGACCTTGTAGTCTAGATTTTACCACATCATTTAAGATTTAAAAAAAACTCAATATAGTTAAATTTAACTAAATCAACCTAACCATACTAAACTAGAGTTAAGGGAAATTAAAACATTATTTTGTGGATCCCATCAAAATCTTGGCAGATTTTGCAAATTTTTTTAACTAACCCAATTAAATTAAACTAGAGTTAAAGTAGAAATAAATAATTAAGTATGAGCTAATTATTTTCAATATACACTGAAGACCTTGAACGTTTTGTAGCGGGATTAAAACCTTTTTAATATTTTAAAACTTTTTTTTATAGCATTTTTAAAACACCCTTAACTGTATAATTAACCAAGGAATTTTAATAGGGTTCAATTACAGAAACAAAACGTACTCTTGAAGAGTTTTGAAGTTCCTCCTAGAAACAAAACCTAACGAGTATATTGAAAATTTATTTCTGTTATAAAACCGTTTTTGCATTTTTGTTAAATAAATAACTTTGAGGTAAGAGGTAACTTTAAGGTTTACTTCAAAATATGTTCTTCCACTTCTAAAGTAAGGCTTTACCATAACTGTATATTTAAGTTTTGTGTGAAAAACCAAGGAATTTTAATATTAATTAAACCAAGGAAAAACCAAGGAATTTTAAATTCTAATTAATATTAATTTTAGGATAATTAAATTGATCACACTTAATTATTTATTTCTATTTAACTCTAGTTTAATCTAGTTGGGTTAGTTAAATCTAATAATTAAATTTTAAGTAATTATAAATGATGCGGCAAAATCTAGACCACAAGGTCTACCACTAAACTTATAGACCTGGTCTATGTAAGCATTTTCCATATCTCTCACTCTATTTATAGTCAAGCTAAATGCAAAAGTATTTTTCGTGCTTTCGCTAATTGGCAAAAATCCTCTCTGCATCATTTTTATTAGAAAAAATCTTTTATTAACAAAAGACGATATCCGAATTTTTTTCATAAATTATTGGAAAGGTATTGTCAATTTTATAAGTAAACATATGAGTTTTTTCAATTTTCAAAATTAACTGTGGAAATATTGAATGGTTTGAAGTGACAGATGAGCAGAACAAATGATAATTGGGAGAGGCTGGTCCGAGCCACTCTTAAACGAGACCAGCTTTGGCAAATCTTTCACGACCATTCGAGGACTCCGAGCAGCGGCTCCGCTTCTTCCGGAGCCAATTCTGATCCGGTCCAACTTACTCCTGATCGGGCAACTACTCCGACAAATTCCAGTCCAACTGCACCCATCCCGAATCCAAATCAGCCAAATCAAAGGATGAGGAGAGCTGAGTACAAGAACACAAAGTCCCTGGGGCAAAAGAAATTTTCTAGGATACGGATGCGTTTGGATCGATGGATATGGAGTAGATGGACACTAACCAAATAATTGATTGATGATTAATTCTTTTTAGGTTTATTATTTTACAATTGTTCAATTGAAAATGGAATATTAAATAAATTTTATAATTGTTTAATATGTCAAGTTTATAGAAAGATTTCAGTCTTTACGTGTTTGGTGAGTAAACGAGTCGAGTAATATGGAACGACACACTGTTGAAGCTTTATATGAAATTAATCGAGTTTGAAATTTTATGTTTGAGTTTGATTTAATTTCTTAAAATTTTGTGTTTGAGATAGGGATTTTTCAACGTCGAGAAAAGTTCAGCTTTGGCTTATGAGTCAGTAAACACACTTTCATTGTTTTTTCTACATGCATGCTTTATCTGAATCGTGCATATATATATAGTGGTTCAGGGAATTAGATTTTGTTTTTATATAGTAGTGGAAAATTATGTTGATTCAAAGAGTTTGTATCTTGGAAAAATAATTATGGCCGAAAATGTCTGTTACTCTACCTATTTATATATGTTTAAAACAATAAATTTTTTTTTTTTTTTTAAAACAATAATTACTGAAAGTGCATCAATTGGACCAAAGTACCAATAAATGAGGTAAATAAATGGGGTTCACAAACATAAGAAGACTTTGGTTCATTACAAGTAAAAAAAATTCGAAGTGATTAAAAATCATTAAGTGATAATGTAAAAATTATCACCTATATGCATACATATATATATATTGAAAGATAATTATTTGAAATTTTTATACTAAAATATAATTATCTACATTTAATAAATTAACGAGTGTTGTTTGCTTAGATCTATCCCCACATCCCACTGTTATTTTTCTTCTTACTTTTAAGTAGGACATTTTTGCAATTATTTGTTTGTTGTCAATTTTTCATATAAATTTGTACACGGTCAATCATCTACTGTCTCAAGTGTGTGTTTTCCACTTAACATTTACTCCACCAGCAACCCAATCAAGAATAGTAAAAGGGCATATCTCCAACTGGTTGACCAACAATTCATAAGGCTTGTTCCAGCGGCAAGGGTGGGGGTTCGAATCCCATTTGGAACTTGGATGAAAGCATTTTCATGGGTTTGTCTAAGGGTCATTTGTGGTGAAGACCCCTTTGTGCGCAGAGTGTACATCAGTATGGTGGGATCCCGAGGCTTGGTGGAGGTACATCCTGCGATTTACATCCTTCAGGATTCTAGGGCAAGGGTTCTGAGGGTCCATGATTAGTCTAGCTTAAGCTTGCACTACAACAAAAATGACTTTTAGTGGCATTAGTTCAATGGAATTTTATAGGAAAATATAACAAAATCTCAATTTGGTGGCATATATAAAAAAATGTTGTAATGTTTAATTTTATTTTATAAATTAGTGGCATTTTACAATCGAAAGATGTTACTAGTAAAAATATAATGGCATTTTTTTGAAAAATATGTCACTGAATAAAAGTGTTAAAATTATGTTTTGTGGCATATCTTCTATAAACGCCACTAATAATGATTCTTTATAGTGGCAAGTAAAATAAATGCCATGCAAATAGAATTTTGTCACATTAATTTAATGGCATTTTAAACCTTATAACATTTGCCAATAAAATTCCTTCAGTGACTAATAAATTGAATAATTAGTGAAAATTTAAAATTGGATATTTTTATAGATTAAGAATATTATTTTAATGACATTAATTTGTTTAAATTCTATTGAATCAATATTCTTAATGAATTTAAATTACAAAATAATATTATATAGTTGAATGGAATAAATTTTTATGATTTTACTGTCAAATTTTTAAAGAAAAAAACACTTCGGCTTTTCTAGTTTTATTAGAAACTACTTTAAATAAATCGAGCTCAAAAAAAAAAAAAACTACTTTATATCAATGAATTTAAAAGAAATTGATTTCTCTAAAAATATCAATTTAAGATAAATTGAACCATTTGTACCGAAAGTACTACTAATATTACTCCTATTTATCTTACAAATAATCCAACACTCTTTTTCTGAAAAGTAAACAAGATTCCTGATAGTATGTTGTTTAATTCATTGCACTGTTTATTTTGTCCAGATTTGTTTGCTACCTCATTTGATACACACAAAATTTCAACAACAACAGTACACAAATAATTGCTTTGGGAGACTAGGAAAGCAATAACGTTAAAAATAAAGCAGCAAACACCAACTTTGCACAATGGTAACTTGTTATATATATTGATAAAAAATTGTCACCTGTCATGTGCATAATACTACATACTACATACTACACGTCCACAAACCTATTCATAAAACATTGCATCCACAAACCTACTGAAATACAAATCCAGCCACTAGTACTCATAAACAAAATAATCTTACAAATACATAAACACATAGCAAAACACTTTATAAATCCTAGATGTCCACAAATACCAACATAACAAGTAGTACAATAAAAACCAACAATTTTACTTAATCAACCCTCCACATGCCTTGCCCAAATAGCCCATTCTTGTTCTCGTTCTCGTTCTCGTTCTCCTCACCCAATTGAACAATCCGAAATTCACTACCATTCACAGGTGGAACATTTTGACGCACGGGTGGGGGGAGGGGGGAGGGGAGTGGGCTCAGGAACATTACCTCTTCCAAGATTGATTGGGATAATTGCAAGTGCGTTTTCATCATCGGCCCGAACATGAATAGGCCATTTCGGACTTCCAACCACCTTGGGAGGGAGGATTGCACAGCGCTTGATGTCGAAGATGTACCCCATTCGCATATAATGCGGCTCTCCATGCATCCTAAACCTCCTGTAACTTGGAGGCTCATCCTGCAAACATACATATATATATATGAAGATAGTACTAGTACTAACGTATAAATAAACGAAGTTTATTGCATTTCCGATTACTTACGCGAGGGTTAACAGTCTCTCAATAAGGGGCCAGAACCATAACTTTCATGTCATAGGGGTCATAGTCAACCCACGGGTTCTCCAGGAACTTCGCAAAAGTCAACGTAGTTGAGTCTAATGCAGTGGAGCATGTCTCGAAGTGAAGTCAAGGTGAAACGTCGAGGACTGAAGTTAGCATTCATTTCGGTGGCAATCCTATCCAAAACACGACGAAGAGTAGCCCGATCGTGGATATCATGGGCGTGGGCAGCACCGAACAACCTTGAAATGAAGTATGCCCGCTCGTGAGGGGACCAACCACCAAATTGTGCATGATAGTCAGCACGTTGTGTTCTTGTCATTGGCATGATGCTGTACCAAACAAAAAAAAAACCGTAATAAGCAACTGTTATCCCGACTAAGAACATTCAAAAAAAGAAAAAATATTTACATGAGATGAAAATGAGGAAGTACCTTTCTTCCTTCTCCTTAGTTTGGTATGAGAAAGAGTGTTTGGTATTCCCACAGCAAGATGTTTATTTATAATGAAGTCAATGTGTCAATTATAATAAAGTAAATGAAAGGTGGTTGTTTTACATTTACTACCAACACATTGGTAAAAATATATCATATTCAATTGGTACCTAACACCAATCACTACAAAGAAACAATTGCAATAAATAGCACAACTTTTGAAGTATTGTAATAAATGTATATGATTTAACCATTTTTCGTTGGGTAGGATTAAATCAATGAGATGTGTTTTGGAGGTTAAATTAAGTATAGATTATAGGGCTTTGTTACTTTATTCCGGATGAATCAATCTCAAGGAAGAACAATGATGTAAAGAACAATAAGTAAACAAGACAATCAATATGTAAATAGTATATCAAAAGCTTTTCTATTATAAATGATATCAGACTGCCAAAGTATGTAGGCGTAAGCTCTGATTGTATCTCCTCCTTAATACAATGTTTAACTAGGTATTTATACGATGT
Source organism: Penstemon barbatus (assembly GCA_003313485.2). Taxonomy (NCBI): domain Eukaryota; kingdom Viridiplantae; phylum Streptophyta; class Magnoliopsida; order Lamiales; family Plantaginaceae; genus Penstemon; species Penstemon barbatus. The sequence continues at coordinate 59,833,293 of CM064877.1, read as the reverse complement.
TAAACCCTAGCTTTACAAGGAAACATGATCCTAATTGGACTTGGTATTGTAATCCTTATGGAACTTGGATACTGCTCTTAATCGCCGAGGATTGATAACGCAGATCGGTCTGGGCAGTGTTTTAGTGAATTATACTCCTGGTCGGTCCGACCGTATATGGACCAGTCGTTCCGTTTATTATAAGGGGTGTGAAATAGCCCCCATCCCTCACTTCTTCGAGCGCATATGTAGTAGAAGCTCGCAGAAGTAGATGGTCGATTTCGACTGTATTTTCTAAGAGTTGTGCCTCGTTAAAAACCTTTCATGGAAAAAACCCTGAGGAAAAAAATCCAAAGTAAGGAAAAGAGTGCTACGCCTCATAGATAGTCGTTTCGTTGCTCCGATCTCGTACCGCTACGTGTCTCTTGAGGAAGCGTTTCGACTTTTACCGTTTGGCAGGAATGTGATCAGCCGTGCGGAGTTCGAAACGTCTTTTCATCTCTCTTTATGAATAGGTGATCGTTGTTTCAGTCACTTTTTACTTTCTATTTCCCATATTTTCACAGTAATTTTATTACTCGCTAATTTCTCTTCCAATTTGCTTCTATCGACTCATATTCTTCGAGGATTCCAAAAATGGCTACAATTTCAAGGAAATCTTCATCGTCTTCCAGGGAAAGAGTCACTCCTATTATCGAGGAGGAGGTACCCCCGAGCCCTCCGACTGAGCAGACCGGAGTGTCTGAATTTACTGTTCCGGATAAGGACACTTTTAAAGTGCAAATTATATCCGATACTGACGTTGCTGCCAGGGCCAAGAAAGGCAAGGGTATGGTTCCTCAAATTTCCGAACCAATTGAGGACCTCGCTTGTGCCTATACTGATTAGACGTTCCACGAGGTCGTCGCGAAATACTTTCCTGAAGGGTCTAAGATTATCCTTCCTTCTCCTTCCGCTAGGGTTACTTCTCCACCGGAGGGTTGTCGGGCTTTATATACTGCCCATTTCATCTATGGCTTACGTCTTCCCTTGTCCGCCTTATTTCTTGATATTTTGAACGTATTTAGCATATCCCTGACACAACTAGTTCCAAATTATGTGGCCTTTGTGGTGTGCTTTTCTGTTTTGATGATAGCGAAAGGATTTCAGCCCTCTTTCCGTAATTTTACACAATTATTCCGTTTTAATATTTCTAGCTCTTCCAATCGCAGATATTTCTTCACCAGCCAGAAGACTACTCGCTCTATCTTTGACTCCCCGGTTTCTAGCAATCCTTCCTGGAAATCTCATTTTTTCTTCGTACAACCACCTTCTCATCTTCGTTTAGCGGATGGTTCAACTGAGCCATTCTCGTGGGACCATGATTCCAAATGGATTTATTATGGTCGCTTGGCAACTGGCCGTTGTATCCTTGACGATCCTCAATTGATTAGTGAAATCCAGGATATGCGTGCCGACAAGTACCAAAGTGCTCTTCTTATTGGCGAGGCTTTTCTCCGTAAAGCGGGATTGAGTCCTCATACTTTCCCAATCTCTTCCCCTTCTCAATCGCTGGGTAAGTATTTTATTTCAGCATCAAATTAACGTTATAATTCCTTTTAGTAATATGTCTAATTTTGACTTTGTTTCATTTTTAGTTCTTATGGTATAAAATTCTCGGCGCTCCTCTAAGGGAAAGATGGTTTTGTCTAAGTCCACTAAAACAATAGAGAATCTTCCTATCGAGCAGAGAGCGTCCCGGAAAAGAAAATTGGAATTGAGCCACGATTCTGAAGATAACAGAGAGGAATCTCCGGATTCTTCCCAAGAATCTCCTGTCCGTCAGGGGACGGGACCTGGTTATCCTCCTCTCCAACTTCGGTCTTCCCTTGGCATTCGCGGATGCCGCAGCTGGTCGATGCCCCATCCCAATGATAAGCCAGTGGAGAGAAAAAGGTGTTACTATGGTCGTTCTGGTGAGGATCTTTCTTTACTTGGTGAGGATTATCCGAAACCCACTCTTGTCGAGATGATCGAAGATCATTTACAAGGGAAAAGAGCTGCTGGCTATCCTGAGAATGATTCTTTAGTTCATGATGAGAGCGAGAATGCTGTGGACAAGGCAACTCGTGTTCTTCTTTCCGGTGTCTTTACTCGTGATATGAATAAGCTCCTTCGGAAGGATCATTTGGAGAAATTTCAGAGAGCTTCTCTTTATGCTGAGAAGGTTATCTGTAGTTATGTACGCTCGTTCATCGATTTACTTAACGAATTCTTTAGCTCACAAACTCGTTTCATTTATTTTTCAGACCAAAACTTGCTTGGCCTCGTATGCCTGTGAAGCTGCTCTCTGGAAACAACAATGTGAATTTTTGGACGAGAGATATAAGGTATTGCTTCACAAAACTTCTGGTTCAGAGGCTGGTCCCTCGACATCCTCTTCTTTCCCGCTTCCGATCATAGAAACTCAGGCTATGGGAGCTGATGACCAGGAGACCATAAATAAAGTTTTGGAGACTTCCCGTGCTTAAGAGCAGGTTGTCAGTTGACCAGGAAGTTGGAAGATCATCAACTTCGGAGTGCTACTCGGATTAGCGAGCTGGAATCTCAGGTAGTAAGTCTTCAGGCCTCATTGGAGGAGTATGATAGGGATCTTCCTCTTAGCGGACTCAAAGATCGCTATGGCAGGAATCCCGATGAGAGGGTGATTCGAGAGTTCCTTAGTTCTCCCGTTCATACAGCCTTGGTGTATCGAATGGTTGGTCCGCTCCTAGAGAGTACTTTCAAGAAGGCAATTCATCAGCTGGTTGCTCTGGAATTGATTGAAGATCGTCGAATGGAATATTTCAAGGCAGCGCATGTCAGCTTGAATCGTTACGGCGAGGAATACTCTCCTTCCGAGCTACCAGATGTTATCTATCAACAATTTCCAATGGCTCGCCTTGTCGAAGAGTTCGGGAAGCCATTGCCGATTCCTCTTTCGGATATCAATGATGAGGTCGATAATAATTTTATCGATCCAGAGGAAGAGGAGGAGAATGTGGAGGCAGCGAGCGAAGGAGCGTATGAAGGAGAGGTCGCTGGTGATCAGGGAGTTCCAGATGGCGACCAGGTTGTGTGAAGTGGGGAGCGACCAATCGGCCTAGGAAATAACCTTCATGACAACCAACATAACTTGATTTGTAATATTACCTTTTTATCCTTTTGTACAATAGACGATTCATATTCTGACAGTTACGTCTTTTCGGCTTCTCTGTTGACAATAATTTAGACAAGTTATTAACTTTGTCGTAATCATTATGCTTTTGTCTTTTCGAATTCTTGCGGCTGTTCATAGGTCAGTTTCTGTGATTCGCGCCCATTCTTTGGGTCTCCTGCGTCTTTTCGTATAGTATAAATACATACGGTAAAACTTTACTCGCTATTTACCGTTTTTACTCAACTCCAATAGAATACTCTCTCATTAGGAGGTCGATAAGCTTTCTCGATAATTAAATATTCTTTTCTATTTCCGAACATGAGTAATCTTTTTGGTAATACTTCGAAGCGTTCTTCCCATAAGGTAGTCGAAATCCGAGACCAAAACGGTCCCGTACCGAGGGGCCTTTAGTAGATCCTCCTCGTTCATACTCAATTAGAAGATCGGAGATTGAGACTCCCGTTATTCCTTCTGAAGCTCTTCCTGTAATTAGTTCAACTTTATTCAACAAAATTTTCCCATTTCTGGTGAGGTCGAAAGGAGGCCCTCCTCTGGTCGGGTGGCCTTCGGTGATATGTCTAATGTGGAGCAAACCTTTAATATACCCGTTTCTTCAGGTGTTTCTTCTTTTGAGCATGGCTTACATGAGCATGTTCCTGATAACTCCGTTCCTTCCTCTACTTCTACCGACCTAGTCATTGGCGGAAGCCAAGTGGATGTTGCCGCGGGGGCAGTTAGCGGAGATTCCTTTTTGAATCCATCCATAACACAATCTGTTTCTCAGGATTTTTCTGACTTTTTGTTCACTTATAATACTGTTATGACCACTTCTTTTGAAGCCGGCGGGTCTTCTGGTGGTCGGACAGGTTCTAGGTCCGGTCGACGGACCGTTATCTCTGCTTCGGGCAAGGAGACCTCGGTGAGTCTGATAACTCTGTGAAAACAGTGTTATCAAGTCTATTTCCTTAACTCATTCGATTACGTTTATTAGAGTTTTGGTAGAATTTTAGGCAATTTTAGTTAGTTTTATGTTTTGTCGCTTGAGTCATTGGTTTAATTATTTTGTGCATGAATTGAGGTATTTTCTTATATATTGTGTTCATATTTGTAGGCCTAAGCTATTTTGGATCTAAGAATATGATTGGCAGCGAAGAACAACAAATTAAAGATCAAATGAAGTCAAGTAGTGCAAGAACGAAGAAGCTGTCATAAATGTTAATGTGCACTCCGAGGACCATAACTCTTTCAAGGAAGCTCCAATGAAGTTTAATTTCAACTATGATGTAGAGAAATGAGTTAGCTATACCACAGATTTTACGGATCTTGATTTGGAGTTCGGAGCTGAAAGTTATGACACTTGCAAAACTGTCGCGCAAAGCTGACGCGGTTTACAGCGGGTTTTTAAGAGAGTTCTTGGGCCCAAGGTCTCCTACTTGGACTCAACTTGGTAGATCTATATAAGGACTTCTAGGTCACGAAATTACACATCTTTGATCAGCTCTAAACATACTTTTCTCATAGAATACACCAACAACATCAAAGATCTACCTGGAGAAAGATTGAAGAAGAAAAGAGAAAAGTCCTGAAGATCACTCAAGCAAGAAGAACGCAATATTGAAGATCTTTATCTCAGATTCATCGTTTTGTCTATAAAACCACATGAACTCATATTTGTTTTCCTTTATTATTTTCTTCTTATATTTATCATGAACTAATTCTTTAGGATCTAGGGTTTTTATGAAACTATGTTACATTGATTAGTTTTATTGGATTATTCGTAATTAGGGGCAATTCTTGTGTTTGATTTAATTTCGTTCTCTATGCTTGCAACTTGACTGATCACCTAGTTGTTAGATTTAATATTCCTTTCGAACTTGGAAAAGGGAGATCAGGATTAGATAGGAAATTGAATAGTAAACGACTCTTAGTATAGGAATATACTTAAGGCGTTTATACCCGTTACATGAGGTTCGTGTTTAATGCTTTGTGTTATTTATGAATCACCTAGGAATATGATCGATTTGTATAATACATTAGGTTCTTACGTAATTCGGAAGATACGAAGGAATATACTTGAATACTCGGGTAGCACTCTTGTCACCACAATAACTACGAAAATCTCAATTGAGCAATCGATAGATAACATAGTGGATTATAACCCTAGGTTTCTCTACTCATTATTCGAACTCGATCCATGTACTTAGGTTAGTTAATCTTGTTAATTTAAACCTGAAAATACTTATGAATTTGGAATTAACTAAAAGTAATTTAGAAATTGGAATTGGTAGATATTAGTCAAGTCCCTGCGGAGACGATACTCTTATACTTACTCTTTATTACTTGTTCGATATGTGCACCTGCGTTTATTTGCGTGTGTAAATTCCGCAACAAGTTTTTTGCCCCGTTGTCGGGGACTTGCAACATTTATTTGCCAATTTTTATTTTTGATTTTTCTTTTGGTTGATTTCTAGTTAGTTATTCTTTTTCTCGTTCTCTTCATTTGGTATGAATGATAGCAATTATCTTTGGCTTAATGAAGGAACGACTTGTGTGTATTGTGCAGGTGAACACTCGTACGATCGTTGCCCACTAAATTCAAATTCATGGTTATACGTGGATCAATTTCAGGATAGTCAGTATGGTCAGAATCTTCACCCCAACAACTACAATTCAAGGAAGGGGACTAACCCAAATGTTCCATGGAGCGATGATCTGGGTAGTAATCAATTCACAAACTTCATGATTACCAACTCGTTCATATCTCCAAGCTATCAAGAGTATTCTCAGCCACCACCAACAGAACCATGTATTGCATTTATGAAGGCATTCACCAATTATATGGAGGAGATGAAAAAGATCGGATATGAAATGGAGGCATTCAATTTGATTATGGGTAAACCTGGAGCTAACTCATTTCAAACTCAACCAGTGAATATGACCCATAACCCAGAGGTTTACTGTATTATTTGTGGGGGAGAGCATCCGTATGAAAACTGTCCTTCAAATTCAGAGTCAGCATGCTATGTGGGAAATAATCGAAACAACCAAGGTTATAACCCCTATTCTAACAGCTATAATCTCGGGTGGCGAAACCATCCTAACTTTTCATGGAGCAATAATCAGCACGCTGGACAGGGATCAAACAATGCCACAACTCAGCAACAACAAAATACACCGGGCTCTCAAGGTCAACTGAAACAACCACTAGTGGATAACAAACCGTCGCTAGAAGAAACGCTGAAGCAGTTCATAAACCATACAAATGCATCTCTTCGAAACCTAGAAACCCAAATGGCTCAATTAGCTCAAGATAGGCAGTACAGACCTCAAAACTCACTCTTGAATGAAGAGGATAATTCGATATTATCAGATACTAAGCCGAGCGAGACAAATTCTCTTATGGTTGAGAGTGAAATAAAGCAGCTGCATAGCAATAAATGGACAAGTTTCGATGTTCGTCATAACGAGGAGATCCCGGATGCAGAATAAAATATCTTAACCATTCCGGAGGACGATCAAATCAGGGAATACATCGAAATCAACAAGTCAATGACGTTGATAGATGAGATTGAGGTAATGGAGATAGAGGAGGATACAATTGAGTTTATCATACCTCCAATTTATGAGTCAAAATGCAATGAATCTTATTTTGGTGTGGATGTAATATTAGTGAGAGCTACGCAAAACGGAAGGGTTGATTATAAAACGAACTACAATATGCATACCCATCCTCAAAGCGTGACTTGGATAAGAGTTGGTAAAGATTATAAGAGATTTGAACCTGGGGATAGAGCTTGTCGATTCGATACGAGGTTCAAATTTGTCCCAATTGAGCTTACAAGGGAAAGACCAAATTTCAGGACAGCAAAGAAAGCAAAAAGGCCCGGACTTATGCTTGATCCGGACGAGACCCTATTCGATTATTGGCCACCTTAAAAGGGAAGTATCAAAGTCAAGCTAATGACTTAAAACTAAGCGCTTCTTGGGAGGCAACCCAAGCTTTTATTTGTTTTTGTTTTTGCGTTTTTTGTTTCGTTTTGTTTTAGTTTTAGTGTGATCTGTGGTGTTTTGTGGGGTTTTGCAGGCGTATTGCGGTGCAAGGTAACGAGGAGATGAATATTTCACGAACTGGGGCGTTTTGGAGAAGAAGAATAATCAAGCCATGGCACAATCTGAGTCAGGCAATGGCTAAATTTTGACCAAAAAGAGTGCATAAATTCCAGCAGCTTGAAGCCATGGCTCAAGTCTTGAACAATAAAGTGAACAAATTCCAGCAGCTTTAAGCCATGGCACAACTTTAGTCATGTCATGGCTCAACTTCAAGTGCTCAAAAAGACATAAATTTCCAAAATCGAAAGGCCATGGCTCAAATTTGATAGAGCCATGGCCTAAAAAAAAAAACAAAAAACAAAAAACAAAAATTTCAGAAAAAGAGTGGATCGGGCTGCCTTTATTCCCCGTTGCCTATTTTCCAAAATAATCAAACCAATCTCTTCCCCCAATTAGCTGCCGACCACCACACAGCCGCGCAGCCGCCCGTCCTTCCCCACGCGAACACAGCCGCGCCGCCGTGTATCTCTCTCTCCAAAATCTACCACCGAGCCACCACTCTTCTCCCTCACCAAATCGAACGCCGCCGCGCCCTTTTCCGTCATAAAAAAACCGTCGAACCAGTCAACTCCACCACGCCACCCAGAAACCCCAAACGCCACCGCTGCGACCCACGATCGTCTTCCACAGATCCGTCCTTCTTCTCGCCGAAACCAACACAACAGAACCACAACACCGCCGCGTCTTGCTTCGCCGAAACCCCAACCCCGCCGCGACCTGCTCCCATTCTCAGCCACAACACACCGCCGCACCTCCTCCATCTAGGTTGGGCATCTCTTAAGTGCCGGGCCTCGGTAGCAAAATTTATTTTTTGCATTTCTTGGCTCGATTCCTGATTCTGATTTCGATTGCTAGTTGGAGGGGTTGTTATGCTATTTTTGGATTTTTTGCTTGTAATTAATTGAGAAGTGTGGAGGAACGGTGTCTTGAACGGTTCTTGTGGTTACGATATTGTTGCTTGATTGTGTGACTAGTTGGTACGAGTGGTTGGGATTGATTAGACTTTAGTTTCGGTGAGATACTTGTGAATTGATTGTTTTGGTGGAGTGAACCAAATGGCACCACGAAGTCGAGCGGTTCCGAGGATGATGCATAGGATGGACAGACATGCAGGAGACCGCCAGACACATCCTCGTAGGGACGTATTTTTTTTCACTATTCTCTGTTTTATTATTGTCTTCATGTGCATATTCTCGTATTTCATATTTGGCTAATCTGGCATGTTTCAACTCGTATGTTTATGTCACAGTGAGGACACTGTTTGTTTTAAGTTTGGGGGGGGGGTCGCATTTGCTTCGTGCATGCTAGGTCGACTTTGACTAAATTTTTTAAAATTTTATGTGTTTTTGAACGTTTTTCCTGCACATTTTAAGCACGAATACATAATCGAGAATTAAGGATGACGTTAGAGAATTATAGTTAGAATAGAGCTTAAGAAATCCTTTCTTGCCTGCCTGATCTCTAGATTCAAGGGTTAAAATGCTAAGGGTCTAAGTGACAGTTTTGCCTAAGTTTGGGGGGAAGGATAACTTTAACAAGAACCAAACGAAGCAAATAATTGAAAAACTATAAGTTAAATTCAAAGAAAATAACCTCACTTGTATGAGACCTGAAAAACCTCATCGCTTGAGACCTATACTTGCACTCCTCTAACTTGACTGCGATAAGATGAACGATATTTGGGTGCATCGACTTAACTATTCTACTATTCTGCACTCCTCTATTTTGACTGCTTCTTTAGAATGAGTTATGAGTGTGAGTGGTGCTAAATATACTTATGTTATGCTCGTTAATGAAGAAAATGCTAAGTGAAAGTTCAAACTTAAAGGATTCCATAACTTCGACTGAAAGCTTTGCTAAAACTTAGTAATTAGTATGATAACCTAAAAAAATAAAGAATATGTATGACAATTTAGGAATTTATGCAATTAGGCTCAATGATTTCGAAGCTATAGTGATTCCGACATTCTCGTTTTATGTATACACACACACACACGCATGAACTACATGATAGAATGCATAATGTTTTGATATTGTTAGTTAGTAGTTTGACTTGGGATGCATGATTGTGAATGTTCGTGTCGTTGTTTAAGTTTTTGTCATTACTCGAGGACGAGTAATAGTTTAAGTTTGGGGGTGTGATAACTCTGTGAAAACAGTGTTATCAAGTCTATTTCCTTAACTTATTCGATTACGTTTATTAGAGTTTTGGTAGAATTTTAGGCAATTTTAGTTAGTTTTGTGTTTTGTTGCTTGAGTCATTGGTTTAATTATTTTGTGCATGAATTGAGGTATTTTATTATATATTGTGTTCACATTTGTAGGCCTAAGCTATTTTGGATCTAAGAACATGATTGGCAGCGAAGAACAACAAATTAAAGATCAAATGAAGTCAAGTAGTGCAAGAACGAAGAAGCTGTCAGAAATGTTAATGTGCACTCCGAGGACCATAACTCTTTCAAGGAAGCTCCAATGAAGTTGAATTTCAACTATGATGTAGAGAAATGAGTTAGCTACCACAGATTTTACGGATCTTGATTTGGAGTTCGGAGCTGAAAGTTATGACACTTGCAAAACTGTCGCGCAAAGCTGGCGCGGTTTACAGCGGGTTTTTAAGAGAGTTCTTGGGCCCAAGGTCTCCTACTTGGACTCAACTTGGTAGATCTATATAAGGACTTCTAGGTCACGAAATTACACATCTTTGATCAGCTCTAAACATACTTTTCTCATAGAATACACCTACAACATCAAAGAACTACTTGGAGAAAGATTGAAGAAGAAAAGAGAAAAATCCTGAAGATCACTTAAGCAAGAAGAACGCAATATTGAAGATCTTTATCTCAGATTCATCGTTTTGTCTATAAAACCACATGAACTCAGATTTATTTTCCTTTATTATTTTCTTCTTATATTTATCATGAACTAATTCTTTAGGATCTAGGGTTTTTATGAAACTATGTTACTTTGATTAGTTTTATTGGATTATTCGTAGTTAGGGGCAATTCTTGTGTTTGATTTAATTTCGTTCTCTATGCTTGCAACTTGACTGATCACCTAGTTGTTAGATTTAATATTCTTTTCGAACTTGGAAAAGGGATATCAAGATTAGATAGGAAATTGAATAGTAAACGACTCTTAGTATAGGAATATACTTAAGGCGTTTATACCCTTTACATGAGGTTCGTGTTTAATGCTTTGTGTTATTTATGAATCACCTAGGAATAGGATCGATTTGTATAATACAGTAGGTTCTTACGTAATACAGAAGATACGAAGGAATATACTTGAATCCTCGGGTAGCACTCTTGTCACCATAATAACTACGAAAATCTCAATTGAGCAATCGATAGATAACATAGTGGATTATAACCCTAGGTTTCTCTTCTCATTATTCGAACTTGATCCAAGTACTTAGGTTAGTTAATTTATTTAGTTAATCTTGTTAATTTAAAACTGAAAATACTTATGAATTTGGAATTAACTAAAAGTAAATTTGAAATTGGAATTGGTAGATATTAGTCAAGTCCCTGTGGAGACGATACTCTTATACTTACTCTTTATTACTTGTTCGATACGTGCACCTGCGTTTATTTGCGTGTGTAAATTCCACAACAGAGTCCTAGCGAGAGGGAATCCCCTCGTGAGTTAGACGACCGTTGTATTCTTGAGCAAGTTAGGGATATAACGGAGTCAGGAATTCCTCGGCCTGATCGCATTCCCCTCGATAGTGAACTACCCGGCTCTCTTGAGCCCGATGCTTTGTCCTGGGACTTGGGCCTAAGCACTATCTTGCCCGGTGAGTTGAGGAAGCACGAAGGTACTTCCAATGTTCGCCTCGTTCAGTCGCTGGTTAAGTTATGCGAGCAGGTAATCACATTTCTGACTGTATTTCTTGCTTTATTTTGATTGCTTTGTTACGTATGACCTTTTTTCTTTTCTCAGGCCAAGTATTTCGCGCTGCAGCTGGGTGTGCACAACGACGATATGTGGCTCAGTAGGGAGGGCCAGAAACGACGCTTGGACTCGGAGATCGCGAAGGTCGAAGGGCAAACCCTCCAGCCAGGCTTCTCAATGATGATATTCAGAAATTACAAGAAGAGAAGTATGTTCTCGAGAAGGAGAAAAGTGACTTGGTCCAGGCTAACGCCCTTGCAGAGGAGTCTCGTCGGCAGGCATATGAACAAGGTTATGATGCCGGTTATCTAAAACGTCAGGAGGAGTTGATGGCGTTTGTGGGTAATGCGACTCCTCGGAGAGGTGCTTCTGCTAGTCGGCCCGGTGATGGCAACCCATATTAGTGACATGTTCTGATCCACTTGTTATAGTTGGAATGTTTCCCTCTTTCTTCTTTTTTTTTAGACGATGGAGGCCACAAGCTTCATGTGGTTGTGAAGGCTGACTATGTTTTGTATGAAGAAAAAAATTAATGACAATGACGATCTTTTTTTGCATCAATGTATTGCCTTAATTCAATTTATTCAGTAAATGTATCTTGATAAATTATGCCATGCATAATTTTATCGGTGTACTTGGGTGTAAGTTTTGAGCTTAATTTCCTGGGAGATCATCTTTTGTTTGAAGAAGTAGCTCGTTCTGACTGATCAGTCCTTAATTGCTGAACGATGCAGTGTGTCCTTTTAGTCAAGTGTAAGAATGATGATCGATCAGGCATGGCTCTGTAGGCTATTAATTTACTTAGGACATTTGAATGTTGAATGTAGGTCATCCATGTGAACAACTTTTTGAAGAATTGTGAAGGATGTTTAGCGCACTTGTCGATAAAAGATCTTTGTAAAATTATCCATTTGACGTGGACATCTTATATAAGGACGTTGTCATTTTTTTTTGTTGACCATCGCTTTTCTTTTCTGCAAATCTGACTCGTAGCAAGAATATCGTCTTATTCATCTTCTTAAAATTCATGTTTCTTTGCACTGATTGTGAACTCCATGTTCCTCAAATAAAACAACCAAAAGTATGATCATGTCAATACTTTAACCTTTTTTGGTGTGGGAGGAATTGGAAAATGTAGAATCATTAGTGAGATCCAGCTTGTTCAGACCTCCTTAAGCAATTCCTTGGAATATTAGGCAGTGACGATTTCGTAGGCTGGAATATTGGCGATCATTCCTGTAATTTTCATGTCAGATTTCTTGGACTCCAGTAGAGGTCTAATATATTTAACTGTCAATCTGCCTTCTGATGTATGAGGCAGTGAGCCAGTGACGACCTTGTATGCTGGTAGCCGCAAGCATTTTATACCTCTAATTGAGCTAGTCATTGTCATAGTGGTGCAAACGTATATGCCTGTGTCAAGGATCTCTTTGTTCTTTACCAGGCGACTAGCATTTATAAGTGTGAGAGCTCTTATCAGTCCGGAGCTCTTTTTAGATCTGCTTTATTTTGTGTGATCGCTTCGATCTCGATTCGTCTTTATCATTGAATAGTCCTTCCGACTATAGAGGAACCGTTCCAACTTACTCGTATTTAAAGGTGGAAGTCAAATGGTCGCGGTCCTTTTTCTCTTAGATCTTCATCCAACCGTAGGATTAATTGTAACTATGCCTATAAATAGGTACGCAGTTTCCATATCTCACTCATAATTCCCAAGAAGAATGGAGATATCAGTTTCTTTTAGTTTTACTTTGCCCACTGATCCCATAGTATTCAAAAAGTCACATTATCATGATTCATTTTGTCATAGTAACTCAAATATCATCTGCCTTGTACTGACAGGTCCCATTGATGCCCTACCTTGTACTGACGGGTCCCACGTGGCCTCAGCCTTTGTCTTCACAGGTTTGAGGTCCGTGGTTTCTGTTTGCACATGGAGGGTTCATATTTACCAGGCACCCCCGCTTCTCGATGTTATCTCCGAAGTGATAGACCGCCGGGGTGTGCTGGTAAATTTTAACTTTTGCGACGACCCTGAAGAGATACTGCTTTAGAGTAAAAGTCAACCCCATCATACAAGCAGTATCTCGTTGTGGGTGAAAGTATTGCCGGTCATCTGGCTGGTAATGGTCATCTCGTCTGGAAGAACATTCGATCTTCAGAGCCTGGCCATCGAACTAAAGAAGTCGACCATCCTGAGCAGCATGCTTCTTAGGTGGTCAATCACAATTATCGAGGCACTAGGGAGGAGATTGATGTTTCCGTTGACATTGTCGTGAAGACCACCGATCTATAGGATATGATTATTTTATCTAAACAGTTGTAGCGATATGTAGATCGTATAAAGATCTTTGTACTCTGATCAAAACTTTTGTATGTAATTTGAGACATGTTCTAACAGTTCAGATAAATAAAACTTCAGTATTGTTGCTTTCATATCTCTTGTTGTTGATTTTCTTGGTTTTTTAACCTTTTTGTCGTCACTTATAGAGACCGAGGAGCGTTTATCAAGCGGATCAATTTATACTCAACTCGTTTTTAAGGTTTTTTTAACTAAGTATCTTGGCTTTAGCCTTTTTGTTGTCGAGGAGCGTTTATCGAGCGGATCGATTTACACTCAACTCGTTTTAAGGTTTTTTTTTCTTTACCAAAGTTTCTTGGCTCTTTAACCTTTTGTTGTCGAGGAGCGTTTATCGAGCGGATCGATTTATACTCGACTCGTTTTAATACTTAGGTTTTTTCTTTACCAAAGTTTCTTGGCTCTTTAACTTTTTGATGTCGAGGAGCGTTTATCGAGCGGATCGATTTATACTCGACTCGTTTTAATACTTAGGTTTTTTCTTTACCAAAGTTTCTTGGCTCTTTAAACTTTTGATGTCGAGGAGCGTTTATCGAGCGGATCGATTTATACTCAACTCGTTTTAATACTTAGGTTTTTTTTACCAAAGTCTCTTTTGGCTTGTAACCTATTTTGATCGTTGAATATGAGATCGAGGAGCGTTTATTGAGCGGATCAATTTATACTCAACTCATGATACTTCTAGATCGATGAGCGTTTATTGAGCGAATCAATTTTACTCGACTCGTTATACTTTTAGATCAAGTTTATGGATTTAACCAAGTTGATTGCAGAATTCCGAGGAGCGTTTATCGAATTGATCGATTTATACTCAACTCGTTTTGACACTTCGCCTTTTAACTCCAGTGAACCCTTGATTTGCATTTGATAAAACTTTTGAGAATGAATTTCAGGTCAAGGCCTTTATTGCAACGAATTATATGAGAAATAAAACGAACTAAATCAAAAAGAAATTAACCAGGACGATTTACTAGGATTCATTTTCCATAGTATCTTCTTAGGTTGACTCCATTCCTAGTTCTTGGTATGGGTGTTCCGTCCAATTGTGCAATTTTGTATGAACCTTTATTTCCTACATTAATGACAATGTACGATCCATCCCAATTCTGTTGTAATTTTCCCACATGATTCGATACCTCTACCTTTTTTAGCACCAAGTCCCCCTCTTTGAAGGTTCGTATGTGTAATTTTTGATTGTAGGCTTTCTCCATGTTTGATTTAGCGAATTGTAATCGTACGGCCGCTTTCTGTCTTAATATTTCTGTCAAGTCGACATCACTTTCTCTTACCTTTTTTTTCTTCTGGTCATCATACATTTCAATTCTTGGTGTTGGAATTAGTGTTTCGACTGGGATTACAGCTTCCGAGCCATATACTAGACTGACTGGGGTCTTCCCGGTCGAAGTTTTGACTGTCGTTCGATTAGCCCAAAGTACTCCTGGAAGTTCATCCAGCCATCTTCCTTTGGCTGCACCTAGTCTTTTCTCTAAAGACTTTATTATTTCTCGGTTCGCTACTTCAGTTTGTCCATTCGCTCTTGGATGCCCAACTGAAGTGAAGTTTTGCTGAATTCCTAGCTTTGTACACCATTCCATTACTTGTTTTCCCGCGAATTAGGTTCCGTTATCAGAAATCAGGATCCTCGGGATGCCAAATCGAAATACTATGAACTTCCATAGGAAGTTGATCACTTGGAATTGGGTTATTCGAGCTAGGGCGATGCATTCTATCCATTTACTGAAATATTCGACAGTGACTAGAACATATGCTTTCTTAGGTCTAGCTGGTGGAAAAGGTCCCACGATGTCCATTCTCCACTGATCAAATGGCCAGCATACAGGTATTGAGTGCATGTTTTCGGCTGGTTGATGACTTATATTTGCATGAACTTGGCAATGATGACATTTTTTAACATATTGCATGGCATCATTGTTGATGGTAGGCCAATAATAACCTGTTCTAAGACATTTTAAGGCTAAAGCCCTTGCTCCACTGTGATTTCCTGCTTTTCCTTCATGTATCTCTCGAAGGACATTGTTGGTTTGGGATTCAGAGATGCATCTTAGAAGAATTCCCGACACCGATCTTCGGTAAAGTTTTTCTTCTATCAATGTGTATTTTGGAGCCCGATATTTTATTTTCCGAGCTTCGTTTGGATTAAGCGGCAATTTTTCTTCTCGAAGATAGTCTATCATCGGAGTCATCCAGTTTCGTTCAACTTCATCGATTTCCATAATCTAAACGACTGGTGTTTCGTCAACATCAATTGCCGGTGTATTGGAAATTAACTAGTTGATTACTCTTTCTGTTCTACCGTCATGAGACCCTGTAAATCTAGATAGTTGATCGGCCTATTTATTTTCTGATCGTGGAATGTTCTGTATCCCAAAATTTTCGAATTTCTCAGCCAATTCCTTTACTTTGGCGAGGTATTTGATCATGTTAAATTCCTTTGCCTCGTATAGATCTTCTATCTGTCTTTGTACTAAATCTGAATCGGTTAATACTTTAAGTCTTTTTATGTTGGCCTTAACTGTCATTTCCATTCCAGCGATCAGTGCTTCATATTCTGCTTCGTTATTTGTTACTACGAAGTCCAATATTATTGCATAATTTATATCCTCCTTATTTGGTCCGGTAAAGTTGATTCCGGCACCTCCTCCTTCTCTGCATGAAGCACCGTCGACATACATCAACTAGGTTTGATTTTCTACGATCAAGATATCATTGTCATGGATGGTCGATTCAGTATGTTCAGTTATATGTGTCGGAGTTTCAAATAGAAAATCGGCTAATACTTGGGCTTTAATCGCAATTCTTGGTTTGTATTAGATTTCGAACTGACCGAGTTCGATTGCCCACTTGATCAATCTTCCAGAGGCTTCCCACTTTACTACGACCTGTCTTAGCGGTTGGTTGGTTAACACCACAGTTTTGTAGGTTAAAAAGTAAGGTCGGAGTTTGCGTGCAGCCACCACTAAGGCCAAAGCGAATTTTTCTATTTCCAAGTAGTTCTTCTCGGCCCCTTGTAGTAACTTACTCAAGTAATAAACAGGCTTATGTTCTATGCCTTCTACTTTTACTAAAACCGAACTAACGGCCCCTTGTAGTAACTTACTCAAGTAATAAACAGGCTTATGTTCTATGCCTTCTACTTTTACTAAAACCGAACTAATGGCCACATCGGAGATTGATATGTAGATGTATAATGCTTCTCCCTCAGTTGGTTTGGCTAATAGCGGGGAGGTCGACAGGTATTCCTTTAGCCGGTCGAAGGCCTGGTCGCATTCCTCGGTCCAAACAAAGTTTTTTGCTTTTCGTAGAGTTTGAAAGAAAGGCAAACTCCTGTCGGCTGATTTGGAGATGAATCTGTTTAACGCTAAGATCTTTCCTACCAAGCTTTGTACTTGGGAGATCGTTTTGGGAAGTTTCATTTCAGTTATAGCTCAAATTTTTTCCGGACTGGCCTCAATTCCTCGTTGATGTACCAAATAGCCTAAAAACTTTCCTGATTTAACTCCGAAAGTTCATTTTGCAGGATTCAGCTTCATTCGGTATTTTCTTAAAATTTGGAAGCATCGATCGAGATGCTTTACATGGTCAGCTTCATTCATGCTTTTGACCAGCATATCGTCTACGTAGACTTCCATTATTTCTCCAATCAACTCTTTGAACATCAGGTTTACTAACCTCTGGTAAGTGGCCCCGGCGTTCCTCAGGCCAAATGGCATAACTATGAAGCAGTAAACTCCCTGCTCAGTTACGAAGGCAGTTTTCTCTTGGTCTTGCTCATCCGTGCATATTTGATAAAAACCTTGGAAGGCGTCCATCATGCTGAAAATAGCAAAACCAGCAGTCGAGTCGACTAATAAGTCGATCCTTGGGAGGGGATATGGATCGCGCGGACATAGTTTATTAAGGTCGGTGAAATCATTGCACATTCTCCACTTGTTATCCTTTTTATCCCTTTTGGCTACTAGCACGACATTACATAGCCATTCCGAGAAGTGTATTTCTCGAATTTGTTTTGCCTTGAATAGTTTTTCTACTTCTGCCTTAATTATTTTATCCTTTATCGGCCCATGATTCTTCTTCTTTTGTCTAGCAAGTTTTGCCGTGGGGTCGATTCTTAGCGAATGACTGATTATTCTGGGGTCAATCCCTTCAATGTCATTGGCACTCCAAGTGAAGATATCTATGTTTTCTCTGAGGAGGTTTATCAGCATTACTTCCCCTTCCTTACTGAGTTCGGTCCCTATTCTGGTTGTTTTTGTTGGGTCCCCTTGTACTAGTAAGATATCTTTATGTTGTGGTGGTTTCAAAGTCAAATCGACCGGTTCCTTTCCCTTTTTAACTATTCGGTCTGTGCTGGGGATTTCAAATTCGACTCTGTCAACGTCGTCTTCGAGCTTTTTTTGGCTGGGGTAATCGATCTGGAGCGGTTCCCCAAAGTTAAGGAGGTGTTGTAGCAATCCCATGCCATACAATGATCATTTACTATTTCTCCGATTCCCATGTCAGTCGAAAATTTTATCTTCTGATGGTAAGTTGAAACAACAGCTCGGAATATGTTGAGGACGGGTCGCCCCAAGATCGCATTGTAGGCGAAGGGAGTTTCTACTACTAAGAATTTGATTAACTTCACCGTCCGACGTGGTTTCTTTCCAAGTGAGACACTTAAAGCTATTGTGCCACTGGGGACGATTTCGGAACCTCCAAACCCTACTAGAGGCGTAGCTACCTTTTGGAACGTTATTTGTCCCAAGTTCATCTGGGCTAGGACCTCTCTAGAGATGATGTTCGCTGAGCTTCCATTGTCGATCAGGATTCTTTTGACGTTGTAGTTTGCTATTTTCAGCGATACCACCATTGGGAAGTCAGGGTTGTCCTCTTTCATGTCCCAAACAAAGTTCTTTGGTACCTCGCTCTCATTAAAACTGATTAGCTGGTCCTTCGGTGTTTTGCTTTCTAGCGTCCACACTTCTTTTGGGTACTTTATGCTTCCAACTATGGACCTGGTAGTCCTGCGGCGAGCATTACGACTGTCCCCGCCGGCTGGTCCTCCTGAGATCGTATGAATGGTGCCGTTAATCTGACCTTCGTTCAACTCCTGTGGGGGACCATTATTAGGGGACCTTCTTCGGGAGCTCCCTCTTTGGTTATTATTCCGAGGACTCCGACTTCTTTCTCTCTTGCGGTTGTTCCGTTCTAAATAGTCATCTAATTTTCCTTGTCCGATTAGTTTTTCAATTTCTCTTTTAAGGTGAAAACAATATTCAGTGCGATGCCCATGTGCTCGGTGATATCTACAGTATAACTCATAGTTTCGTGCACCGGGTCTTGGCTGAGCGATTCTCTTTGCTGCCGGGATCTAATTATTCCTTTCCAGTACTACCAAGATTTCTTCTATTGGAATGGTCAGTCTGGGGTATTCTACTTGGTTAATTCTGCCCCTGTTCGCCGGCTCGGCCGATCTAGGTCTTTGATAGACATTAGGTCGTCTGTCTTGATCGTTCCGATTATATTCTACGCTGGAAGACATTGCCTCTTCTGAAAGATCGTTCATAATCCATGGATTTCTGAGCAGGAACTCTATCTTGCAGCTTGGAGCCGGAGGCGGGAGCTTTGTTTTTATTCTTATCCTTAAAAGAGTTCATCTCCTCCTGGGTCATGTACTTTGATGCCAAGGTCATAATATCAGCAAACGTTCTTGGTTGCTTTCTACTGAGGGGATTCCCGAATTGCCTATTCTTGGTGAGATCGAAGAGAATGGAGATTATGTAATCGATATTTGAGGAATCGATTTTGACTAATTCTACGTTAAATCTTGTCAGCCAGTTCCGTAGGGATTCACCCTCTTGTTGATAGATGGTTCCTAGATAGCTCATTGGTAGTTTCTGTCTTTTCTGGCTGGCGAACTGATGTGTCAGCTTGTTGCATAATTCCCGAAAGCTGAATATGGAATTAGTGGGTTGCTTGGCGAACCAATCCAAAGCGAGTCCTTCGAACGTGGTGACCATTAATTTAGCAGTGAATTCTGCTGAGTGAGCATATAATTTCATTATGTTTGTAAAGCCGAATATATAGTCATCTGGGTCAGTGGTTCCGTCATATCGGGGTAGTCGTCCCGGAACCTGTCCCGACGATTGTGCTTCTTTTATTTCCTTGCAGAAGGGGGAGCACGCTGCTAGGCTCTCTTGGAGCTCCGTGCTTCTGGCCCATTGATTTTGAACAGTTCGTAAATGTTGTTCCAGACGTTCCTATACCATCTTTTCAATTTCTCTTTCCGAGACTCGCATGGTTCGTGGTCGATTAGGAATTGTGTTGACTATGTCATCCTCGATGGGGATTATGGTATGTTCCTTTGACCAGGGGCGGACGGGTTGCGGCCTCGTCCGATCCGTTTTTCTTCGGATATGTTCGTCGAAGGGTTTTGAATTGCTCTTTTGCAGACTGTGCAACGATCGTTGCTCACTCGCAGGGCTGTCTGCTTGTTGCGAGATCTGGTCGACCTGTCTCGGTGTCCTTTGAATAGGATTTGCCCTAGTCGCTCTAGGGTTTCTAGGAACCTGCTCGGGTACTAGTAATTCTCCTGGGCAGAGTGAATTAAAGAGCATATCGATCTGTCGTAGCTTCTCCCGAGTGTCTGACAGGGGAACCGGGATTGCTGGAGCCATATTGTTTCCTGGTACCGTATTGGCTGGGATCCCTTGTTGTCCTTGGGGGTTTTGGATATCTATCCCTTGTGGTTCCTCCTGATTCGATAACCGCTCGTTCTCTTGCTGATTGTCATTGATTATAGGGAAGTTATTGTTAGTATCGTCCGGTTGATCGTCAGATGTGTTATGCGGGTTTGTCGTGTTACTCCTTGCTCCATTATGGGCGCTCTTCATTGGTAGAGCCATATGTCGATCGAATAATTAACCTAGCCCCACGGTGGGCGCCAACTGATTTAACCGTTTTTCTTTGGGTAGGATTAAATCAATGAGATGTGTTTTGGAGGTTAAATTAAGTATAGATTATAGGGCTTTGTTACTTTATTCCAGATGAATCAATCTCAAGGAAGAACAATGATGTAAAGAACAATAAGTAAACAAGACAATCAATATGTAAATAGTATTGCAAAAGCTTTTCTATTAAATATTATATCAGACTGCCAAAGTATGTAAGTGTAAGCTCTGATTGTATCTCCTCCTTAATATAATGTTTATCTAGGTATTTATACGATGTTAAACCCTAGATTTACAAGGAAACATGATCCTAATTGGACTTGGTATTGTAATCCTTATGGAACTTGGATATTGCTCTTAATCGCCGAGGATTGATAACGCAGATCGGTCTGGGCAGTGTTTTAGTGAATTATATTCCTGGTCGGTCCGACCGTATATGGACCAGTCATTCCGTTTATTATAAGGGGTGTGAAATAGCCCCCATCAGTATAGAAGACTTTGACACACTTTAGTAGACAAGCATTAAATTGTACAAAATCCAACAAGCAATTCAAAATCTGCACAATATCCTCTAAAATTGACAAAAAAATTTTGGAAAAATGTTCACCATATGCAATAGTTAAATCACATTTCAATTAAAATTAACAACACATTAAACATTAATAATGTACAATATTTCAAATTGTATAAAGTATATATAAATCAAGAAAATATATGTTTTACAATCAACCAAGCACTTCAATCATATATATAGACATTACCAAACCCAAAATCATATACATTACTCAAGCAAAAGAACCCGAACAAATATAAGCTGGAATTTTTCACACATACCAGAAATCTAACAAACAAATTATACACAGATTGTTGGTCCCAAGTGGTCAGATGAGGTCTAGAGGGGGGGAGGTGAATAGACCTCTGAAAATTTTATCAAATTTTTAACTTTAAAACTTTCTGCTTAACTGTCAGCAGACTAAGCTGTTATAGAGCAGTAAGCTGACTAAGCTGATCGCGAACAAATCTTTGAACCGCACAGTAGACCACTAATCTGATAATCACTTAGCTGATTAAGTCAAAATCAGTTTTAACACCAGAATACTTGCAGCAGATATTTTGAGTGTTTTTCACAAGTAAGCTTGGTAGATTGAAAGATTTTATCCCCAGTTTTATGAAAACTCCTTTCAAACAGTTTTCAAATGTTTTTATGCAGTTTAGTAAATATGCTAGAAAATTATGCAAGTTTGAACACACAATATTTTTATAGCGGTTATATGGATTTAAATCCTTTAGTCCACTCTTCCAAGTCACTTAGATCTTGGGTTATACTATAAACACACAGTTTACAATATACTATGATTGCGCCAATCAACAAATGAAAATGCCACAATTGCGCAATAGGAAATCCCAAAGAAGACCTATTCTACAGAGACTTATCACTCACAAAGATAGATAAAAACTCCTCACAACTCTTTTCTCTCTTACAGATTCACTCAAAAATTGTTTTCTTGAACTTCAACGGCTTCTGTCAATAAATGACGTTCAGCAGACGAGTGAGTTGTTCTTGAGCTTTTGAAACTTAGAAAATATTTTGCATTGAAATCGATCTCTCAAAAGTTGTGTTCATCTTCTTCCTTCATCTCTTCAGCTATTTATAGTCACTCTTTGAATTTTGTCCGTTGAAGAGAGACAAAATTCAAATCTCTTTATTTTTGGTCCTTAAAATCCGCGAACAGCTCTCTGCACAGTGACAGTACTGCGAACTGTACTATCTGTCAGGCAGCATTAAATGCACCAAGCTGATATGAAGTCTTTCTTCAATCATTTGTCTTTAATAACCTTGTACTTCAGCATTTATTACTTCCAGGGGCATTTATTACCGTTGGGTAGACTTCTTGATCTTTTCCACTTGGCTGATCGAAAGTGCAAGTCTGATGATGAACAGAGTTGATCCCAAACTTGAACAAATCTGATTTGAGTCGGCTGATCTTCACCAGTCTGATATCTTTCCTTCAGCAAATCAGTAGTCTTTTGGACCTTGAATATTTGACCCGTCTGATAGTCTTTATACTTGGTCAAAATTCATCTAAGGGATATCAACTAAGTTGTCTTTTACTTAGCAGATTTGAAGTTTTGGAAATCATCAAAACCTCCCTTTACTAATTGACTTCAGTGCTTTTCATCTTCATCATTATCCAACACAGATCAGTCATAGTTTAACCATGTAAGGCCATCTCCAACAGCCCTCTTAAATTATGACCTCTTATCTTAAAATTTAAGAGATGAACAGTGTTATACATTCTCACTTTTTACTCTGCATTCCAACAGCTACTTTATATTTTAAGATTCTACTTTTAAACTACAACACCATTTCACTCAAACATCTAAATTATATTTAATAAAATATTTTTAATTATGATTCAAATATAAATAATAGGGGTATATATATATACATATATATAATTTATTTATTAATATAATATTAATTATTTAAATTAAATTATTGTGTTCTATGAATTTAAACTAAATATTTCGTTAAAGTAACATTAATTATTTAAATTAAATCATCGTGTTCTATGAATTTAAATTAAATATTTCGTAAAAGTAACATAAAATTAAAATTATTATTTCAAAAAAAATAATATGAATTACTATTTTAAATTATTTTTAATTTTCTATGGAAAAGTACAAAAGTTTTGTACTTTCAATGCAAAAAAAAAACTTTTAACAAATAACTTTGGCCTCTTATATTTAAGAGGCCAAACTTATAATTTTTTGTGGGTCTTAAAATATAAGAGCTCTCTTGGAGCTCAATTTTTTACCAAAACATATATTTTTCTTATAATTTGAGTTATACATTGTCTCTTGGAGATAGCCTAATGAAGTACATTGTTGCTCACAAAAAACATAATAGTTAGGTCTACAAATTCTCAACATACATAGCCACATTAACCAAGGCATAAGAGCATCTCCAACAATAGGCATTAAAGCCATTTTTGATGCTCCAATTCAAAAAATAAAGAAAAAACTTACTCCAACAAAGGCATTATCCAAGAACCTATTTTTAAGTCCACCCAATTTTGGCATCAAAAGTAATGCTTTTGCAAAGGGCATCAAAAGTAATTTTGTTAATACCTCTTCAATTTTGATATAAATTTCTTGCTTCAATCTTCAATTTCTTGCTTCAATCTTGCTTATCGGTAATAGTTCTTGTCAAATATCTCAATGTTGAATTACATACTGACAAGTGAATATAAAATCTTATTGGTAAAAATTCTTAACATTTTTAACTTAATTATTTTTAATTTAATTTTCTTTACTTTTAACTTAATTTGAAGTTGACTTAATTTTAATAAATTAAATTTAAATTAATTTGAATTGATGCTCCAATTTTAATGCTTATTGCTGGAGCAAAAAACTTTTATGCAGATATCAAAACACTGTAGCAGGCATTAAAGAGTGATTGATGCTGTTTTTTTATGCCGATTGTTGGAGATGCTCTAACAAAATAGAGCACCATTTTCTACCAAAATACACATGTAAATACATCAATCTATCAAAAGAACCCAAGCAAATCAACTTCACACATACCAGAATAGAGCCAGCAAACATACTAAGACACAGATCAGTACAAGTTTTAACTTGTACCGCAGTGCATTGATTGCAGACTCTAATTGCACAAAATTTTCAAGCAAATGTCTATTTTGCTCTTCTAACCGATTCATTTCTGTTTCCACCGTCCGATATTGCCCTTCCAATTGATTCAAGCGTACCATTAAGCCAGGGATTATCGTAGCAGCACGATCACACACAAACTGATCTACCCACTCAAAAAAGTCACATCTTTGACCCTGCACTTATAATCTTCAGTCTAAACAAACAATGCTTTAAAATATACGTAGCAATCATAAACATGTTTAAATTTATATGAAGTATCCAACTTTAGTTTTTTTTTTAAAAGTACGTATATCTCATCGATCATAAACTCAAGTTATCAAACAATGCATCAAAACTCATATGAATCAAACATATATCTCATCAAACATATACTACTAACCAAAGAATGCTTCAAAACTCATTTTTTTTTAAACATATACTTCATCAAATAATAAACATGTTCAAATTTATATGAAGTATCCAACTTTAGCTTCATAAAACGAAAACACATATCTCATCGATCATAAACTCAACTCATCAAACTAAGCATCAAAACTCATATGAATCAGAAAAAATTCTCATCTAACATATACTACTAACCAAAGAATGCTTCAAAACTCATTTTTTGATTAAACATATACTTCATCAAATAATAAACATGTTTAAATTTATATCAAGTATCCAACTTTAGCTTCATAAAACGAAAACATATATCTCATCGATCATAAACTCAACTCATCAAACAATGCATCAAAACTCATATGAATCAAACAAAAGTCTCATCAAACATATACTATTAACCAAAGAATGCTTCAAAACTCATTTTTTTTATCAAACATATATCTCATCAAACAATGGCAGGTTCTTTTTATGACTCATAAACTCATACTCATCAATCCAAGGATAAACAAATAAACAAATAAACAACAATGACTCACAAAGACGCCTGGACAGCGTATAAAACATTTTCCAGGGTTTTGTTGCGTACGCGACGTAAACATCCGGACCGTGGATCCACAATAGCATGTTCGTCCTTGGATTTCTATCCCACCGCCGGTGTTGTTGGTACGGCCGGAACTACTGGAACTCGATTCCATCACGAAAACTACAAACAAAAGATTTTTAAAATAATTAGACAAATCACAATATACATAATATCAAATTTAAAAGTGATCAATATAAACTATATTTACCTAGTTGTTGGATGAAGATGAAGATGAAGTGCAATGAAGATAAGAAAATAAGGGAAAGTTTTGATGATTTCCAAAACGTCAAAATCAGCTAAGTATGGAAAGCTTAGGTCCCTTAGAAGAATTTTGACCAAGTAAAGAAAACATCAGAAGGGTCCAAAATTCTAAGCCCAGAAGACTACTGATCTTATGCTGAAATAGCAATCAGAAGGGTAGACCATCAGCTGACTCAAATCAGATGGGTTCAGAGTTTGATCAGCAGGGTATCTATCAGCAAGGTTGTTTTGATCAACAAAGTAGAAGAGATCAAGGAGTTAGTCCAACGGTAATAAATGCAATTGGTGTAATAAATGCTGTAAGAGAAGGGTAGTAATGGCAAATGATTGAAGTTTATTCTCGGATCAGCAGGGTGCATTTAATGCAGCTACATAAAAGTACAGCAGAAAGTACTGTAGCAGGGAGCCGTTCTGAAAATTGGGCTAAGGCTATGGATTTGATTTGTGATTTCCTTCAACGGTCACATTTTCAAATCAAAGTATAAATAAAGCTGATTTCAAATAGCATAAATACAACAACGACTAGGGGTGTTCAACGAAACCGCTAGACCGCCCCAACCGATCAATCAAATCCAAACCGACCGCAATTTTACGGGTTCAAGGTTTGATGGGTTGATCTTGGGCATCAAGAAAAAAATATCGCAATTTTCGATCGGGTTTTGATTTTATACGTTTTTAGACCGCGTAACCGCATTCGACCGCACTTTATATAAATGATGATGTATATATGTTTTATTTATTTTATTATTTAATTTAGTCATGTATTTAAGAAAATGAGAAATATAATATAAGTATATACTTTAACAAATTAGTCGTGTTCCACAACCCAAACCCCAATTATATTAGATAAACCCTACAATCTTACGTAAATCTCCAATTTTAAGTGTTAGAAAGATAAAAAATAGATCCAAAAACTAAAACAAATTAGTTAAAAAATATTCTGCGAAAAACAAAAAGTAAAGAAAAAATATATCAATCAAACTTTTCATTGGCCATTAACCACCAACACCAAGTTCAAATATAAATATATTTTTCTCTTTTGTTTATTCTTTGGAACAATTTAACTTTTGTGTAATGAAAACTTGTTAATTTAGTGTTCGGGTTTATTTTTAGCTTTCATTAAATTATGTATTCATTGAAAATCATATTTTAATTGATATTTTACATCATCTCCATTATATTATCTATGAAAGTTTACTAAATTTATTAATAAAAACAAAAAATCGTAATTAACTAGTGCATTTATATTTAACTCATCAAATAATAAAAATACAAGAAAGTTGATAATTGAGACCGCAAAACCCGCCCCAAACCGCCCCAACCCAAATGAACCGCATAGTGCAATCTCAAGACTTGTTGGATTGAGTTTGGACTAGAGATTTCAAAACCCGCATAAATTGGGTTGGGTATGGACAAGTACAAAACCGCACTAGACCGCACCGCGAACAGCCCTAACAACAACAACTCTCTGAGATTTTATTTTCGAAGCTGAATTTTCTCTAAGTCTCAAGAAGCTCAAGAACAGCTCACTCATCTGGTGGAGTCATTTGTTGACAAAACCAAGTTGAAGCCAAAAAGAAAACATTTTTCTGAGTGAATTTGTATTGGTTGAGTGTTGTGCGGAGTGTAGATCCATCTTTGTGACTGATCTAACTTCAGAGGATAGGTCTTCTTAGTGATTTCCTATTGTGAGCTTACGGCCTTCTCATTTGTTGTTTTGGCGTAAGTGGAGAAATATTGTAAACTTTGTGTTTATAGTATAACCCAGAATCTGAGTGATATGGAAGACTAAAGGATTTTTATCCATATAACCACTATAAAAATTCTTTGTGTTATTTTTGCATAAGTTTTTCTTGCATATTTTAAAGTTGCATAAGTTAACACCTTGAAATATTTGGTTAAAGATTTTGAAGGAGTTTTAAAACTGGGGACAAAATCTTTACAAGACTTAGTCTACTTGTGAAAAACACTTCCAAATTATCCGCTGCAAGTATACTCTTGTAAAACTGTTTTGCTGAAATCAGCTAAGTAACTATAAGAAGAGTGGTCACTCTGCTGTTCAAGATTTGTTCACGATCAGCTTAGTCAGCTTACTGTTCTTTATAAGCTTAGTCTGCTGACAGACGACTGAAAAGTTTTTAAGTCTAAAAATTTTCAGAGGTCTATTCACCCCCCTCCCCTCTAGACCTCATCTGACCACTTGGGACCAACAAGTGGTATCAGAGCAGGTGGTTCATTAGAATCAGCTGTCTGATCAACGAGCTTGATCCAAGTGTTTTTCAAAGGTTTTCAAAACTTTTCAAAAGAGCATATTTTTGAAAAATAAAAACTTTTTGAAAAATGGATTGTATCAGCCATGTTCCCCACATTGCTGGTATGTCTTTTGAAGACTGGAAAATCAGAATGGAGATTTTTCTAGCTGCTTATAATGATAACATGTACACATGTATCATCAAAGGTCCATTCAGATTCACCAAGACGATAAAGATCAATGAAGTTGATACCGTGGTGGAGAAAGACTTATATGAGATGACAGCAGAAGAAATAAAGCTGTTCAATCTAGACAAAGTCGGAAGATTTATCATGACTAAAGCCCTGGATAATGATCGGTTTGATAAAGTCAAACATTGCAAAACTGCAAAGGAAATGTTGGATAAAGTCAGAGACATGAGCGAAGGAAACGACGCCATTAAAGAGCATCAGCTGAGTGTTGCTCTGGAAAAGCTGGATAACTTCAAAATGAAGTCTGGAGAGACCATTGATCAGATGGATACTAGGTTCACCAGAACACTCAATGAAGTTTTAATGCTTGGAAAAACCTTCACGGATAAGGAGATAACCGTCAGAGTGTTGAAGGCCTTACCTCCGAAATTCAATATGAAGGTAACATCCATGGAAGAGTCAAGAGATCTGGGAAAGATTTCACTCACCGAGCTGTTCTCAGTACTAAAGGCGTATGAGTATAAACTGCCAAGAATGGGCTTCAGGACCCACAGCTGCCTTAGTTGCTGCTGAAAATCCCAGAAGACCAGTACAAAGAAGTAAAGAAGTGGACTCATCTGATGAAGCCACATTACTCAACAAAAAGGAGTACACAACTGGAGATGTAGCATTGCTGATGAATAATTTCAAGAAGTTCTTCAAAAGAAAAATGAAAAACAAATATAACAATGCTTCTACTTCTAAACCTAACCCTTCTTCTCAAGATAAGGATTATTACAAATCCAAACTAATGTGTCATAACTGCAGGAAATTGGGACACTTCATCAGAGACTGTCCATATCCAAAAGCAGAGAAATACACTGAAGAAGAGAAGAGAATCAGAAAGGAAAGAAAGCATCAGAGAGGCAAGGCAATAATGGCTGAAGCAGAAAAGCTGACTGCTATCTACTCATCTTATTCAGACTTAGACACTTCGGATGAGGAGTCTTCTGATGAAGAGAACCCTGCTCTCATCTGCCTGATGGCCAAGGAATCTGATGACTCTGAGGATGAGGTAACTCCTCTTGATAATGAATTATTTAATTCATTTGAACAAATGATGCTTAACAATACTGGTATTGCTGAAGCATATAAAAAGCTTAAGGAAGAGATGATAAAGAGAAAAACAGCTCACTGAAACTTAAAGCTGAAAAGCTTCAAGAATCAGATGACTATAAACTGCTTGAGCAAGAACATGAATCTCTGAAAGCTAAATGTGAAATCTATAAAGGAAAAATCATGAAACTTGAAAAAGTCATTGAGTCTCATGATAAGTCAACTGTTGCATCCACGTATACATCTAGTAAACAAAAGACACCTTTAGAACAGGATAAGTTAGAACTGAATCATACTGAAAAATTTATATCAGCTGACAACAGTAAGGTCATTCTTTATGTTCAGACTACTAAACCTGCTTCACCTGAGAAAGTGTTAAAGGAGAAAACATCTCCTAAGGCTAAAAAGAGCAAAGAGCCTAGTGTAGGAAAACAGACTGGTAAGGCCAAACAGCAGAGTCCTAAGAAGTCTGCTGATAAAGTTAAATTGAATCAGACTAGTGGTAAAACTAAGTCGTCTTTTAATGAGCAAGCATCTAGTAAACCAAAGAAGCATAATAACAAGATAAATCAAAATGCTTGGTATGGAAATGAATCTTATTATGTGCAACCTGCTGCATATCCTCCTATGTATCATGCACCTCAATTTCCAACTTACTATGAACCATACCCTGCTCATCCAATGCATGCATACCCTGCTTATCATGCACCTTATCCTGCTTATGAACATTTTCCTTATCATACTGATCATCAACCTGACTTATCTGCTAATTATGATGAAGATAAAACTGTTCATGCTCCTGTCAAAACTCAGAAGCCTAAGAAGCCTAAGACATCAACATCTTGGGTTGTCAAAGGTGGAACTAATCCTTCAGGACCCTCTTAATAAGGGTACCTAAAAAAAATTTATTTTTGTTTTGTAGGTTAGGATTAGGAGTAGGAGTAAAGTAGAGAAGATATGGTACTTGGACAGTAGTTGTTCAAGGCACATGTTTGGAAGCATACATGAGCTGACTGATGTTATTGTTGTGGATGGTCCAAAGGTCACTTTTGGAGACAGCAAAGAAGGCAAGATTGTAACTAAAGGAAGATTAATCAAAGGAAACATTGAGATATCTGACGTCTCATATGTTAAAGGCCTAAAGTACAACCTGCTGAGCATAAGTCAATTTTGTGACAAAGGATATTCAGTCATCTTCTCAACAGATAAGTGTTATGTTGAACAAATTAGTACAAAGAAGGTAATTTTATCTGGAAGACGACAAGAAAATGTCTACATAGTCGACTGGAATTCTATTGACAAGAATTCAAACGTTTGTTTGGTGGCATCTACACCAAGTGAAGTTAGCTGACTATGGCACAAAAGGATGAATCACTTAAACTTCAAGACCATCAACAGATTGATAAAGAATGATCTGGTAGAAGGGATTCCAAAAACAGTCATGAGCAAAGATAAGATCTGTGACGCATGTCAGAAAGGGAAACAAATCAAGTCATCATTCAAAAGCAAGAAGCACCAATCTTCTGACAGAATCTTGGAGCTGCTACACATGGACTTATTTGGACCCATTGATCCAGTCAGCAATGGTGGAAAGAAATACTGCCTAGCTGTTGTGGATGATTATTCAAGATATACTTGGGTGATCTTCATGAAGAAGAAAAGTGAAACCAAGGAACATCTTACTAATCTGATGGAACTGATCCAGAATGAGAAAAGTACAAAAATATTGAAGATCAGATCAGATAGAGGGACAGAGTTCACAAACTCTACTGTTGAAGAGTATTGTAATATCAAAGGAATACATCATGAGTATTCAGCTGCTAGAACCCCTCAATAGAATGGTGTTGCTGAAAGGAGAAACAGAACACTGAAGGAAGCTGTCAGAACAATGGTAGCTGAAGCTAAGCTGCCACAAAGGTTTTTTGCAGAAGCAACAAATACAGCCTGCTTTACCCAAAACTGATGCATGATCAACAAAAATCAGAATAAGACTCCATATGAAGTTTGGAACAACAGGAAACCAAACATTCATTACTTTAAAATTTTTGGTTGCAAATGCTTTGTGTTAAATAATGGGAAAAATCACCTTACTCCTTGTGCAGAGAAGGCTGATGAAGTTGTTTTTGTAGGATACTCTACTGTTAGTAAGGCTTATAGAGTTTTTAACGAAAGAACATTACTAGTAGAAGAATCCATTCATGTAGTATTTGACGAACCAAATCAATCTTCTGAAAAGAATCAAAGTACTAATCAAGATATGTCTACTGATTTTCAGAAATTGAGTGTTGAAAGAAAGGAAGAATATGTTCCCATCATAATGTCTGATCTCAATTCAGCTGCTAACTCAAATGTTGTTCAAATCACAGTGCTGATTGTCTAACAGACGAGTTGCAAACAGTTGACAGACCAGAGACTGTTCAACTGACTACTACTGAATCTCCAACAGTAGTGTTGTAAGATCAAGACGGAGGACAACATCCAGACCTGCAACCTGATCTCAGATGGCTCAAGAATCACCCTCCAGAGTTGGTGATTGGTGATCCTTTGGATAGAGTAAAGACAAGAAGAGCTGCTGCACAAGATGCTATGTTTGTCACCTTCCTATCTCAAATAGAGCCTAAACAAATTGAAGAAGCTATCAATGATTCCTTCTGGATTGAAGCTATACAAGAAGAGTTAAATCAATTTGAAAGGAATGAAGTATGGTACTTAGTTCCAAGACCATGTCATCAAAGAGTAATTGGCACTAAATGGGTTTTCAGGAATAAAATGAACGAAGATGGTATTGTCACCAGAAATAAAGCAAGATTAGTGGCCAAGGGTTATTGTCAAGAAGAAGGAATTGACTTTGATGAAACATTTGCACCAGTGGCAAGACTTGAAGCAATCAGACTGTTTCTTGCCTATGCTGCTTACAAGAACTTCACTGTCTATCAGATGGATGTGAAGTCAGCATTTCTAAATGGAGAATTGCAAGAAGAAGTATATGTTGAACAACCACCTGGATTTGAAGCTTATCAACAAGAAGACAAGGTGTATCGTCTGAAGAAAGCCCTCTATGGACTGAAACAGGCTCCAAGAGCATGGTATGATACCCTATCTGATTTTCTTTTAATTAAAGGATTTCGTAAAGGTTTGGTAGATAAGACCTTGTTCACTATTGAATGGGAGAATCACATATTACTTGTGCAAATTTATGTGGACGATATTATTTTTTGTTCAACTAACCAACAGATATGTGACAAGTTCTCCAAGCTGATGCAGAACAAGTTTGAAATGAGCATGATGGGTGAACTCAATTATTTTCTTGGTTTGCAAGTTAGACAGTTGCCTGATGGAATATTCATCAACCAAGCAAAATACACAAAAGATCTGTTTAAGAAATTTGGTATGGAAACTAGCTCTACTGCTAACATTCCAATGTCTACTAGTCTTCGTTTGGATAAAGATGAAGATGGCAAATCAGTGGACATAACCAAATACAGAGGCATTATTGGGTCACTGTTGTATTTAACAGCTAGCAGACCTGATATCATGTACTATATTGGGGTTTGTGCGAGATTTCAATCAAATCCTAAGGAATCTCATCTCTTAGCTGCCAAGAGAATACTGAAATACATTAAGGGCACTCAAGAATTGGGATTGTGGTATCCTAGAGAATCTGGATTTGAGCTTATTGGATATTCAGATTCAGACCTTGCTGGCTGCAATATTGATAGGAAGAGCACAACAGGTGCTTGTCAATTTTTGGGTAGTCATCTGATCTCATGGATGAGTAAGAAACAGACTTCAGTATCCATATCTACTGCTGAAGCTGAATATATAGCTGCTGGAGCATGCTGTGCACAGATACTTTGGTTGAAGCATCAACTGGAATATTACAACATTAAGATCAGTGGAATTCCAATCCACTGTGACAATACAAGTGCAATCTCTCTTACTCAAAATACTACAAGTCATTCAAGGACTAAACATATTGAGATCAAGCATCACTTCATTAGAGATCATGTGGAAAAAGGAAATGTTATGATTGAGTATGTTCATACAGACAATCAGATTGCTGACATTTTCACTAAACCTTTAAGTGAAGTAAGGTTTTCAACTCTAAGAGCTGAACTAGGACTACTGAATTTGGATGCATAAGCTGAGGGGGAACTTATCAGAAGACTGAAGTTCATCAGCACAGTCATCCATTAACATCTTCAAGGTTAATTCTCAACAGACTAGTTAACTTATGGAATCTCAAATTCAGGGGGAACGTGTAAGACTAGCGGTACTTCTGTTCTAGAGATGAAATTAGTTAATGACAGTTAGTTGAAGTTATGTTATCAGAAGATATGTTCATAATTCTTGAAGAATGAAGATTAATTTATCTTGTTGGATTGACAAACAGCAGAGGAAGATTACTAGCTATTGGCTTTCACTAGTAATATCAGATAACAGATCACTCGTCTGTCAGATAAGTTAAACTCTACTCATCTGATACATTATATAAGCATGGTCATAAATCGCATCTTTGGAAACACGCTTTTATAAGTAACAGATAAGTGCCGATTGAGTTTCCCGCCCATCTGACATTAATTTAATAAATTTGAAATCCGCAATTCTCACCCGCACGATTTAAAACATGCCATATCAATCTTACGGTTCATATTAATCACGGTAACCAAAACAAAAGAAACATATAAATTCCGATCTGAACAGATCAGTCGACTTACGCACACAAAATTCTCAAAATTCTCTAACTCTCTAAGTTTTCTGTTCTTTAGCTCTCGATCTCTTACAGATTTACATCACTTAATCACGAAATAGATATTATTGAAGGAAGATTTCTAAGCTATAACAAATTCTTCGCCACTGGCACGGATCTCATGAGGGAAATCATGACAAAGATCAATGAATCGTCGTTGGTATCTGTTCTAGAAGCTCATGACGAACGTGTATATCTGGACGACGTTGCTGATTTCTACAGAACCAGAAAATTCAACGATGATAAGACAACTATGATTGCCACAGTTGGGGGTAAGAAGATTTGTATATCTGCTGCCGTTTTAAGTGAAATTTATGGGCTGACAAAATAAAGGAGGAGATGTAACAGATCTAGGATCTGAGAAAGAGGGGGAGTTTTGGCTAATTTGTGCCAAGGAGAGAGAGGAAATGTCAGGGACTCTGATGAAAACTCAGCTGAAGGATGAGTATCAGAGGTTTGCTGATATAATTGCGAAGGTGTTTGACTGCAGCACTAATTCTCTGGACGCATTACCCAGAAGGAGATATTACACAATGATTTGCATTTTCTATGGTTTGAAGGTTAACTAGGCTGCTCATGTATTTGATCTGCTGAGTGATAAGAAGACCAAGTATGGCATTCTGCTCAGTCATCTGTTCTAACGCTTGAATTGTCAAGTGGTAAATGGAAAGCCTGTCCATGCTGGCAAAGAATTCAAGTTGTATGAGCCAGTTAGAAGTGGAAGTACTTCTAAAAGAAAGGCTCCTATCAAGCCTGCTAAGGCCCCTGCCAAGAAAAGCAAAAAGGCTGGTCAGACCAGTGCGTCTGCTGATCAAACAGTGAGTACTACTGTTGAAGCTGGATCAGCTCAGCCTGAGATTGAAGCTCCTGACAAGGTAGTCAGTGAATTTACTAAAGAACTTGAAGAAATGGAGACTGGATCATCTCCTGAAATAACAGAATCAGATGAAGTTGTTCCTCTTCAAGTCACAAAAAGAATGAGGACAAGAAGTTCTGTGAAAAGACTTCCTAAACCTCAACCTTCAGGAAAAATGACCGAGGCAAAGGCAAGAAGGAAGGTCACATTCTCTGAAGAGTCACGTGAAACAGTAAGAGAGATACCAGCAATTATTATTGAAGAGCCTGCTGATGAGCCTGCTGGAGACTCAACTGTTGGATTGTCTGCTGATGTTAGAGAAGAACAGCAGACTTGCACAACTAATGAAGAAGATGCACTCCTTCTGCATCCTGCTCCTGTTGATGCCATTCCACTACAGGCTGTGGAAAGTCCTGAAGCCAAGAGACCAAGGACTGGCAAAATTGTAATTCCTATCTCTCTGTAGCTGAAAAGAAGAAATTGGATGAAGCTGAGAGACAAAGGAAAGCTGCAGAAAAGGCTGAAGAGGATCATCAAAAGGCACTTGAGCTCAAAAGACTGGAAGAGGAAGCCAGTAAGATGACTCAAGCAGAAAGAGATGCCATTGAAGCTGCAGAGTTGGCTGCTGCCATAGAAGCCAGTGCTAAGGATTCTCATGGTCCAAGGCAAGCTGGTGGCATTGTTATTGGAGAACAAAGAGATCCTACAAAGCCTAGGCAAGTCATGCCTACACCAGAAGTGCAACCTAAGAGAAAAGCAGAGTTGAAACTAGCATTGGAAATTGTTATAGATGATCCTGCTGTTTTTGATGAATTCATTGCACGCCTGGAAGCTGAAAATGACAGAATTACTCGTCAGAAGATGTTCATCAAAGAAAAAGTTAGGTATAACAGATGGAGAGAGTATCGTCTGTTGAAGAATAAGGATCAGATTACCAACTGGAAGGCTTTTACAAGTGAAGAATCCTGGGTCATGAAGTGGCTTGAAACAAACTCTCTATCTCAAGCATTGGACTCAGAATTCTTTCTAGATAGGTTGAGACTGAGGATCAGTCATCTGGTAAAAGCTGAGGCCAAAAAGTTGTATGATTCCGTTCCAGAAGAGTATGTTGAAGATGAAGATCTAAAGGAACGTGCAATTAAGCTGGCAGTTTCCACAACCATGGAAACTTGGGCCAAAAGAACTAGGAAGATGAAGGGACAGCCAAGTTCATTGCTCCCTCTTCCAAGTTTGAAACAAATTGTCTATGGACCTACCATCAAGCCTTATGAGGAATTTCCAGAGGATCCAATCTCTCCATTTATTCCAATAGATAACATGACCTGGATTACTCATAGATCAATTTTAAATAATGATGGTAAAGTGCTTACTGTTGCAGATACTAGAAAGGTCCAAGCACCACCAGCTGATCAGACCAAGGAGAAGGAAAGTACTTCTGGTCCAGCTGATCAGACTAAGGAGAAGGAAAGCACTCCTAGTCAAGCAGATCAGACCAAGGAGAAAGAGAGTACTCCTGGTCCAGCAAAACAGATCACAGAAAAGAAAAGCATTGCCCTACCTCCTGTTCAAACAGAGGTTGCTTCTACTTCCCAAAGCATACAACCATCTCTGTTGAACTCAATTCAACATATGATTTCAACTTCAATGAAGGAATTAGAAGAGAGGTTAACTGCCAATCTGCTGGCTGCTATAAATCAACCAACCCAAAGAGCTGCTGCTGTTCCTACTTCTCTGATAGAAGACACTGCTCATAATGTAGAGACTATCAGACAAGACATGGATGTCTTCAGAGCAAGAACTCAAAGCACTGTTGCTGGTTGGAGACAAATTACTGAGATTCTTGAAATGGGCCTAACAGCACAGGATGAAACCTTAGAAAATATGATGAAGAACTTCAAGGCATCTGCTGATTTGATACTAACAACTTAGATTCAGCTAGGTGAACAAGGGGACATTGTGCTTAACAAAATGGAGGCATTTGAAGCCCAACAGCTCAGAAGAGAAGCTCAAATTAATGCAATCGAAGAAAACATCAGACTTCTCTGTGATACACTTCAAGTTACACCAGTCTTACCACAATATCCAATCAACCCTGCTGTGATAACAAAAAGGGGGAAGATAGGGTACTTAGTGAAGAATAAGATAGACAAGATGGCACATCTTTCTCAAAGACTGCTGAATTGGAAGGAACTGAAATACTGGATGGATCTGCCAAAGATGAGAATGCTGATGAGGAAAATGAAGGCACAAGCAGACCAGTGAATCAGTCATTTACAGAAGAAGAAGAGGAAGTTGATGAAACTGAAGCTGAAGGAAATCCTAAGGAAACAGCAAAGACTGATAAAGAAATTACTGCTGCTAAGGACTCAGCTGAAGAACAGCTTAATCCTGATGTCAAGTACAATAAGACGGAGCTTTTAAGGCAAAGATTCTTCAAGGAGTTAGAAGCTGAAACTTCCAAACCTGAAGATGAAGAGTCAGATAAAGAGGACAAGCCAGAAGACAAAAGAGAAGACTAGACTAGATTACTTATGCTTGAAATCTTTGTAAATTTTCTTTATGTACATCTCATCTACTAAACTTGTAATCTGTAATCTTCTCTGAATCTATAAAAGTACAAGTTTGAATCCAATAAACTATTTCTATCTCAGAAATTTTTTAGGATCAAAACTTTAGTTTAGGTACATGTACTTAGCTGAAGTTTTGTCATCATCAAAAAGGGGAAAATTGTTGGATGAAGATAAAGATGAAGTGCAATGAAGATAAGAAGATAAGGGAAAGTTTTGATGATTTCCAAAACGTCAAAATCAGCTAAGTATGGAAAGCTTAGGTCCCTTAGAAGAACTTTGACCAAGTAAAGAAGACATCAGAAGGGTCCAAAATTCTAAGCCCAGAAGACTACTGATCTTATGCTGAAATAGCAATCAGAAGGGTAGACCATCAGCTGACTCAAATCAGATGGGTTCAGAGTTTGATCAGCAGGGTATCTATCAGCAAGGTTGTTTTGATCAGCAAAGTAGAAGAGATCAAGGAGTTAGTCCAACGGTAATAAATGCACTTGGTGTAATAAATGTTGTAAGAGAAGGGTAGTAATGGCAAATGATTGAAGTTTATTCTCGGATCAGCAGGGTGCATTTAATGCAGCTACAGAAAAGTACAGCAGAAAGTACTGTAGCAGGGAGCCGTTCTGAAAATTGGGCTAAGGCTATGGATTTGATTTGTGATTTCCTTCAACGGTCACATTTTCAAATATAAGTATAAATAGAGATGATTTCAAAGAGCAAACATACAACAACAACAACTCTCTAAGATTTTATTTTCGAAGCCGAATTTTCTCTAAGTCTCAAGAAGCTCAAGAACAGCTGACTCGTCTGGTGGAGTCATTTGTTGACAAAACCAAGTTGAAGCCAAAAAGAAAACATTTTTCTGAGTGAATTTGTATTAGTTGAGTGTTGTGCGGAGTGTAGATCCATCTTTGTGAGTGATCTAACTTCAGAGGATAGGTCTTCTTAGTGATTTCCTATTGTGAGCTTACGGCCTTCTCATTTGTTGTTTTGGCGTAAGTGGAGAAATATTGTAAACTTCGTGTTTATAGTATAACCCAGAATCTGAGTGATCTGGAAGAGTGGACTAAAGGATTTTTATCCATATAACTACTATAAAAATTCTTTGTGTTATTTTTGCATAAGTTTTTCTTGCATATTTTAAAGTTGCATAAGTTAACACCTTGAAATATTTGGTTAAAGATTTTGAAGGAGTTTTAAAACTGGGAACAAAATCATTACAAGACTTAGTCTACTTGTGAAAAACACTTACAAATTATCCGCTGCAAGTATACTCTTGTAAAATTGTTTTGCTGAAATCAGCTAAGTAACTATAAGAAGAGTGGTCACTCTGCTGATCAAGATTTGTTCACGATCAGCTTAGTCAGCTTACTGTTCTTTATAAGCTTAGTCTGCTGACAGACGACTGAAAAGTTTTTAAGTCTAAAAATTTTCAGAGGTCTATTCACCCCCCCCCCCCTTTATACCTCATCTGACCACTTGGGACCAGCACTAGTGATTATGTGTGGGAGGAAGCCGACCCAGTTTCGCAAACGGGAATCCATGAAGAGATAGAAAGAGACCGAGAACGAACAAAAAAAATTAGACAACTCAATATATCACAACTTTAAAAAAACAGTGTATAAATCAACATACACTATATTTACCTAGTGATTATGTGTGGGAGGAAGCCGTTGATGTTTCGCAAACTGGAATCCAAGAAGAAATAGAGAGACCGAGAACGAAAAAAATCATAAAACATTAGACAAATCGATATAACACAAACTCAAATTAAAGGTAATAAACATATATACATATATTTACCTCTAGTGATTATGTGTGGGAGGAAGCCGACCCTGTTTCGCAAATCGGAATCCAAGAAGAGAGAGAGAGAGAGAGAGAGAGAGAGAGTCCGAGAACGAAAACACAACAAAAAATGCCATCAACTCAGAAGAATACGACCCAATTTGACGATAAAACAAGTATAAAACGTACAAACAAACAATAAACACGAAGAACAATGGAAGGAATGGGTGGAAAAAGCCCTAATTTCGCACAAGGTTTCAGAGAGAGATAGAGAGATACACGGGCGGCGCATACTTTCAAAATGAGCCGAAAACCCTAGTATTGGGGTGGGTCTCAATTTCATGATCCGACGGCTCTGATTAAATTGGAGATCAACGGCTGGATGTCATCTAATGTGAGGGCATAACTGTAATTGTACATTAATCGGCCCAACCGAACGGATTGTTGATTTAATGGGTTGAGCCCAAAATTAATAGACCCATCCGAGATTAAATAGCAGGACTCATTATTCAATGGGCCCAAATTGACGATTGGGTCAAATTAGAATTATGGGTACCGAATTGACCCTAACAAAATTACAAAAAAAATACAATGGGATTTTAATTTCAATCTTCGGAAAGCTCCAGATATTATTTTCAAATTTTCATGCAAAATCGAAAGACTCTTCCCAACCATCAAATCAAGCAGTAAAATACTTACATGTTCTAAATTGCAAAAAAAATAATTTAAAACTAAAAATCAATTGTTTACATTAGCTCCTTGCTCAATAAGCTCCTTGCTCAATCAAGACAAACATGCTAGCAATTTTTAATATTATCGGAATACTTTATAAATATAAAGTGCCTAATATAAAACATAAAATCCGCTGTAGCCATTTGTCCAAACGATGATAGTTTCCGGCGCAATTCCTTGTGCCCCGGGTTCGAGTCCCGGCAGAGGAATTTTTTTTAAATTAAAATCATTTTTTCTCTCTTTTTGGAAAGAAAATATTTATCCAAATCTGATTAAGAGCTAGTGATTCTCTTAAATTTAATAAAGTATTTGAATGTTACAAAATCCATTTTAATATCATTAGTTTTGATAACATTTCCATTTCCTTTCTTGTTTTCTCGATTTAAATTGTAGATCCAATTGAAGAACACAATTTTATACGTTATATAATTAACTCGTTCCCCTCTACATTAAATTTAATTAAATTAGCCTACCTCTTATAGTGTTTGTATAACTTCCGTCCCTATTTTTTCTATCATTTCACTTTTAACGCTGACTTTTACGTAAAAGTTTAAAATATGAAATTTTTAAGTATTTTTATATATATGTCTTTAAGAGGGTATTTTTAAGAAAAATAATTTTATTTTAGAATGAGAAAGTTTGAAATATCACAAAAGAAAATAGTAGTAAAACTTTAGGTGGATCCAATTGGAGTAGGCCTTGTTGTGATGTGAACTTTCAGAAAATTTAGGTAGATCCAATTTTATTTATTTACTTTCTTGGAGAATTTGGTCAATGTTAAATTGCTGATTTGGTCTTAATCTAAAACGTATTTTTTTTACTGGGACATATATGATGAACTTAATGAGAAGTTAGTACCGTCACGTGTATTAAGGGTATGAAGGGTAATTCCCTTGTAGGGGGATTAAAGTTATTGGATTAATTGGTACAAATTATAAGTTTATCATGTGACAATTGATAGGGTATTACATTGTTGTGGAGCTACATCGAGAAAATAAATATTCAAGAAACGTATGAATGACATATAAAATACGTGCTAAATGTAAAAATACTCTTTGTGCTTTGCTTAATTCTTAAAAAAAATTATGTGTTATTCTTATTAGAAAATGTTTCCCACGCGTGTCCCTTTTGTGTTAGCCAAAAATCTCACCAATAATTTCTTAATAAATTATAGGGAGATTATTATTAATTTTTTCAGTAAACAGGGGGATTATTACCAATTTTTAAAATCAATGGGGAGATTATTGTCAATTGTTTTAAATGAATACGGGTGTTTTGCATCTTTTGTGGGGGTATACTTGTCATTTTGGTTTTGGAGCATTTTGCTAATAAAAATTAACACATGGGCAACTTCTGATAATTAGAATAACACATGTGATTTTTGCTAAGGACAAGAGTACGACAATCCAAATATTTGAACTTTTTCTCCAGAAATACATAATACATATCCAACTAATTTAATAACAAAATAATTCATTTTGATTGATTATAAAAATAAAAATGGCTTAATCCCACTTTGCACCCTACTAATAGGAGCATTTTCCACTTTGCACCCTACAAAAAAATTTATTCCAATTTGCACCCTATAAACCACTATTTCATTTCAGATTGCACCCTCAACCATTTTCAGCCCATTTAAGTCTCCTGAGTAAGGGTAAATTTGTCCATTCACATTATTAACCACCCCAATTTTCCTCCAAAAACTACATATGAGCAAAATTGACATATCACCATAGTAACTTAAAAAAAATGATGAAAATAGAAAACGAGTTTTACGGGTACCATATTCTCAATTTCTCCTCTTTCTTCTTCAAATTCAGTCCAGTGCCGTCCTTTTTTTTTTTATGTTTGAAGAAAAATGGGTTGGGTGTTAAGAAAAGAGAATGAATTGTGTTTACCATATTCTCAATTTCTCATGTTATTTACGTTTTGATTCGTTAACAACTCTATTCTACTTGTTTGTAGAATTAATAATTAGGGATAACTACATGTATATTCTCAAAATTACTCTAGATTAGTTTCAATAATTATACTTATTTACGTTTTGATTCGTTAACAACTATATTCTACTTGTTTGTAGAATTAGTAATTAGGGATAACTACATGTATATTCTCAAAATTACTCTAGATTAGTTTCAATAATTATATGTAAAGTGAAAAAGAAAAAGGCGGCACTGGACTTGACTTGAAGAAGAAAGATGAGAAATCGAGTAAACCCCCGTGAGACTTGTTTTCTATTGTTCATTTTTTTAAGTTAATATGGAGATATGTCAATTTTGCTCATATATTATTTTTGGGGGAAAATTTGGGTGGTTAATAATGTGAGTGGACCATTTTACCCTTACTCCGGCAACTAAAATGGGTTGAAAATGATTGAGGGTACAATATGAAATGAAATAGTGGTTTGAAGGGTGCAAAGTGGGATAATTTTTTTATAGGGTGCAAAGTGAAAAATGCTCCTATTTGTAGGGTGCAAAGTGGAACTAAGCCAAATAAAAATGCATTTTGGAATTTTGAAATTCCAATGGCAAATTCTTTTTCCATTTTCCATTGCACCAATTATTGCTTCTGAATTTCACTCAAAATCGAAAGAATCTCTCCAATCACCAAATCAAAGCACTTTGCACCCTAAAATTATAGGGTTTTGGTATTTTGCACCCTGATTTCAAAGTTTTGGCACTTTGCATCCTGAAAATAGACATTTTGCATCTCATTGTGCGTTTTGAAGAAAAATTCATCGATGGAACGGTAGAATAGTCATTTTCAAATATTTTTGGCACTTTGCACTCTAAAGTATAAATTTTGACACTTTGCTTATTGAAAATATTAAATATTGACACTTTGTAAAAAAAAATATAATTTTTGGCATTTTCAATCTCGAATTAATATAATAATCTAAATATGTAAATAATATGCAATATAATAACATGTTAGATTTGTAAATGTGTATATTAGATATAAAATAAATAATCTAGAGGATACTTGAAAACAAAATGAAGACAATACTTGACTCATTGTTAGAGAATCGGAGGCCATTTAGGTTATTGCAAAATCAGAGAAATTCGATTGAAAATATTTACTGTATTTTTGTAGAGTCCCACTAAACTTACAGCCTAATAAGAGGCTGTACATTTACAGCCGGTTTCTTTAACTTCTATTTTCTAATATTTCTAAAACTAGAGTTAAAATTTATATTATAAAATTAATACAATAGCACATTTTTAATTATTTAAAAATAAAACAGAGACACTCACAAAAGAATTCAAAGCCGGAAATTATACTCTTTGACTCTTTTTTCTGGCCAAGAGAATATGGACCAGAATAATAACATTTATGATTTATCCATTAAAAAATTTATATATTTCATTATTTTTCCAAGTCATCAGATAATTTATATTACAAATTACACCAGTTAATTATCATATCGTTGTCTTTATGATTTATATCATTATAAACTTATTTTTTAAAAGTATAGAGAATATACTAATTTAAAGCGCGCTTGGAGTTATACATCTTAATTATATCCATATGAGCTCTAATTGAATTTAAAAGTTATTAAATATTATTTAAATTAGATATAATATAAATACGAATGGAGTTCAAACTAGTTAAACTCTAATCAGATGGATTGACTTAATTCCTTTGAGAAACCAAATTTCATATCCAACATATTTGGTGAAATCAAAAAAGAAATTCAAAACATAAGGAGACAATTTTGTAATTTTCAGAAATTTTGTGGATGTAGAATTACCGAAGAGATATTTCAAAAAAACCTATTCAAGACTAGGTGCCCTATGAATCACCAAATTAAATACTCAAAGTCATAAAAAAGTATTATTAATTTTTCTAATAGTGAAATCGACCCATAGGCCACAACTCTACATCTCTTTATTATGGGGAAAATGCATACTAATTAGTAACTGTGTAGGCACACAATTGCTCTATACGCGAAAAAAAAAATTGTGACCACAAAAAGTTCCCTCCACTTACGAATAATTTATTTGTCATTTTAATTTGCGCTTTGTCATTATTGATTCCTACATCTAATAGAATCACGACACGAGCCACTTCATAGTACAGAGAGATGAAAAGAGCTTAATTAGCACCAGCCAAAAGTTAATAAGTGGGACCGTGTGTTAATTCCTTTTCTCTGGAATATGTACGTTTTATTCGGATTGAATCTCTCAATCAATTTGAGTATAATGTAAAAAATTCATTATTTGTTTAATAGAATTTTAAATGGCAATTAAGAAAATTAAATTTTTATATGAGAAAACCTTGTTTCTGAGCATCTAAAAAATAAAAATAAAAATATGGAATAAAATTAAGAATAATTAGAAGACTTAGTTTAATTATAATATATATATATATATATATTTAATAATTTTTTGAAGTGGTAAATGGTGATATGTAAATAAATAAAATTTAAAATGTTATGCTTTGAAGATGCTCTCATAATATTTTTTTTCTTGAATATGAAGCTCTAATGATTTTTTGAAGTGGTATATGGTGATATGTAAATAAATCAAATTTAAAATATCATGCTCTGAAGATGCTTTCATAATATTTTTTTTCTTGAATATGAAGCTCCGTGCTCTCGCACACGCTCTACGCTTCCGCTCCCGCTTAGCGAAGTAGTTACCTAACTAAAT
This sequence comes from Penstemon barbatus, assembly GCA_003313485.2. NCBI lineage: Eukaryota > Viridiplantae > Streptophyta > Magnoliopsida > Lamiales > Plantaginaceae > Penstemon > Penstemon barbatus. The sequence goes on along the minus strand of CM064877.1, from coordinate 59,789,047 downwards.
CCTTTCTAACATGGCGGATGGTGGCTAACTCACTCTAAGTCATCATCAACACGCGTGCGCCACGAGCATAATTATTTTTGGAGATTGATCTAAACAAAAAGTGAAAAATATAATTTATTAATAAATGTAATGGAGAAGTGGAGCCGTTAAAAAGCTACATAATTAAATAACTTTAAATGTTATGAGTAAAAAAAAAAAAATAGCGTGGCATTATTACATGACTTCTCCTTTTACATAGTACATAGGGTCAGTGTTATTAAAATCGGACCGGACCTATCGGTTTGCTTGGTTTAATCGCTAATCGATTTTCAATCCGGTCTGATTTACCCTAAAAATAAGTCCCCTAATTAATCAGTTCGAACCGATAAAATCAACTTCAAAATCGATAAAATCAGTGAACCGGTAAAAATAGTGGTTCCCTTAAATTTTTTTCCCTCAAATTTAGAGATTTTTTGTTATTATATTTATTTGAACTCTTGTTTAACATTTAATAAAATTACATCTATATACTTTAATTGTAATAACATTTATTAGTTTAAGTATTCAACAATCTATGAGGAACAATCCATGCAATACTCCATTTTTTTGGATAAAGAAGTACGTAGCAATTTTCTCATCATTGTGAACAATATTATTTCGTGTATGAAATTATGTAAATCAATTACCATATACACATAAAGTTATAATAATAGAACCCAAATGAACAAGCAAAACTTCGAAAATGAGATGAATTTTTAATTTTGTTGTAATGTATGAATCTTTGAGAGGAATACTTGAGATTTATATTTTTGACATTGATCTTGATTTTTAAGACATTTTGATTATTTGCATGAAACAATAAAAATTGTATTGACAATGAATGATAATTTTTTTAATTATAATTGTATTTTAGATAATCTAATATATATATATATATATATATATATATATATATATATATATATATATATATATATATATAAAATTACATAATAATAAAGTCATACCGGTTATGCCGATCGAACTAGTGATCGACCCGATCTAACCGATCGAACCAGTAATCAGTAGAGCTTTAGATTCAATGACCGGCCTGGCTTTAAAAACACTGCATAGTGCAATACATATATTCAATACAACTCATGATCATGGACATGTCATGTGTTCCCATTGTTGACTAACAATTTATTTTAATATTATGGGCATATTTGTTTGGTGCTTGAGAAAGTAGTTTGGGAGAATGATGGAGGTTTGTGAAATAATCTCAATTTGCATAATGTTTTGAGTTTTAAGAGAGTCGTATGAGAAATAAAGTATGTGTAAGTTATTTTTGGAAGAGTTAGATTGTAAGAGTAAGATGTGTAAGACTCTATGTCAAATTATGTTCGTTATGTGAGAAAATCGTGTAAGAGATAGGTTATTTTATGTCAAATTATAGAAGAGTTTGTCTAGGTTTTGTTTAAAGATAGGAAAATTGTTGTTTGTTTGGTTTTTGAAATAGTAGTTTGAGAAAATTGAAAGATGAAAAACTTATTTCTAGAAAATAGAAATCATGTTTGTTTGACATTTTCCAAACACAAAAAAAGAAAAATTTGGGAAACGCCAAACTAACCTACCCCGCACAACGACCATCTAAAATTAAAATAAAAATTTATTTTAATACGGGAATGTTCATTTGATGTTTGGGAAATTAGTTTGGGAGAGCAGTGGAGAATTGTAAAACGTCAAACAAACAGGCCCTATATATTTCAGCAGCCTTAATTATCATCAGTGTCTATATATTTGAAGCTTATTGTTGGACACTTTAATCAATTCTCTTAAACCATATACTCAAAATACCACACCAGCAAAAATAAGAAGAAAAAAAATATCTGAAATGAAGATAATTATGCTTCTAACAATATTTTTGGTTATTTCCGGAATTCAGGCAAGAATTCTGCAAGTTCATGAGGAAAATAATATTCTTCTTCAAACAAGAATGAATGTATGCAAATGGCTCGAATACATAACTGATTGTTCAATTTTATGGGGTAAGTATATAACATCATCGTCGCCTGATGTTGGGAAAACCCCGATGCGACCACCTCCATCCCCGATGCCACCCCCGGGATCCCGTCCCTTATTTGTTACATATATTTAATTAATGAATTAATGCCAGTCTCCATGCATGAAAAGGTCATGACATCAAAATTAATGGAGGTCTTCATGTGCTGCTAGTTTAGCTAGCTAAGCTAGGTTTTTTCCCCCCTTCATAATGAGTTGTAATACGTCTTCAATGATCTGTAGAGATATCAATAGATTGTATTATATATATATATATATATATATATATATATATATATATATATATTTGAGATGGTTGTAATATATATAATCATGTTTAATTAGTTTGTCAGTTGATAATAATTTTCATTCCTATATATGAATTAATCTTTCTATTTAATTATTTTTTGTCAGTTTTTCGTCTTTTCATAATTATGTTATCAGTTGTTAGAATTCATCACATGGATTGAATTAAGTCCATGTACATGGTTTGAGTTTAACTCAACCTCAAAAGCTAGCTTAAGAGGTGAGGATTGTCCAAGACCTTATAAGGTAGACTTAACTCTTGTTATTCAACCAATGTGGGATATTTATTCTCAATACTCCTCCTACATGTGTGAGCAGACAAAATATGTGGGTAAAACAAGTTCAACACGTGACATATAAAAGACCATATTCGATATAGTGTTTGATGTAACGATGTATTCACCATTTTTTTTTTAAAAAAATCCCATATTTGTCAAAAAGTTCAAAACAATGATCAAATAATAAAAAATATATATATATTAACCTCCAATTGACTAGTAGTATATTTTAAGCTGCAAAACCTTAAGGGCATGTTCGACAATGTATATATAGCCAAAACTTAAGGGCATGTTCGATTTAACTTTTACTTGGAATATGAATATGAGTATTTGTATACAGTCCCATGAAATGGCCGTATACAATCCCATGAAATTATTTAACATCAATTATTGATTGTTTTGTTGACCACAGTCTACACCTATCCTGCATGTTGATATATAAAGACTAATTACCTACTCATGTAATTTTTCCTCAGTTTTATGGGAACGATCAAGGCACATGTGGTATCAAACTTTATATCGATTTTTACTTATGGTATTATAAAAATTCAGATCGGTATATTTAATATCATAATTTAATAAATTCACTCATATTTGATACCTCGATTATTTTGGGTTATTTTGTTAACCTAAAATGTTATGGGATAGAATTATCAGTTAATATAAGTAATTATATTAATTTTGCAATAAGACTTAATTGTTATATCAACACTTAACGGTGATTTTTAACGGCGTTATCAAATGTGAGTGAATTTTTTAAATTATGTTACTAAATATATTGGCCTAAATTTTTATAATATCACAAATAGAATCGCGCGATATAAAATTTGATGCCGAAAGAGGTGATCCACTTTAATCTGGGGCTATGATATCATGTCAGAATTCACTACATGGATTGAGCTATGTTTATTTACATAATTTGAGTCTAACTCAACTTCAAAAGCTAGTTTAAAAGTTCAGAATTGTCAATATTTTATAAAGTGGACTTAACTCTTGTATTGGACCAACGTGAAACATTGATTCCTAATATAGTGATCAAAGATGTACAACTATCACAAGGTACGACCGTACGAGTGGAGCTTGATATAGCTAGTTATAATTTTATCACTCAATTGATTATTATACTAATGATGAAGGGAATTATGAAAATCATTACATTTGAAATTGAAGTTATATCTTACTAATTAATATTTTCTCTTTGAAAAATCATAAATGCACGTAAAAGAAGCATATTAACTCTTTCATATGTAGCAAGACTCAAGTTCATGCCCAAGAGGTCATGGATTTAACTCTCACAACTGTAGATATTTCTCTAATTTAATACGTACTAGTATTTTCTGTAGTTTAATACCACCAATTGTAATCAGTTTACTTTCAATTCGATATAGTGCTTGATGTAACGGTGTATACACCATTTATATAGAAAAAAGTCCTATGTTTATCAAAATGTTGGGGAAAATGCAAGATACTCCCATGGTTATATATGTTAAACCTGCAAGAAACTACCCTGTGAAATTTTTATTGCGCTAAACTTTCTTGTGTTTTCAAAAACCCTGCAAAAAACACCCAATTTGTAAAAAATAGGTCGTTTTGGATCTACATATTTCAAGAAATAAATTTTAAAACATTTCAAGTTGATCCTTACAACTTCACGTGATATATTTTTAAAATGATTTCTTGAAAAGTGGGATCTAAAACGACTTATTTTTTGCAAATTTAGTGTTTTTTTTAGAGTTTTTTAAAACACAAGAAAGTTTGGTAAAATAAAAATTTCACAAGTTAGTTTCTTGCAGATTTAATATAACACAGAGAGAGTATTTTGCTTTTACCCAAAACATTGATCAAATAATTAACAGAAGAAATATATTAACCTCCCATTGAGTAGGTCTAATATAATTAAGGAGAAAGAGTATGTCATGAAAGAATATATATAAATACTAGTAGTATATTTTAAGTTAGTTATGATTCGCTAGGGAGGTAATTCGTCATTTCACTATAATAATAAAAATTCGTTATCCACACGGAAAAAACAAATAATGAGGAGGTTGTTAGTTATGATGTGTATTGATAAATTATTTGTTGGTGTATAACAATTTGTGTACTTAAATATTTCATAAAAAATATTTTTCAAATAAATCTCAAAATAAAATAAATGATGATGATCTAACACAAAAAATAATAAAAAACACTTACTTGTATCAAAACCAAATAACATTGCAATCAATACGTGAAAAACGAGAAAATTAAACTGGGGTTTGCCGAAATAAATTTCCTTAAGACAATATTTTTGGGCTGCTACGGTACATACAATTTGATTCTCGATAATATCTCAAGATACAACAGTCTATTGTTCATTATTGTACAAATAATGAACAAAGGATGGCCTAGAGTTTTCAGTGGCCTACCTTGAAGGCCCTTAAATTTTCATATAAAAAAAAAGTTTGCTTTATTAAATATATCGATCATACGAGACATAATTATATTAAATAAGAAATAATTACATTCGTGAATATAACATAAATAGTTAAACTCTTAATAAAATAGTACTACTTAAATATTAATGTCCTAGTATTTTTTAAGCAAAATCACTAATTACGCTTGCAGAATCAATCTTCAAATCGTTCTTTTTTTTTTTTTTTTTTTCATTTTGCATGCTAAGACACGTGTTCTCTAGGACCCATGGTTAACATAGCAATCGAATTTCAAAAGTCCAATTCACATACAAATTCTAAAAATAGCACTCAAGCAAGCCCAACAAATATATTAAAGGAAAAAGATCCAGTCCTTACTGGAAGAAAAGTTTTCTATAAAGAGTGAAGATTAAGCTTGAAGATCCCTCATGATTCCCACAACCCACTGTTATTTTTCTAGGATTTTTTGCAATTATTTGTTAGTTGTCAATTTTTGGTATAAATTTGTACACGGCTAATCAGCTAATATCTCAAGTGTGTGTGTTTTCCACTTAACTTTCTTCGTAATTCATTAGTTCTTATTCTTTTTCCACAACATTAATTTGAAAATCAGCCTTTCTTCATAACTTTTTAAAGATATATAGTTGTATATATATAATACTTCATAACTTTTTAAAGATATATAGTTGTATATATATAATAGTAAAAAATTCAGAGGCCCTCTCGTATTGGAGGCCCTAAGAGACCGCATACGCGGCTTACGCTCAGGGTCCGCCCTACAATGAACCCACGACGAACTTGAACAAACAGAAATTTCATACTAAATTTTGACGAAAGTAAGAGAAAGAGAATAGTACTTTCCTTTTAATTAATATATATTGATTCAGAAATGGTCAAATTATGTTTCATATTTATAGACAAAAAAGTGCCTCTTGAAAAAGGAATACAATGATTCAGTCCAAAGAACACATCTTCGGACGAATAGACACATGTATTGCTTTTATTTATTTCATTCACACATAAAATATCCCACATTATTTTCGTTGTAATGTTTGATAATGTCTTCTTTAACGTGGTATTAAATCCCCACATAAAACATCAACACACACGGGACACAATTATATCTTACTTTTAATAAAAAATGAAAGGCAAAAAAGGAAAAAATGAGAATAATCTAACAAAGCATAAAATAATGACAAGTTATTAAATAAAAAAGAAAAAAGAAATGGCCGTACAATCCCATGAGATTATATTTAACAACAATTATTGATTGTTTTGTTGACCCCAGTCTACACCTACCTTGCATGTTGATATATAAAGGCTAATCAAATTACGACTAATTACCTACTCATATAATTTTTGCTCATCTTGTGGGAACTTAAGACACATGTGGTATCAATTTTATATCAATTTTTATTTGTGGTATCATAAAAATTCAATTCGAAATATTTAATATCATAATTTAATAAATTCACTCACATATATACTTCCATTACTTTGGATTATTTTGTCATCCTGAAATATTGTGGGATAAACTTATCAGTCAACATAAGTAATTGCATCAAATTTGCAATAAAACTTAACTATCACATCAACTTTTAACGAAGATTTTTAACGGCGATACCAAATATGAGTGAATTTGTTAAATTATAATACAAAATGTATCGAATTAAACCACAAATAAAAATCGATATAAAATTTAATATCATAAGTGCGATTCTCCTCAATCATTAATTGTGGAAAACTTTTCCACATCCATCTCTTCACCTTTTCTTCTTCTTCTTCTACTTTTTTCCTTTTAGTTGTCGGATGGGTTAATCCATCAGTTCATTTAGTTTGAGATGGTCTATAATTAAAGGCTACCCCACAAAATTGGCCGATCAAATACTGTAGGTGAGATTTTCATAATTATTGGAACAAATATGAATCTAAATCGATTAAATCTGTTAGCGACCATTATATAACAATTTAATAAAAAAAATTATATATATATATATATATATATATAAAAGTAACATAGATACTATTTAATCATTAGTTTAAGAAAATATTAGTTATGAATTCAATGATAATCTCAAAAGTTAATAGTTATTTAATCGTTAGTTTAAGAAAACATTTGTTAATTATCTAATAGCATGAATTAATTATTTTATCCTAATATCAATTTTATTGTTTTCCAAAATGATATTTTAAAGTGGTTAAATATGTTGAACAATGATTTTCTATTAGTGATCTATAAATAAAAGATAACCGAAGGAAACAATAAAATGAAGAATTTGAAAGAAATTTTAAATTATTCAAATTTTTTTCTTTATTTTGCATCTCATTTTTTTCTAATCGATGTAACAAAAGAAATGAAGAAACTGAAACATAATATTGTTTAGTGGATGGTGAATTCATAATTAATAAAGAAATGAATAAATAAAAACATAATATAGTTTGGTGTCAAACTTGAATTTTGCGAGAAAGAATTTGAAGGAGAATTACTCAAATTTTGAATAATAATTCATACAGAATGAGATAAGTATCACTAAATAAAATCTAAGAAAAATAAAAATAAAATTTTTTAGATTGAAATAAAAAAAATTAAAACATAAAACAAAGAAAAAAAATTGAAACATAAATAATGAAAAAAAAATGTGAAGAAAATATCTGAGACATAAAACCAAAAGAAACGAAATAAATGAACAACTTGAAACACAATATTGTTTAATAAATGGATGGATGAATTCATAATTTATAAATATTTATTTTTGGATAAATTAATAAAGAAACAATTTAATTGTTATAAAAGAGATAGGGGTAGTTTTGAAATAAAATGTCCAATACTATAACAAAGGGGGTAAATGTTACAATTGATACTTTAGGGGTAACTGATACCAGGGAAAAAACTGTATTTCACCCAAAAAGATATGATAGTGAACTAACTATGAACAAGATCCTATCATTGTGAAATTTCAAATCAGAGTAGAATCTGGATTCAACCTGAATCTAATAAACTATAAGTGAGGTTTGTTTTGGTTCGAGTTTGATCCTAACTAAACCTGACCGATTTACGGCCCTAATAAGAAGGGAAATTCTGATAGAAATAGTGTCATGCAAGCCAGCTGTATGGCTAGTATTCATTGTAATAAATGCAGAACTATTCAATTTAGATTAATAAATGCACTTTAATTAAATGGTCATTTTTATCTTATGTAATAAATGTCTACGCATAAGGATAGAAGTCCTTAGATCACAGGGCTATGGGACAACCCGTGGACTGATCTCTAAGGCCGTGATCTAGAACATATTCAAGAGTCATAGAATCCAATCGAGACAGGACATCGTTGGATTCGGTTAGACTCTCACTGTTGTGTGTACTCCGATGAACTGGAGGACGCTGGGGTCCACGAGCGTGACTGGGATAGTCGACACACATAAGTGGGTGGCTTGCTGGATGGCAAGCGCACTGAATACCCCAATAGGAAATAACTCACCATGGAAGCGGTAGTCGCATATCGGGGTTGAAGTTATTCCATATTTATAATAGTATACGAGGAACGATCCCTAACAACTTGAGATGATAGGGTTTATCTGGTGCGAGAACGTCTATACTTTGATATGAGTTCCGACTGACTGGGGATCACCAGAAAGTCTCTGTGGACTCATGTTGGGTATAGAGGAACTCGTATGCAGATTCATATCATCAACAAAGGATCCATTGACCCGACTTGATAGGATGGGAAATTCTCCTATGGATTTCTGTGAGAAATTAATTCTGGTAAAATCCTTGGCCAAGGTATCTGACAACTTTATGTAAGTAGCTCATAAAGATTAAGTCAAAGAGAATTTATTTCAAGACCATAGTACATAAGGTCAAGACAAAAGAAAAGGGAATCCGATGAAAGACCATACCCTTAAGTCTCGACTGGGAGATTGATCAATGGAGAGATTATGTCGTATATGGAAATTATAAATGATAAAAGGTTCACTGAATTAATTCACCAGTGATTGGGTTCCATGGGCTTGTGACTGGACATCGACCGTGGAGTGTGGGAGAATTCCCAAATTAGCAGGGGTGCTAATTTTGGAATGATTAATCGACAGAGTGTTCGATTAATTTAGAGTATTAATTGCTCGAGTAATTAAATAATATTTAATTGCAACCCGCGGCCAATTATGTGGTGAACCTACGGGGGCATACACAATACACATGAAGCGAAAGCGAGGAAACAAGAACGAACCAGTCGACTGGGTCGACTGGGTCAAAGTCGACTGGGTCGATTAAACGGGTGGGTCGACTGGGTCGACCCATATGGAACGAAATTGGATCAAGATTATAAATTAAATTGGAATTTAATTTATGAGTAAATTAATTAATTAGGATTTAATTAATTAATGGAATAATTAATTTAATTAAACTTGGAGTTTAATTAATTAATTGGGAGATGATTTAATTAATTGAGCTATTTAATTGGGAGATTAAATTAAGCCCTGAAAGATTAATTAATATGGGCCATGAATTAATTAGAAGACTTAGTCTTCTAACTAAAGAGGGACATGGCCCATGTAGGAGAATTAGTATCCTAATCCTAGTAGGATTAGGTTATGAGAGATATCTATAAATAAGAGACTAGGTCTCATATCTCACATACAACTCCACAAGCAAAACAAGAAAAGCAAAAAATTCTCTCCCTCTCCCTCTTGTGATCGGCCGAACCATACTTCCACTTTGGAAGAATTTTTCGTTTTCGATTTTCGTTCCAAAGTTGTTCTAAAACCTATACATTAATATACCCTATGTTCCAGTTGATTAGGATATATTAATTTTCGTGATATTGTGGTGTATCAACTCGTAGAGGCGCAACACGTGGGGCGCTACTCAATAGGTGCGGTTCGATCTTACCGGGGCAGAATTCAGAGCTCATCTTGCTAGCCGAGGATTTGCAAGGAGATAGGTATAAACGAGAAAACTTATACTATCATTTAATTATATTCATATATATACAACTAGAGAATATCCTGGCAGGATTCTTTAAGAGGCCCTAAATTTTTTTTTTATATTCCGCTGTGCCTAGGGCTGTTTTTCTTACCGAATCCCAACAAATTCTCTTGTAGAGGGATTAAAGTTAGTTGGATTAATTGGTACATTTATAAGTTTATCATGTGACAATTGACAGGATGTTACATTGTTGTGGAGCTACATGGAGAAAATAAACATTCAAGAAACATATAAATGACATATAAAAGACGCGCTAAATGTAAAAATACTTTCTATGTGTTTGCTTCATTGTTAAAAAAATTATGTGTTATTTTTATTAGAAAAAAGCCTCATGTGTTCCTTTTGTATTAGCTAAAAATCTCACTTAAAATTCCTTACTAAATTACAGGGAGATTTTTGTCAATTTTTTAAATAAACAAAGGGATTATTATTTACTTTTAGAGTTAACGGAGAGATTAATGTCAATTATTTTATGTGAATATAGGTATTCTGTATTTTTATTGGGGGTATACTGGTAATTTTGACTTAGCCAGGGCTTTTTGCTAATAAAAATTAGCACATGGGGAGTTTCTCAAGACAAATTATAAGTGGTATCTTTGCATTTCAGTCTATACAAGACGCCCTCATTATTAATTCTCTTATCATTTGATTCGAGCATGAATCTTATTCTTGCGGACGTTGAATTCACCTTTATTTTCTTCCTAGTTCTTATGATAAGAACAATTGGAAAACGAGAAAATGGGTTGGGAAAACGAGAAAATGATAAGAAGTCGAATAGATATGTTACTCTCACCAAGCATATATTGATTCATTTGGTCGAACTCAAATAGAATATCTTTCATGCAAAATCAAAATTATTTTTCACCAAACATATATTGATACATTTATTAATAATTTTATTTTCAAATTTTCACTCAAAATCGAAATCAAGAATCTTTCCAACCACCAAATCAAACACTAAACCACTTAAATGTTTTAAATTGCGCAAGTTTTAAATAAATGTCAGTTACAAACACAAAATTCATTCTAGCCATTTGTTCAAACGAATTTTTTTTTATAATTCTTTATTTTCTAGGGTGAAAATATCAACATTTAATTTTCTACCGTATGTTTGAGCCGTCTGGTTGCCTTCAATTGCGTAGCAAGACAACTATTTCATCGGAATCACCATGAATTAGACATTATTCATTTTCATATTATTCACGAAAAAAATACTCAAAAAATGTTTGAACCACAAAATTTTACAAAAGAAGTTTCATCTCACTATTCGATTAGCTAAATGAGAATTCTTTTACAAGTGTCCATGTTAAATTGCCATCCAAGATTTCGCTTTCTTGGTATGTTATGAATAATTGAATTTCAAAAATTTTCAATAAAAATATTTGAAAGTTTGTAAATTTAACGAAAAAATATTATAGTAGAAACTACTTTATATTTTCGTCCGATCTGACCGAAAAAAATTCAAATATCCGTGTTCCAATAGGAAAATTTAAAAATTTTAAAACATAAAAATATTTGAACTATTTAAACATTGAAGCGACATCAAATACACATAGTTATCAAAAAATGAATCATTAAAAGATCAAAATTACTTACCTTAAAAAAATTGTCCAAAATTGCAACCCATTAAAAGTTTTCAGGACTCAAAATGCATCTTTGCGGATAAAACTTTACAAACAAACAGCCCTCTGAAATTAAACTACTAGGGTTTTGTGGGTGTGTTTCATCTGTAGGGAAAGTAATAAAATGGCGGAGTGCACTCCTCTTGTTCATGGCGATTCAGTTCATCAGAGCCACAAAAAGTCAAAATTGGACGGAGAAGCAAAGGATAGGCTCAGTGCGCTGCCAGATTGCATTCTCCTTCACATCTTGTCTTTCCTTTACACAAAAGATGTTGTTAAGACTTCTTTGTTGTCCAAAAGATGGCAGTTTCTATGGACCAACATTTCGAAGATTGATTTGGAATATCGCGTTTGCGATTGTGATCGTGATTTTGTGGATCGGGTCGGAAAGTTGCTTCTTATGTGCGGCGGTTCCTACTTGACCAAGTTTGCTGTTGCGTTCGTGTATGTGAAAGGTTTTGCTTCCGATGTTAATACTTGGCTTCAATTTGCTGTAAAAAACAAAGTGAAAAATATTGAATTATTGTTTTATCATACTGAAGACTTAGACTTGTACATGCTACCTCAGACGTTGTACTCTCATTCATATTTGACAAGTTTAACTCTATACAATTGTCGTATGGCTCCTCGAGTAGACGTGAAGTGGGGATCTTTGAAAAGTTTATCTATTGAGCTAGTGCAATTGGAGGAGAGGGTAGTGGAAAAAATATTATCAGGTTGCCCTGTTTTGGAAGTCTTGCATTTAGAATATTGTTGGGGATTGCGTTATTTGAATATTAATTCTCCGAGTATTGCTACTCTTGTAATTGAATGCGATGACTCCTTGGATAATGAACATAAATATAATGATATCCTTGAAATTTCAGCACCTTATGTACTTGATTTGTCCATTATGATTAGTAGAAAAGGATATGACTTCAGGCTAAAAAATGTCTCATCTGTTGTCAGAGCTAAAATTAATTATTACGGGGAAGATATCGTGAGTCATGCTAGGACATTCGGGATCGTGAAACAACTACTTGAAAGCCTTAAGTATGTTAAGGAGCTTGAATTGGGACCTTGGTGCATAGAGGTGTGAGCTTTACATTCTTCCTCTGTGTTGTTGCTTAGTTTATATTCTAATTACATGCCAAACTATGTTGACACAATTTTCGTTCATTTCACTTTTTTTCTGTCTCTCTAACTCATCCACAAGGTCCTCTCTGTGTTGGAGGCGAAGGGCTGGCAGTTTCCATCATCAAGGCGATCATGTTTGACACTAAATGTGAATAGGCATAAAGGTAGCATAGCTGGCATCTTAGGCATTCTGAAATCGTCTCCAAACCTTGAGATGTTGACCATAAAAGGGTCATCATCCTGTTTTCAGGTATACTCATTCGGGATTATTTCCCGGATTCTTGTCGCTTATGTCTAGGATTCGTTTTTTTCATCTACGGCATGATCCGTAATTCATACTTCTGTTAAACTTCTAATTGACATTAATGGCTTAAACATAGCAGTTCTAGTTGTAGTTTGCTGTTGTCAGTGTTTTATTAAATTGAGGAGCAAGTAGGATTATACTGTGGTAGTTAGAGCAATAGAGAATAGGGACTTCGACAGTGCAGTCACATCGAGAAAATTCTTTCATTTGATGGGTGAGTTATTTGCATTTGTTACCATATGTAAGGGATGAATTCCTCGAGCCTTAAGCCATTCCATCATATTAGTTGAAAGTTAGGGGGCAGCCAAGAAGTAATAAAGTCTCAAAGTATGTCGAAGTATTGGACACATCATAGGCTAGTATATGTTAATTCACAACAAATTGATAATTTGATATTTGTCAGTTTCATCATGACTCATTTGATATGTTTCCCTTCAGGAAACTGTGCCAGGGGATTCAGTGACAGCATACTTACATAATGCTAGTTTGGATTTAGATGCATTTCATTTGAAGACTGTAAAGATCACTAGATTTACAGAATCTTTTTCTTCTGTCGAACCCATGGCGACACTGGTGAAAATCCTTCTCAAGGGTGCAACGGTCTTGGAAAATATGGTTATAAGTGCAAAAGAATTGGATACTCATAAATCAGCAGTAACACTAATTTCTTTTCCTAGAGCTTCAACTAAAGCAATGATTGTGTTCGATTAATGACCATGCAATTGCTTCTGTGGTTTCCTACTTTTGCTACTATATGGTATAACTTATAGAAACAATATCATCTACTTTGTAGGTTGAATATAATTGTTCTTTTGTAGGATGATGACGCTATTAATTGGCATCGTATTTCCTAAAACTTATGGTACACCGAAATCTACAATTCTGTTACTTCTTGTAGAACATCACTCTAGCATGGTTGATCAGTCTAACTATCTCAGCTTAATTTATTTCCGTTAGCCCTACGCATACATTTTAAGTGTTAATCATGAATTCGCTATATGTTTCTTTGTGTCCATTATGGCTGTGAATTTTTCTTAGATTTTGTTTGCTAATTCAGTGCACACCTATGAATCTTTTCATTATGCATTTTAGAACACTGGGCTCACATCTTGTTTTCTTACTTTGAGAAGATGTGAAAATTGTTGGTAATCTATTTGTGTATTTGGACAAGGTGAAATCGTGTTGTATAACTGGTTTTCTTTTCTACCATCACATTAGGTACTTATTTTGGTTGTTGTTTCGAGATTATAGTCACATAAGAGCTTCAAAAATGCATTAGTGTTTTTTATGTTTCATTCTCTGTATAAAGTGGTGTAGCACTTTAAAGATGCATTAATGTTTTCTGTGTTTCCTTCTCTGTATAAAGTGGTGCAGCACTTCAAAATGTGGCCCAAACCAATCTTGCAAAAAGTTAAAGGAGAGAACAAGAAAATCCCATATTTTCTGGATTTCTTTCTCATCTTTGTCTTAGTTTGTTGTGGTCTAGAATAGTTGATAGTTTATAGTGAGAAGCCTACAACACTAAAATTCCTTATAGGGCTGTCAAGGCGTCGGATTCGGGTTCAATAGGACTGACTTGAATCTGGCTCTATTTATACCAGGTTGGATTCAAATCTTGCTCGGATTTGAAATATTCAAGTGTGTTAGATCTTGTCCGAATCTATGTACGTAATAGTGTATGAGGATCACTAACGAAATACTACAGGTAAATGTCTGTTTACTTGGCAATTTATGCAAGAATCGACTGTATATTTTAGATGTCCGTTTGCAGTAGATTGTTTTCTATATCATTTCCCAGAATGAAATTCTCAGCCTGTGCTTAATTTGCTCCCAGCAAGTGTTCCACCATCAAATTAGATAATAATTTTTGTTGCATTTATAAATGTATTATCTTGAATTCTTGATGTATGAGCTTCAAAGAGTGAATGCATGTTCTGTTCCTTCAAAATTTGGCCAAAACATTTGATATTTATTAATGAAAAACTACACATGTAATTGGTCCTTTTCCTTTGTCGAATTTTGTACTGATATTGACTTCTTCTGAATCTCTCATCTATGGCTTAACACTTTGAACTTATATAGTAAGTGTTAAATAGTAAAGTTCGAAACTATGGATGGACAAATTATCAATAAAAAGCAGAAATTATGTACGGACAATCAATCTTTATATGAAGGGTTATGAAAACAAACCAAAATAATCGGCTCGAGTTTGTTCGATTCGTCATATAAATCAAACAAGCTTTAACGTTATTTTTTGGCTGATTTACACGCAGACCCCCTGAGGTTTAGTCTTATTATAAGGAACTCCATGTAATTTTAAAAATTACAAGAACACCCCTTACAAGATGTTTTTTGTAAATATTTTTATAAGTTGTAAGGGGTGTCTTTGTAAGACTTGTTAAGCCATAGGGGGTGCCCTTGTAATTTTTAAAATTACAGGGAGTTCTTTGTAATATGACTAAACCTCAAGGGGTCTGAGTGTAATCACCCTTATTTTTTCGTTTGATAATTTTTTAAGCTAGGCTCAAGCTTGATTCGATAAGCTAATAATTGACAAAATACATGTAAAATTATCATGTAAATTTGATAGGTTTTGCATCTTTTTGTGGGGGATATAGTTGTCATTTTGATTTTTTTTCTTTTTTTATTTCTCAAGAGTTCAATTTTTTTTCGAGGCGGGTTGGGCATATTAAATAGCTTTAACCTGAAGCTGCCCCCGTTTTTAATGGGAGAAGAAATAAGTCTCAAGCCTCATAGTTGGTTTTTTTTTTTTTTTTTTTTCAATAACCTATGTATATTTTGTGAGTTTGGTGCCTATTTGTAATGATTTTTAACTTTTTGTGTGATTTATATATTACTTTCACATTCATTTGTAAATAATGTTAGCATGTTTTTGAGAAAGACTAAATTTTGATATTTATTACTCCATTTGTTTCAAATTAATTGACACATTTAATCTTTTCACATAGAAAACTTGATAAATAGTCACTTTTTAAAGATAAAATGTCAAAAATAACCTTTTAAGTAATAAATGTAATCGATCTTTTTGCACTTTACTTTATTGCGTAAACCTAAAACAATGAAATTGTAAAATTGAACAACTATATTATGTTCGTAAATACTAGTTTTTATAAAAATTACATATATAAATAGAAATTAGTTTGTCATTGCAATACACGTGCATTTTTCTAGCAAAATAATATTAACATTAATCCCTCCTTTCTTCCAAAACCTAAAACTCTTAAATTTTCTCTATGATTGAAAAACAATGGGTTTTTTGCAATTTGCATCCCTGAAACATGAAAAATAGGCATTTTGCACCCCCGAAACTTAGATTTAGCACTTTGCACCATCAAAATATGAAAAATACATCGATTTGCACCCTCTTTTATTTTCAAGCAAAAACTCAAGGGCAAAATATGTAATTCTATTGTAAATCTTTGGCACTTCCCCCCCCCCCCCCCCCCCCTCTCCAAATAAAATTAGCACTTAACACTCCCTAATTAAGAACAAATTAACAACTTGCGCCCCCGAAACACAATAAATGGACACTTGCACCCCAAAGTACAAAATTAAGTGTTAATTTGAGGGTTTTGTTTGTTTTTTTTTTTTTTTTTTAATTTGAGGGTGTTTAGTGTTAATTTTGTATTTGGGGTGCGAAGTGCCCATTTATTGTGTTTCGGGGATGGAAGTTGCTGATTTATTCTTAATTAGAGGGTGTTAAGTGCTAATTTTATTTTGGGGGTACAGAGTGCGAAATTATCAAGTTTTGAGTGTGCAAAGTGACAATACTATTGAATTACCTATTATGCCCTTGAATTTTTGCTTGAAAATAAACGAGGGGTGCAAAGTGCTGTATTTTTCATATTTCGAGGGTGCAAAGTGCTAAATCTAAGTTTTGAGGGTGCAAAGTGCCTATTTTTCATATTTCGAGGGTGCAAAGTGCAAAAAACCCAAAAACAACGCAACATTTTGGCACATGGTTTAGTCATGCATGTACAATCCCTCCTAACTTTCTTTCAAAATTTAAAACTCTTACATTTTCTCTACTTTGGAAGAACAGCGCAACATTTTGGCATAGGGGGCCGTCATTGTCGGCGTCGGTCCGTTCGGACTGGCAGTGGCGGCCTGCCTGAAATAAAAAGGAATTTCTTCGATTATATTGGAGCTAGGCAACTGCATAATTCCACTAAACTTACAGCCCAATAAGAGGCTGTACATTTATAGCCTGTTTCTTTAACATCTATTTTCTAATATTTCTAAAAACTAGAGTTAAAATTTACAAAACTAATACAAGAGCCCGTTTTTAATCATTTAAAAATAGGGGGATTTTAGGGTGTCGTTGCGTTAGGTGCCGCTAATTTACCACATTATGTGGTATTACCACACAATGTATATCACATTGTATGGTATAACTCACATGTGACGGTACATGCTCACATTATATAGTATTAACCCCATATATTTTGTATGATCCCACATCATGTAATATTTATTCCAAATTAGTATTAACCCTATATATTTAGTATGACTCCACATCATGTAGTATTTATTCCAAATTATGTGGTATTACCACGCAATGGTATCACATTCTTTGGTATAAATTATATATGACAGTTCATGACAGTTCAATACGTAGTATTAACATCATATATTCAGTATAATCACACATCATGTAGTATGTATTCCACATTAAGTGGTACCATGCAATTTGTATCACATTATATGCTGTAACTCACATGTGACAGTACATGTTCACATACATATAGTATTAATCCATATATGTAGTATGACTCCTCATTATTTAGTATTTATTCTATATTATGTGGTATTATAACGAAATGTGTATCACATTCTATGGTATAATTAATATGTGATAGTACGAGGACACATTACGTAGTATTAACCCCATATATTTAATATGATCCCACGTCATATAGTATTTATTCTATATTAGTTGATTTATGCAATTTTCCAAAGTTAATTAATTATTAAAAAAATTACATACTATTTATTTTGGAATATTATTGTAACATTCATTTATTTATTTTATAATAATTTATAAGAAAATAATTTACTATTTGATGTTACTAAATATATAGTATAGTATGTTCCTCAAAAAACGAATTTAATACATGTTCGATTCAATTAAAACTCTTTCAAATCTAAATATATTATTCTTATCAAATCTAGCATGAATAATATAGTCATATAATTAACTTTCAAACTCGTCACAAGCTCGATTCGGTTAGTAAAAAAAATGTAAATGTGATGTTCAACGAGTTTAATACATGTTCGATTCATTAAAACTAGTTCGAATCCAAATTATTTAAAAATATTTTCAAAATTCAAAAATATTAATTAATCATTAAGGCACAAAAATAGTTTGTACAATCCAAAGAAATTATCACAACATCATATATAAGTATCATTCTAATCAAATATACATGAAAATGGGAAGGGAAAAATGTATCGCTGGGCCAAAATTAATATTACGTACGGAAATTATTTATATTACAAATGAAGTTAAAAAAATTACATTTAAGGATGATGACGAAGGGCTTCTTTTATATGCGCAGTTTATTATATTACGGCAAAATTAAAATTAATAATTGCAATTGAAGTTAAAAGAATTACCTATAAGCATGATGATGAATGACTTCTTTCATATGCCGTTTATTATATGTTGAAGAACAACTAGAATTATTAATGTGATTTATCTAAAAAGTCATTAAAATAATTTATTTATTTTCTTGTTAAAATATACTACTATTAAAAAAGAAAAGAAAAGTTAATAGTTAATAATGTATTAATAAGAGAGGGAATATTGAATTACCAATTAAATGAGTATTTTGGGAATTGAGAAATATGGATTTAATGACACTTGAAAGGACAGAATAGGAAATTAAAAAAAGTTGCTCTGGCAATATCACTAGCCCTACTAAATTGTTACTTTTGCAAAAACTATTATAGAAAAACAATTATTCTATCATTAATTTTAGTAAAATTAATTCTCCTATAATTGCTTTTTGAATCGCTAAGCCAAACTCGCCCTAAGTCATCATCAACACGCGTGCTCAACGTGCATAAATTATTTTTCTTAGATTTTGTTTGCAAATTCAGTGCATTCCTATGTATCTTTTCATTATGCATTTTAGAACACTGGTCTCGCATCTCGTTTTCTTGCTTTGTGAAGATGTGAGAATTGTTGGTAACCTATGTGTGTATTTTGGACAAGGTGAAATCAAGTTGTATAACTGGTTTTCTTTTCTACCATCACATTATGTACTTTTTTTGGTTGTCGTTTCGAGATTATAGTTACATACGAGCTTCAAAAATGCGTTAACGTTTTTTGTGTTTCCTTCTCTGTATTGGTTCACACTTCAAAATGTGGCCAAAACATTTCGTAGTTATTAATTGGTCCTTTTCCTTGTAGAATATTGCAATAAGTTGAAGGAGAGAATAAGATAATATACCTTTGTATCGTTATTGTTTTCGATATCAATTCCAAGAATGAAATTCTCAGCCTGTGCTTAATTTGCTTCCAGCAAGTGTTCCACCATCAAATTAGATAATAATTATAAGAGTACTATCTTGAATTTTTGATGTATGAACTTCAAAGGGTGAATGAATGTTCTGTTCCTTCAAAATGTGGCCAAAACATTAATTTGATGGTTATGAATGAAAAACTACACATGTAATTGGTCCTTTCCCTTTGTCGAATTTTGTACTGATATTTACTTCTTCTGAATATCTCATCTATGGCTTAACACTTTGAACTTATATAGTAAGTGTAACTAGTAAAGTTCGAAACTATGGATGGACAAATTATCAATAAAAAGAAGAAATTATGTACGGACAATCAATCCTTATAAAAAGGGTTAGGAAAACAAACCAATATAATTGGCTCGAGTTCGTTCGATTCGTCACATAAATTGATGCAGGATTTATAAACGCAAGTATACGCAATCGCAGCAAGTAATATAATGATAAGTAGAGTATCGTCTCCACAGGGAATTAATGAATTAAACAACTAATTACTAAAGATCACTCTTTTTCTTATCCAAATTAAATGAATCTTTGTGATTATTATAACTAAGCAACAATGAAAGTAAAACTAAATTATAAACTTACAAGATTAACTATGATGATTAAAGCCTAGGATTACAATTTCCTTCAATGTTAAACTAATTGCTTTTATTTTCCCAACAATTCTATTTTAATTAAGATTTATTGCTAGTCTAGGGCACTTAAGTTTTTACAATTTCTTTCCAGAATATTGTAAAACTAATCTAACCTAATCAAAGAGCTATATTCCTATGCCAATGAAGTTAGGCCAAATTGAATCAAGAACAAGCCCTAATTATGACTACCTAAGGCAATTAAGTATATTCCTATCTTAATTGCTAAACAAATTACCCAATTCGATGTGGGTGCAATTCGTACAAAGGTTACCCAATCTTTAACCTAAAACCTAATTTCCTCTCCCGATTCAATTAGATTTGTGAAACAATAGTTGGTCAGACTAATGAAATTTAAGCACAAGAATGGGTAAACAATAGATCTCAATAAAATAGAATAAGGAAAAATAAACAACAATCAATTTAAACAAAGAAATCCATTGTAATCCTAGAAAACTAAATTTAGTTCATAGCTAAAACGGAAATAAACTCAAGAATAATCAAAGTCATGATTACAAGACCACAAAAGAGAAAAGAAATAGCAAAAGATCAGAAAAGAGAAGTAGATATGTTTTTCCAATCTTCAAGAATTGTCTTCTCAGATGTTGTTCCACGCTTCTCAATGATATTTTCTTGTTCTTGGTCTCTCCTCTTGTCAAAAAGTGTTCAAAGATCCCTTTTTCTCTCTCTTCCTCCACATATAAATAAGTTTCCAAGTGAAACTAGGACACTAAAAGTAAGAATTCGCGGACAGCTTTTGCCCCAACGGAAAATTAGTTCGCCCCAGCGGAGGTCTGCTTTGTGATTTCGCTCCAGCGGAGAGATTTTCCGCCCCAGCGAAGAGCCTTCTATTTGCACATCCAAAAATCAAGAGAAAAATCTGAAAAAATTCATAAGAAAATACCAAAATGAATACTTGACTCACCAACGAGAAAAACCAAGTTAAACCTAGTGAAAACGATCTAAGATCTCCAGAAATTCATGTCATTCCCCGCAAAAATACATAGAAATTAACTCTATTTTGTAGAGTTAACACACCCCCAAACTTACTATTTTGCTAGTCCCTATCAAAAGACAAAAAATGACTACAAGAATTGGACACGACCAAAAACAAAAGACAACAACTCAAACATTTACAATCATGCATTCCAAGTCAAACTAATAACCATCACTTTCGAAACGTTATGCATTGTATCATGTAATTCCTGCGTGTGTGTGTGTGTGTACAAATACGAGAATGTCGGAATCACCCAGATCACTATAGCTTCAAAATCATTAAGCCTAATTGCATGAATTCTTAAATTGCCTAGCCTATTCTCTATTTTCTCAGGTTATTAAACTCGTCACTAAGTTCTAACACCGTTTACAATCGAAGTTATGGAATCTTTTAAGTTTGAACTTTCACTTAGCATTTTTTTTTCAAGCTTAACTCAAGTACATTTAGCACCACTCGCACTCATAACCTGTTCTAAAGAAGCAGTCAACATAGAGGAGTGCAGAATAAGTAAGTCAATGCACCCATACGTCGTTCATCTTATCGCAGTCAAGTTAGAGGAGTACAAGTATAAGTCTCAAGCGACGAGATTTTTCAGGTCTCGTACAAGTGAGGTTATTTTCTTTTAATTGAACTTAAAGCTTTTCAGTACTTTGCTTCATTCGGTTCTTATTAAAGTCATCCTTATCCCCAGACTTAGGCAAAACTATCACTTAGATTCTAAGTTTTCTAACCCTCGAATCTAGAGATCAGGTAGGCAAGATAAAATTTCTTAAGCTCTATTCTAGACTATACTTCATTGACTTCATCCTAAATCCTCGATTATGCATTTGTGATCCGAATTTTTGTAGGAAAAGAAACAATTACCAACACATAAAATTTCAAAAATTTTGACCAAAAATCGACCTAGCATGCACGACGTAAATGCAATCACCCCCAAACTTAAGAAATGCATTGTCCTCAATGATGAAATTGACGAAGATAACAGATAAACTAATTTGAAGCTGAACACAAAGAAAAAATAAAATAAATAAAACACTTAAATAACGTCCCTGATTTCAGCTGGAGTTCAATCTTCGTCTTGTATCTCATCTGGTGGTGGTGGGAGTTGTGGGAATGAAGATGTGTCCACATTACTGGCTCGGAAACCTTGAATCATACATTCGTATATGATTCGCAAGCATTCCCCATTATGCCTTACTTGATTCAGAAGATTCTTTGTAGCATTGGCATCCGAGGTAGTAGGTTCCGCAATCGATGGAGGAGTTGACTCAGTGGTGCTTCTTGTTCATTCTCTATAGAGAGAGATACTCCTCCGCCGTTTTTCAATAACTCATTGTAGTAATTCGTTACCCATGGATCGTCTTTCGCACCCGGTGGAACTGTCATCTTGATGAAGATGCTTGTGACATTTATAGGCACGGGTGGTTGTTTCACTTTGTCATGTTCAAGCATCGGGACATTAGCATTGCAGCATAGCCAAGAGATGAGACTGGGGAACCACAAGCTCTTTGGTGCCTTCGCATTTTTCTTTATCTGCTCGTATATAAATTGTCCTACATCAACACTTTTGCCGATTAGGATGCTAAATAGGAGAAGGCTTGTTTTGTGTGAAACCTCCGTGGTGTTCCCAGATGGCTTGAGTCGAGATGCGATAAATGTGAGCCATGTCTTAGCTTCCCTTGAAAAATTTGTGGATGTGATGGTCTTTTGATTTGTTGACTTATATTCCGCCCCTCGTCCACATGTCAATACTTTGATAACCAACGAATGATCAATTTCATTCTCACACAATTGTTTGAATTCGTCATTCGGGATATCATTTAACTCATAATAATCATTGATTGATTTGGCATCGAATGGAACATACTTTCCCCTCACAAAGCAAGTGTCCTCCTTTTGTTCTTCATCATTCTTGTGTAAGGGAAAGTTAGCGTAGAATTCATAGACCAAGTTCGAGTAATACGGGGCTGGTTCTCCGCAAAAAGACTCCCACTTTCTTTCCACAATGTTATCTTCATATGGCTTTGTGAAAAAATGATGTTGTTCCAGTGATTTCTTGAGATTTTGTTCTCTTTCCGGTATAATTTCTTTTTTCATTAACCTATCATACCTATCGGAAGCCTCTTTAGATTGAAATCTCAAGGTATCAAACTCGGGTAGCTTTTTCTTTTTCGTGAGGTTAGGAGATGATTTAGATGTGCCGGCTTCACTATTGAGATTCTTTCGTTTGCCTTTGGGTGCCATATCAAATTTCAAAAATGGTTAACCGATTCTATTCTTTATCTCCACTAATCCCAAATTCCCCAAGCTTTTTCGTCACTTAATCCCCTTTAATCACTCACTCCTCAAATCACACTAACAATCAATCATCATATTATACACAACCACCCATTCGTAAATCACACCAACAATCAATTCATCAAACCCCTATACAAATCAATTTGTTTACAAGTCCAACTTGAATTTTCAAAATCAACAACTCATTAAAGCAAAGGGAATGTTATTTTCTTACGAACCCGTGGTGGAGACGAGTGGCGGCGGCGGTCTAGGGTTTCGGTGGTTGAGACAAACGACGGCTGCTGTGGTCGCGGCTGGTTGTTGATGGACGGCGGACTTAGGGTCTGGTGGTGGCTGATGCGGCGACGGATCTGTAGTCGCGGCTGGGTGGCGCGATGTGATAGAAATAGTGTCCTGCAAGCCAGCTGTATGGCTAGTATTTATTGTAATAAATGCAGAACTATTCAATTTCGATTAATAAATGCACTTTATTAAATGGTCATCTTTATCTTATGTAATAATTATCTACGCATAAGGATAGAAGTCCTTAGATCACAGGGCTATGGGACAACCCGTGGACTGATCTCCAAGACCGTGATCTAGAACATATTCAAGAGTCGAAGAATCCAATCGAGATAGGACATCGTTGGATTCGGTTAGACTCTCACTATTGTGTGTACTCCGATGAACTGGAGGACGTTGGGGTCCACGAGCGTGACTGGGATAGTCGATACACATAAGTGGGTGGCTTGCTAGGATGGCAAGCGCACTGAATACCCCAATTAGGAAATAACTCACCATGGAAGCGGTAGTCGCATATCGGGGTTGAAGTTATTCCAATTTGCAATAGTATACAAGGAATGATCCCTAACAACTTGAGATGATAGGGTTTATCTGGTACGAGAACGTCTATGCTTTGATGTGAGTTCCGACTGACTGGGGATCACCAGAAAGTCTCTGTGGACTCACATTGGGTATAGAGGAACTCGTATGCAGATTCATATCATCAACAAAGGATCCGTTGACCCGACTTGATAGGTTGGGAAATTCTCCTATGGATTTCTGTGAGAAATTAATTCTGGTAAAATCCTTGGCCAAGGTATCTGACGACTTTATGTAACAGGATTTATAAACGCAAGTATACGCAATCGCAGCAAGTAATATAATGATAAGTAGAGTATCGTCTCCACAGGGAATTAATGAACTAAACAACTAATTACTAAAGATCACTCTTTTTCTTATCCAAATTAAACGAATCTTTGTGATTATTATAACTAAGCAACAATGAAAGTAAAACTAAATTATAAACTAACAAGATTAACTATGATGATTAAAGCCTAGGATTACAATTTCCTTCAATGTTAAACTAATTGCTTTTATTTTCCCAACAATTCTATTTTAATTAAGATTTATTGCTAGTCTATGGCACTTAAGTTTTTACAATTTCTTTCCAGAATATTGTAAAACTAATCTAACCTAATCAAATAGCTATATTCCAATGCCAATGAAGTTAGGCCAAATTGAATCAAGAACAAGCCCTAATTATGACTACCTAAGGCAATTAAGTATATTCCTATCTTAATTGCTAAACAAATTACCCAATTCGATGTGGGTGCAATTCGTACAAAGGTTACCCAATATTTAACCTAAAACCTAATTTCCTTTCCCGATTCAATTAGATTTGTGAAACAATAGTTGGCCAGACTAATGAAATTTAAGCACAAGAATGGGTAAACAATAGATCTCAATAAAATAGAATAAGGAAAAATAAACAACAATCAATTTAAACAAAGAAATCCATTGTAATCCTAGAAAACTAAATTTAGTTCATAGCTAAAACGGAAATAAACTCAAGAATAATCAAAGTCATGATTACAAGAACACAAAAGAGAAAAGAAATAGCAAAAGATGAGTAAAGAGAAGTAGATCTGTTTTTCCAATCTTCAAGAATTGTCTTCTCAGATGTTGTTCCACGCTTCTCAATGATATTTTCTTATTCTTGGTCTCTCCTCTTGTCAAAAAGTGTTCAAAGATCCCTTTTTCTCTCTCTTCCTCCACATATAAATAAGTTTCCAAGTGAAACTAGGACACTAAAAGTAGGAATTCGCGGACAACTTTTGCCCCAGCGGAAAATTAGTTCGCCCCAGCGGATGTCTGCTTTGTGATTTCGCTCCAGCGGAGAGATTTTCCGCCCCGGCGAAGAGCCTTCTGTTTGCACATCCAAAAATCAAGAGAAAAATCTGAAAAAATTCATAAGAAAATACCAAAATGAATACGTGACTCACCAACGAGAAAAACCAAGTTAAACCTAGTGAAAAAGATCTAAGATCTCCAGAATTCCATGTCATTCCCCGCAAAAATACATAGAAATTAACTCTATTTGTAGAGTTAACATAAATCAAACAAGCTTTAACGTCATTTTTTTTCGTTTGATAATTTTTGAAGCTAGGCTCAAGCTTGATTCGATAAGCTAATAATTGACAAAATACATGTAAAATTATCATGTAAATTTGATGGATTTTGCATCTTTTTGTTGGAATATAATTGTCATTTTAATTTCCAAAGGTTTAATTCCTTTCGAAGCGGGTTGGGCGTATGAAGTGGCCGGGTACCTCTCCCATCAGAGATTCAAACATGAATCAGCTACTTTGTGGTGACTAGTCCCTTCCACTAAAACAATCACCTGTTGATTTGTCATTTGATTTGGGGAAGGCCTTTTCACTAATAAAAACTATCAGGGGAGGGGGATCTGATGATTAAAATAATAAAATCGAATTTTCGCTAATTTAGCATTTCAATCTATTAACGAAACCATGATTAGAGACGATTTGGATTGACATATTTCAAGAAACTATTTTTATAATATATCAACATGAATTTCTTAGGTTGGGTTTGATTCGAGTCAAACCATGAGATTAGATCTATTTAACGTACATGAATTTCTTAGGTTGAATTTGATTCGAGTCAAACCATAAGATCAGATCTATTTAACGTACGTCACAAAAATATTTTCCGACATATATATAGCTATACATTATATACTATGTCATTAAACTTGAATGGTGGAAAAAAGTTTATGCAATGAATATTTGAAATCGGCAAAGATGTTTATTTTTAACACCATATAATTGGGAATTTAATTAATTTCAATTCTATTTCCATATATTTGGCCAGCATTTACAGACTAAATAATTTTATTAATTTCAATTTAAGTTCCATGAGAGGGTCAAGAACAACACGAGATCACTAAATGAAGTAGCGATTTTTATATAAAATACACTATCAAATATGAAATAAGAAGAAATTTTTTCCCGAATTTGTCTTCTCTTTAACTTTATTTATTATAGTTGTTCAAAAGGGACGTCTCTTTTGATGAATAAATGGAAATGTTACCTTGTCCCTTTTAGCATAATTTTATAACAATTTTCTCATTAATTCTAAGATAATATTTAATAAAAGAAAAAGAAACGAAACAAATAATATAAAATACAAAAACACTTAAAATTTAAACTTTTACAGCTCTACAGCTATTATTTTAATTAAAATTTATCGAACCAAAAGAAAAAATTAACTAATTCATGTGACGGAGAAAGTAGCTTCTTGAAAAAAAGAGTGAATAGCATTTTTGGTCCTTCTTATTGATCAAATTTTTCATTTTCGTTACTTTTAAATTTTTTATAGCAGATTAGTCCCTCTTATCATTATAATTAGGGCTGTCAATGGGGCGGATTTCAATCCGGATTCGATCCGAATCCGGTCCGATTTATTAGGATAATTGTCCGATTAGTGATCCGATGGACCTGATCCGATTAAGAAGATCCGTAATCCGAATTATATGGAGCGAATATGGATCTAGGTTGATCCGATCCGTTACATATCCGTATCCGATATATATTACTATATGTTGTTTATATATTATGTATTTAAATAAAAATAAAAATAAAACTATCTATGTTCCACTAAAATCTTTTACTATATTAAAAATAATTTTAAAAAGAAATGCATGAGAGATGTTGGTGGACTGACCAGATAACTAATTGGGTCTACAACATATACTATTTAATAAGAAAAACCAAACCATAACCATTCATCCTTCAATTTTTATCTTCTCTTCCATTTCTCAAATATTGAGTTTTCTTCTTCTTTGTCCCAGTTTATATCCTTTTAACTTATATTTTTGTTTATTCTTTTGTTCTAATTTTTATCGTTTATATTTGTCCATCATATTCCATCTTCTACAATTTTTAGGCAATAGTTTCGATGAAGTAAGTAAAATTTTACATTTTTAATTCATGATGGTAGAATCTGCAAGCGATTTGGAGGAAAACGGAAAAAAAAAAATAGCTTGCTAAATGGATCCGGATAATTTATCCGGATCCAGGATATCCGTCGGATTCGGATCCGATTGCTAATATTCCAGATCCGAGCGGATTCGGATCCGGATCTGCCCTGATCCGGTCCGAGTCCGACCCATTGACAGCCCTAATTGTAATGTATCACATTCGTTCCTCTTATAACATATTCTTCCTTCTTAAATTTTTTGTAGCTAATTCGTCCCTCTTATCAATGTAGTGTAAAACATTAGTCCCTCTTACAAAGTAAATCAACTTTTGTCCACTTTAGTATTTTGAATTTAAGTGATGTATTTTGATTTAAAAGGGACTAATGTGTCATACTATATTAATAAGAGGGACGAATTTGCTACAAAAAATTTAAGAGGGACGAATCTGTTATAAGAGGGACAAATGTGATATACTATATTGATAAGAGAGACCAATCTGCTATAAAAAATTTAAGAGTGATGAAAGTGCAAAAGTTAACCCATAAGGAGGACCAAAAGCGCGATTTACTCTGGAAAAGAAATCTATGGTAATTCGATGAAGCAGCCTTCAGGAAAAATGACAATTGACAACAAAAAGAAAATTGAAAAATATTGATACTTGACACGTGTCAAAAATATTGATGGATGTTCATGTGCACTAACCTATATGTTCATATCTCTCACTCTATTTATAGTCAAGCTAAATGCAAAAGTATTTTTCGTGCTTTCGCTAATTGGCGAAAATCCTCTCTGCATCATTTTTATTAGAAAAAATCTTTTATTAACAAAAGACGATATCCGAATTATTTTCATAAATTATTGGAAAGGTATTGTCAATTTTTTAAATAAACATATAAGTTTTTTCAATTTTCAAAATTAACGGTGGAAATATATTGAATTGAAGCTTTTGAAGTGACAGATGAGCAGAACAAATGATAATTGGGAGAGGCTGGTCCGAGCCACTCTTAAACGAGACCAGCTTTGGCAAATCTTTCACGACCATTCGAGGACTCCGAGCAGCGGACCCGCTTCTTCCGGAGCCAATTCTGATCCGGTCCAACTTACTCCGGATCGGGCACCTACTCTAACAAATTCCAGTCCAACCGCACCCATCCCGAATCCAAATCAGCTAAATCAAAGGATGAGGAGAGCTGAGAAAAAGAACACAAAGTCACTGGGGCTGAAGAAAATTTCTAGGATGCGGATGCGTTTGGATCGATGGATATGGAGTAGATGGACACTAACCAAATAATTGATTAATGATTAATTCTTTTTAGGTTTATTATTTTACAATTGTTCAATTGAAAATGGAATATTAAATAAATTTTATAATTGTTTAATATCTCAAGTTTATAGAAAGATTTCAGTCTTTACGTGTTTGGTGCGTAAACTAGTCGAGTAATATGGAACGACACACTGTTGAAGCTTTATATGAAATTAATCGAGTTTGAAATTTTGTGTTTGAGTTTGGTTTAATTTCTTAAAATAATCGAGCTTAAACAAGCTTTTATCGAATGTGGTCGAGCTGAGTATCAAGTAGCTTGATATTTTTACATGTATTTTATTAATTTTAGCTTATCGAGTCGAGCTCGAACCGAAAATCAATCAAAATATGTGGATATTTTATATATGTGGATATTATAGCTAATTATTTCATTATTAATTAATTAACTAATATTCGTAGATTATATTATATATGTGGATATTATAGCTAGATAGATAGGGATTCTTCAACGTCGAGAAATGTTCAGCTTTGGCTTATGAGTCAGTAAACACACGTTCATTGTTTTTTCTACATGCATGCTTTATCTGAATCCTGCACATATATATAGTGGTTCAGGGAATTAGATTTTGTTTTTATATAGTAGTGGAAAATTATGTTGCTTCGAAGAGTTTGTATCTTGGAAAAATAATTATGGCCGGGAATGTCCGTTACTCTACCTATTTATATATGTTTAAAACGAAAATTATTGAAAGTGCATCAATTGGACTAAAGTACCATTAAATGAGGTAAATAAATGGGGTTCACAAACATAAGAAGACTTTGGTTCACTACAAGTAAAAGAAATTCGAAGTGATAAAATCATTAAGTGATAATGTGAAAATTATCACCCATATACATATATATATATATATATATATATATATATATATATATATATATATTGAAAGATAATTATTTGAAATTTTTGATACTAAAATATAATTATCGACATTTAAGTAGGACCTTTTATTTAAGTAGGACCTTTTTTGCAATTATTTGTTTGTTGTCAATTTTTTGTATAATCCTCAAATTTCCGAACCAATTGAGGACCTCGCTTGTGCCTATACTGATTAGACTTTCCACGAGGTCATCGCGAAATACTTTCCTGAAGGGTCTAAGATTATCCTTCCTTCTCCTTCCGCTAGGGTTACTTCTCCACCGGAGGGTTGTCGGGCTTTATATACTGCCCATTTCAACTATGGCTTACGTCTTCCCTTGTCCGCCTTATTTCTTGATATTTTGAACGTATTTAGCATATCCCTGACACAACTAGTTCCAAATTATGTGGCCTTTGTGGTGTGCTTTTCTGTTTTGATGATAGCGAAAGGATTTCAGCCCTCTTTCCGTAATTTTACACAATTATTCCGTTTTAATATTTCTAGCTCTTCCAATCGCAGATATTTCTTCGCCAGCCAGAAGACTAGTCGCTCTATCTTTGACTCCCCGGTTTCTAGCAATCCTTCCTGGAAATCTCATTTTTTCTTCGTACAACCACCTTCTCATCTTCGTTTAGCGGATGGTTCAACTGAGCCATTCTCGTGGGACCATGATTCCAAATGGATTTATTATGGTCGCTTGGCGACTGGCCGTTGTATCCTTGACGATCCTCAATTGATTAGTGAAATCCAGGATATGCGTGCCGACAAGTACCAAAGTGCTCTTCTTATTGGCGAGGCTTTTCTCCGTAAAACGGGATTGAGTCCTCATACTTTCCCAATCTCTTCCCCTTCTCAATCGCTGGGTAAGTATTTTATTTCAGCATCAAATTAACGTTATAATTCCTTTTAGTATTATGTCTAATTTTGACTTTGTTTCATTTTTAGTTCTTATGGTATAAAATTCTCGGCGCTCCTCTAAGGGAAAGATGGTTTTGTCTAAGTCCACTAAAACAATAGAGAATCTTCCTATCGAGCAGAGAGCGTCCCGGAAAAGAAAATTGGAATTGAGCCACGATTCTGAAGATAATAGAGAGGAATCTCCGGATTCTTCCCAAGAATCTCCTGTCCGTCAGGGGACGGGACCTGGTTATCCTCCTCTCCAACTTCGATCTTCCCTTGGCATTCGCGGATGCCGCAGCTGGTCGATGCCCCATCCCAACGATAAGCCAGTGGAGAGAAAAAGGTGTTACTATGGTCGTTCTGGTGAGGATCTTTCTTTACTTGGTGAGGATTATCCGAAACCCACTCTTGTCGAGATGATCGAAGATCATTTACAAGGGAAAAGAGCTGCTGGCTATCCTGAGAATGATTCTTTAGTTCATGATGAGAGCGAGAAAGCTGTGGACAAGGCAACTCGTGTTCTTCTTTCCGGTGTCTTTACTCGTGATATGAATAAGCTCCTTCGGAAGGATCATTTGGAGAAATTTCAGAGAGCTTCTCTTTATGCTGAGAAGGTTATCTGTAGTTATGTACGCTCGTTCATCGATTTACTTAACGAATTCTTTAGCTCACAAACTCGTTTCATTTATTTTTCAGACCAAAACTTGCTTGGCCTCGTATGCCTGTGAAGC
Source organism: Penstemon barbatus (assembly GCA_003313485.2). Classification (NCBI taxonomy): domain Eukaryota; kingdom Viridiplantae; phylum Streptophyta; class Magnoliopsida; order Lamiales; family Plantaginaceae; genus Penstemon; species Penstemon barbatus. The sequence continues at coordinate 59,757,458 of CM064877.1, read as the reverse complement.
TGCTCTCTGGAAACAACAATGTGAATTTTTGGACGAGAGATATAAGGTATTGCTTCACAAAACTTCTGGTTCAGAGGCTGGTCCCTCGACATCCTCTTCTTTCCCGCTTCCGATCATAGAAACTCAGGCTATGGGAGCTGATGACCAGGAGACCATAAATAAAGTTTTGGAGACTTCCCGTGCTCAAGAGCAGGTTGATCAGTTGACCAGGAAGTTGGAAGATCATCAACTTCGGAGTGCTACTCGGATTAGCGAGCTGGAATCTCAGGTAGTAAGTCTTCAGGCCTCATTGGAGGAGTATGATAGGGATCTTCCTCTTAGCGGACTCAAAGATCGCTATGGCAGGAATCCCGATGAGAGGGTGATTCGAGAGTTCCTTAGTTCTCCCGTTCATACAGCCTTGGTGTATCGAATGGTTGGTCCGCTCCTAGAGAGTACTTTCAAGAAGGCAATTCATCAGCTGGTTGCTCTGGAATTGATTGAAGATTGTCGAATGGAATATTTCAAGGCAGCGCATGTCAGCTTGAATCGTTACGGCGAGGAATACTCTCCTTCCGAGCTACCAGATGTTATCTATCAACAATTTCCAATGGCTCGCCTTGTCGAAGAGTTCGGGAAGCCGTTGCCGATTCCTCTTTCGGATATCAATGATGAGGTCGATAATAATTTTATCGATCCGGAGGAAGAGGAGGAGAATGTGGAGGCAGCGAGCGAATGAGCGTACGAAGGAGAGGTCGCTGGTGATCAGGGAGTTCCAGATGGCGACCAGGTTGTGTGAAGTGGGGAGCGACCAATCGGCCTAGGAAATAACCTTCATGACAACCAACATAACTTGATTTGTAATATTACCTTTTTATCCTTTTGTACAATAGACGATTCATATTCTGACAGTTACGTCTTTTCGGCTTCTCTGTTGACAATAATTTAGACAAGTTATTAACTTTGTCGTAATCATTATGCTTATGTCTTTTCGAATTCTTGCGGCTGTTCATAGGTCAGTTTCTGTGATTCGCCCCCGTTCTTTGGGTCTCCTGCGTCTTTTCGTATAGTATAAATACATACGGTAAAACTTTACTCGCTATTTACCGTTTTTACTCAACTCCAATAGAATACTCTCTCGTTAGGAGGTCGATAAGCTTTCTCGATAATTAAATATTCTCTTCTATTTCCGAACATGAGTAATCTTTTTGGTAATACTTCGAAGCGTTCTTCCCCGAAGGTAGTCAAAATCCGAGACCAAAACGGTCCCGTACCGAGGGGCCTTTAGTAGATCCTCCTCGTTCATACTCAATTAGAAGATCGGAGATTGAGACTCCCGTTATTCCTTCTGAAGCTCTTCCTGTAATTAGTTCAACTTTTATTCAACAAAATTTTCCCATTTCTGGTGAGGTCGAAAGGAGGCCCTCCTCTGGTCGGGTGGCCTTCGGTGATATGTCTAATGTGGAGCAAACCTTTAATATACCCATTTCTTCAGGTGTTTCTTCTTTTGAGCATGGCTTACATGAGCATGTTCCTGATAACTCCGTTCCTTCCTCTACTTCTACCGACCTAGTCCTTGGCGGAAGCCAAGTGGATGTTGCCGCGGGGGCAGTTAGCGGAGATTCCTTTTTGAATCCATCCATAACACAATCTGTTTCTCAGGATTTTTCTGACTTTTTGTTCACTTATACTACTGTTATGACCACTTCTTTTGAAGCCGGCGGGTCTTCTGGTGGTCGGACAGGTTCTAGGTCCGGTCGACGGACCGTTATCTCTGCTTCGGGCAAGGAGACCTCGGTGAGTCTGATAACTCTGTGAAAACAGTGTTATCAAGTCTATTTCCTTAACTCATTCGATTACGTTTATTAGAGTTTTGGTAGAACTTTAGGCAATTTTAGTTAGTTTTATGTTTTGTCGCTTGAGTCATTGGTTTAATTATTTTGTGCATGAATTGAGGTATTTTCTTATATATTGTGTTCATATTTGTAGGCCTAAGATATTTTGGATCTAAGAATATGATTGGCTGCGAAGAACAACAAATTAAAGATCAAATGAAGTCAAGTAGTGCAAGAACGAAGAAGCTGTCATAAATGTTAATGTGCACTCTGAGGACCATAACTCTTTCAAGGAAGCTCCAATGAAGTTTAATTTCAACTATGATGTAGAGAATTGAGTTAGCTATACCACAGATTTTACGGATCTTGATTTGGAGTTCGGAGCTGAAAGTTATGACACTTGCAAAACTGTCGCGCAAAGCTGACGCGGTTTACAGCGGGTTTTTAAGAGAGTTCTTGGGCCCAAGGTCTCCTACTTGGACTCAACTTGGTAGATCTATATAAGGACTTCTAGGTAATGAAATTACACATCTTTGATCAGCTCTAAACATACTTTTCTCATAGAATACACCTACAACATCAAAGATCTACCTGGAGAAAGATTGAAGAAGAAAAGAGAAAAGTCCTGAAGATCACTCAAGCAAGAAGAACGCAATATTGAAGATCTTTATCTCAGATTCATCGTTTTGTCTATAAAACCACATGAACTCATATTTGTTGTCCTTTATTATTTTCTTCTTATATTTATCATGAACTAATTCTTTAGGATCTAGGGTTTTTATGAAACTATGTTACATTGATTAGTTTTATTGGATTATTCGTAATTAGGGGCAATTCTTGTGTTTGATTTAATTTCGTTCTCTATGCTTGCAACTTGACTGATTACCTAGTTGTTAGATTTAATATTCTTTTCGAACTTGGAAAAGAGAGATCAGGATTAGATAGGAAATTGAATAGTAAACGACTCTTAGTATAGGAATATACTTAAGGCGTTTATACCCGTTACATAAGGTTCGTGTTTAATGCTTTGTGTTATTTATGAATCACCTAGGAATATGATCGATTTGTATAATACATTAGGTTCTTACGTAATTCGGAAGATACGAAGGAATATACTTGAATCCTCGGGTAGCACTCTTGTCACCACAATAACTACGAAAATCTCAATTGAGCAATCGATAGATAACATAGTGGATTATAACCCCAGGTTTCTCTTCTCATTATTCGAACTCGATCCATGTACTTAGGTTAGTTAATCTTGTTAATTTAAACCTGAAAATACTTATGAATTTGGAATTAACTAAAAGTAATTTAGAAATTGAAATTGGTAGATATTAGTCAAGTCCCTGTGGAGACGATACTCTTATACTTACTCTTTATTACTTGTTCGATACGTGCACCTGCGTTTATTTGCGTGTGTAAATTCCGCAACAAGTTTTTGGCCCCGTTGTCGGGGACTTGCAACATTTATTTGCCAATTTTTATTTTTGATTTTTCTTTTGGTTGATTTCTAGTTAGTTATTCTTTTTCTCGTTCTCTTCATTTGGTATGAATGATAGCAATTATCTTTGGCTTAATGAAGGAACGACTTGTGTGTATTGTGCATGTGAACACTCGTACGATCGTTGCCCACTAAATTCAAATTCATGGTTATACGTGGATCAATTTCAGGATAGTCAGTATGGTCAGAATCTTCACCCCCAACAACTACAATTCAAGGTAGGGGACTAACCCAAATGTTCCATGGAGCGATGATCTGGGTAGTAATCAATTCACAAACTTCATGATGACCAACTCGTTCATATCTCCAAGCTATCAAAAGTATTCTCAGCCACCACCTACAGAACCAAGTATTGCATTTATGAAGGCATTCACCAATTATATGGAGGAGATGAAAAAGATCGGATATGAAATGGAGGCATTCAATTTGATTATGGGTAAACCTGGAGCTAACTCATTTCAAACTCAACCAGTGAATATGACCCATAACCCAGAGGTTTACTATATTATTTGTGGGGGAGAGCATCCGTATGAAAACTGTCCTTCAAATTCAGAGTCAGCATGCTATGTGGGAAATAATCGAAACAACCAAGGTTATAACCCATATTCTAACAGCTATAATCTCGGGTGGCGAAACCATCCTAACTTTTCATGGAGCAATAATCAGCACGCTGGACAGGGATCAAACAATGCCACAACTCAGCAACAACAAAATACACCGGGCTCTCAATGTCAACTGAAACAACCACTAGTGGATAACAAACCGTCGCTAGAAGAAACGCTGAAGCAATTCATAAACCATACAAATGCATCTCTTCGAAACCTAGAAACCCAAATGGCTCAATTAGCTCAAGATAGGCAGTACAGACCTCAAAACTCACTCTTGAATGAGGAGAATAATTCGATATTATCAGATACTAAGCCGAGCGAGACAAATTCTCTTATGGTTGAGAGTGAAATAAAGCAGCTGCATATGTTGGATAAGGATGAAGATGAAGGCACTGAAGACAATTTGTTAAGGGAGGTTTTGAAGATTTCAAAAACTTCAAGATTGGCTAAGTATGGGTTAACTTAGCTGATGATCCCTTTAAAGAAAATTTGACTAAGTAATGAAGACATCAGAAGATTCAAATTTTAAGGTCCAAGACTTCTGATCTGCTGAAGGAAAGATATCAGACTGATGAAGATCAGTCGACTCAAATCAGATTTGTTCAAGTTTGAGATCAGCTTAGTTCGCCATCAGACGTGCACTTCCAACAGCCAAGTGGAAAGGATCATAAAGTCTTCCCAACGGTAATAAATGCCCCTTGGAGTAATAAATGTTGAAGTACAAGGTTATTAAAGACAAATGATTGAAGAAATGCTTCACATCAGCTGTGTGCATTTAATGCTGCCTGCAGAATAGTACTGTTGATAGTACGGACATACTGCAAAAGAGCCGTTCGCGGATTTTAAGGACCAGTACTCGAGGAATTTGAATCTTGTCTCTCTTCAACGGACATTTTTCAAACCTCAAGTATAAATAGCTGAAAGAGACGAAGAGATTGCAAGCAACACACTTTCTGAGAGAATTTTTGAAGCAGAACTCTTAAGTCTCAAGAACAGCTCACTCATCAGCTTAGTCATTTGTTGACAAAAAGCGAAGTTGAAGAACAAAGCTAAACACATCTTCTGAGTGAATTTGTAATACAGAGTGTTGTGAGAAGTAGATATCCATCTAAGTGAGTGATATTACTTCAGAGAGTAGGATTTCTTAGTGATTTCTTATTGCGAACTTACGGCCTGTTCATTTGTTGTAAGGCGTAAGCAGAGTATACTGACTACTGTGTGTTTTTAGTATAACCCAAGATCTTAGTGACTTGGACGAGTGGATTAAAGGATATTTACATCCATATAACCACTATAAAAATTACTTGTGTTTTTACATTGCTTTAAGCTTGCATATTTTCTGATTGCATAAAAACACACTAAGTTAACTGTTTGAAAACCACTTGAAAGGAGTTTATAAAACTGGGGAAACATTTTTCAAACTGCTGAGATTACTTGTGAAAAATACTTTGAAAAATCCGCTGCAAGTACTCTAAGTATTAAAACTGATTTTAACAAAATCAGCTAAGTAACAATCAGACGAGTGGTCAACAAAGCTGTTCAAAGATTTGTTCGCGAACAGAATTGTAACTTACCCTTCTGATCAGCTTAGTTTGTTCAGTTAGAGAAAAGTTTTAAAGTTAAAATTTGAAAGAAAATTTTAAAGAGGTTTATTCACCCCCCCTCTAAACCTCTTCTGACCACTTGGGACCAACAAGTGGTATCAGAGCAGGTGGTTCATTTGAATCAGCTGCCTGATCAACGAGCTTGATCCAAGTGTTTTTCAAAGGTTTTTAAAAAACTTTTCAAAAGAGCATATTTTTGAAAAATCAAAACTCTTTGAAAAATGGACTGTATCAGCCATGTTCTCCACATTGCTGGTATGTCGTTTGAAGACTGGAAGATCAGAATGGAGATCTTCTTAGCTGCCTATAATGATAACATGTACACATGTATCATAAAAGGTCCATTCAAATTCACCAAGACCATTATAGTTGATGAAGCTGAACTAGTGGTGGAAAAAGACTTAACAGAGATGACAGCCGAAGAGATAAAGCTGTTCAATCTGGATAAAGTTGGCCGTTTCATCATGACCAAAGCCCTGGACAATGATCGGTTTGACAAAGTCAAACATTGCAAAACTGCAAAGGAGATGTGGGATAAGGTTCGTGATATGAGCGAAGGAAACGACGCCATCAAAGAGCATCAGCTCAGTGTTGCCTTGGAAAAGCTGGACAACTTCAAGATGAAATCTGGAGATACCATTGATCAGATGGATACCAGGTTTACCAGAACATTGAATGAAGTTCTAAAGCTGGGAAAGACCTTCACTGACAAGGAAATCACTGTCAGAGTTCTGAAGGCTCTGCCTCCCAAGTTCAACATGAAGGTGACAGCAATGGAAGAGTCAAGAGATCTGGTAAAGATTTCTCTTATAGAGCTGTTCTCCGTACTCAAGGCGTATGAGTATAAACTGCCAAGAATGGGTGTTGAAGAAACCTCAACTTCAAGTCCCACAGCTGCACTCGTTGCTGCTGAAAATCCCAGAAGACCAGCTCACAAAAGCAAAGACGTGGACTCATCTGATGAAGCCACAATACTCAACAAAAAGGAGTACACTGCTGGAGACGTTGCATTGCTAATGAACAACTTCAAAAAGTTCTACAGACGAAAAATGAAGAACAAATATAACAATGCTTCTACTTCTAACCCTACTTCTTCTTCTCAGGATAAGGATTCTTATAAATCTAAAATGATGTGCTATAATTGCAGGAAACTGGGTCATTTCATTAGAGACTGCCCATATCCCAAAGCTGAGAAGTATACTGAAGAAGAAAAGAGAGTCAGAAAAGAAAGAAAACATCAGAAAGTTAAGGCAATGGTAGCAGAAGCAGAAAAGCCAGCTGTCGTTTACTCATCTGATTCAGATTCTGACACTTCTGATGAAGAGTCTTCTGATGAAGAGAGCCCTGCCCTTCTCTGCCTGATGGCTAAGGAATCTGATGACTCTGAGGATAGTGAGGTAACTCCTCTTGAGAATGAACTATTTAGTTCATTTGAACAAATGATGCTTAACAATACTACTATTGCTGAAGCATATAAAAAGCTTAAGGAAGAGATGATATTGCTAAAAGAGCAAAACAGTTCACTGAAACTCTCAGCTGAAAGGCCTAGAGAATCAGCTGAATATAAACAGCTTGAGCAAGAACATGAGTCTCTGCAAGCTGAATGTGAAGTTTATAAAGAAAAAATCATGGAGCTTGAGAAAATCATTGAGTCTCATGAGAAGTCATCTGTTGCATCCACTCACATGTCTAGTAAACAGAAGACACCTTTAGATCAGGATAAGCAAGAATTGAATCATACTGAGAAATTTATATCTGCTGACAATAGTAAGGTCATTCTGTATGTTCAAACTGCTAGACCTGCTTCACCTGAGAAAGTTGTAAAGGAGACGAAAACTCCTAAGGCTAAAAAGAGCAAAGAGCCTAGTGTAGGAAAACAGACTACTAAGCCTAAACAGAAGAGTCCTAGAAAGTCCTCTGATAAGGCTAAAACTAATCAGACTAGTGATAAAACTAAGTCGTCTGTTAATGAGCAAGCAAGTAGTAAACCAAAGAAGCATAAGAATAAGAAAAATCAAAATGCTTGGTATGGAAATGAGTCTTACTATGTGCAACCTGCTGCATATCATCCCATGTATCATGCACCTCAATTTCCAACTTACTATGCACCATATCCTGCTCATCCAATGCATGCATATCCTCCTTATCATGCATCTTACTCTGCATTTGAACATTATCCTTATCATGCTGATCATCAACAATATGACAAATCTGATGAACGTGGTAAAGGCAAAGCTGTTCATACTCCTGTTGAAACTCAGAAACCTAAGAAGCCTAAGACTTCATCATCTTGGGTTGTCAAAGGTGGAACTAATCCTTCAGGACCCTCTCAATAAGGGTACCTAAAACAACTTTATTTTGTTTTGTAGATTAGGATTAGGAGTAGGGGTAACGTAGAGAAAATCTAGTACTTGGACAGTGGCTGTTCAAGACACATGTGTGGAAACATACATGAGCTGACGGATGCAGTTGCTGTGGATGGTCCAAAAGTTACTTTTGGGGACAGCAAAGAAGGCAAGATTAAAGCTAAAGGAAGATTAATCAAAGGAAACATAGAGATATCTGACGTCTCATATGTTAAAGGCCTCAAATATAATCTGCTGAGCATAAGTCAATTTTGTGACAAAGGATATTCAGTCATCTTCTCAACAGATAAGTGCTACGTTGAACAGATTGGTACAAAGAAGGTAATTTTATCTGGAAGACGACAAGGGAATGTCTACATAGTCGACTGGAATTCTGCTGACAAGAATTCAAACATCTGTTTGGTGGCATCAACACCAAGTGAAGTTAGTTGGCTATGGCACAAAATAATGAATCATGTGAATTTCAAGACCATCAACAAACTTATCAAGAATAATCTGGTAGAAGGAATTCCAAAGACAGTCATGAGCAAAGATAAGCTTTGTGACGCTTGTCAGAAGGGTAAACAAATCAAGTCATCATTCAAAAGCAAGAAGCATCAATCTTCTGGAAGAATATTGGAGCTGCTACATATGGACTTTTTTGGACCCATTGATCCAGTCAGCAATGGTGGAAAGAAATACTGCCTAGCTGTTGTGGATGACTATTCAAGATATACTTGGGTGATTTTCATGAAAAAGAAAAGTGAAACCAAGGAACATCTTACTAATCTGATGGAGCTGATCCAGAATGAGAAAAGCATAAAGATATTGAAGATCAGATCAGATAGAGGGACAGAGTTTACAAACTCTACTGTTGAAGAGTATTGTAATATCAAAGGAATACATCATGAGTATTCAGCTGCTAGAACCCCTCAACAGAATGGTGTTGCTGAAAGGAGAAACAGAACACTGAAGGAAGCTGTCAGAACTATGATAGCTGAAGCTAAACTGCCTCAAAGATTTTGGGCAGAAGCAACAAACACAACATGTTTTACCCAAAACAGATGCATGATCAACAAGCACCAAAACAAGACTCCATATGAAGTTTGGAACAACAGGAAGCCAAACATTCATTACTTTAAGATTTTTGGTTGTAAATGCTATGTTTTAAATAATGGTAAAAATCACCTTACTGCATTTGCAGAAAAGGCTGATGAAGCTGTTTTTGTAGGATACTCAGCTGTTAGTAAAGCTTATAGAGTGTTTAACAAAAGAACATTACTAATAGAAGAATCCATTCATGTAGTATTTGATGAGCCAAATCAATCTTCTGAAAAGAATCAAAGTATTAATCAAGATCTGTCTACTGATTTACAGAAGTTAAATGTTGGAAAGAATGAAGAATATGTTCCCATCATACTACCTGATCTCAACCCAGCTGATAACTCAAGTGCTGTTCAAAATCACAGTGCTGATTGTCTAACAGACGAGTTGCAAACAGCTAATAGACCAGAGACTGTTCAACAGACAACAAATGTTCAACAGACTACTACTAAATCTCCAACAGTAGTGTTGCAAGATCAAGACAAAGGACAACATTATGATTTGCAACCTGATCTCAGATGGCTCAGGAATCACCCACCAGAGTTAGTGATTGGTGATCTCTTAGACAGAGTGAAAACAAGAAGAGCTGCTGCACAAGATGCTATGTTTGCTAGTTTTCTATTTCAAATTGAGCCTAAACAGATTGAAGAAGCTCTTAGTGACTCCAATTGGATTGAAGCTATGCAAGAAGAGCTAAATCAATTTGAAAGGAATGAAGTCTGGTACTTAGTTCCTAGACCAAGTCATCAAAGAGTCATTGGCACTAAATGTGTTGGGATTCGGTAAGATAAACAGCCCTAGGCACAGCGGAATTTAATAATTTTTGGACCTCTTACGGAATCTTGCCAGGATACTCTCTAGTTGTATATATATGAATAAATAAAACGATAGTATAAGTTTGCACGTTATACCTATCTCCTTGCAAATCTAAGTTGGCAGTCAGCAAAACGGACTCTGAAATTCTCCTCAGCAAAATCGACCCAAGCTCTGCAGTAGCGCCCCACGTGTTGCGCCTCTACAGGTTGATACACCACAATTACACGAAAATAATAAATCTTGATCAGCTAGAACACAAGATATATTATGATCTAGGATTTAGGAACGATTTAGGAACAAAGTCGAAAACGAAAAATTCTTCCAAAAGGAAGACAGGGTTCGGTCGACTACACAGGGAGAGGAGAGAGAATTTTTGCTCTGCTCAATTTTTGCTTATTGAGTTTTCTGAAAAATAACTACAAGATAGCTACTTATAGTTATCTCCCTAACCTAGTCCTAATAGGACTAGGTTTCCTCTCTCCTACATGGGTCATGACCCTCTTTAATTAGAAGACCAAGTCTTCTAATTAATTCATGGCCCAGTTAATTAATTTTACCAGGCTTTATTTAATCTCCCAATTAAATAGCCCAATTAATTAACTTAATCTCCCATTTAATTAAATCAGACTCTAAGCCCATTTAATTAAAATCCCTTCTAATTAATTAAATCCAACTTAATTAATTAATCCACAAATTAAATTCCAATTTAATTTATGATCCTGATCCAATTCCAATTGGATCCCATTTTGTTCCAATTGGGTCGACCCAGTCGACCCACCCATAATAATCGACCCAGTCGATTATTCACCCAGTCGACCCAGTCGACTCGGTCGTTCTCATTTCCGCGCTTTCGCTTCATGTGTATTGTGTATGCCCCCGTAGGTTCACCACATAATTGGCCGTGGGTTATAATTAAATATTATTTAATTATTCGAGTAAGACTTACTCTAAATCAATCGAACACTCTGTCGATTGACCATTCCAAAATTAGCACCCCTGCCAATTTGGGAATTCTCCCACACTCCACGGTCGATGTCCAGCCACAAGCCCATGGAGCCCAATCACTGGTGAATTAATTCAGTGAACCTTTTATCTCATTTACAATTTCCGTATACGCCATAATCTCTCCATCGATCAATCTCCCAGTCTAGACTTAAGGGTATGGTCTTTCATCGGTTTCCCTTTTCTTTTGTCTTGACCTTATGCATTCTGGTCTCGAAATAATTCTCTTTGACTTAATCTTTATGAGCTACTTACATAAAGCCGTCAGATACCTCGGCCGAGGATTTTACCAGAATTAATTTCTCACAGAAATCCATAGGAGAATTTCCCAACCTATCAAGTCGGGTCAATGGATCCTTTGTTGATGATATGAATCTGCATACGAGTTCCTCTATACCCAATATGAGTCCACAGAGACTTTCTGGCGATCTCCAGTCAGTCGGGACTCATATCAAAGCATAGACGTTCTCGCACCAGATAAACCCTATCATCTCAAGTAGTTAGGGATCGTTCCTCGTATACTATTGTAAATTGGAATAACTTCAACCCCGATATGCGACTACCGCTTCCATGGTGAGTTATTTCCTAATTGGGGTATTCAGTGCGCTTGCCATCCCAGCAAGCCACCCACTTATGTTTATCGACTATCCCAGTCATGCTCGTGGACCCCAGCGTTCTCCAGTTCATCGGAGTATACACAATAGTGAGAGTCTAACCGAATCCAATGATGTCCTGTCCCGATTGGATTCTACGACTCTTGAAAATATTCTAGATCAAGGCCTTGGAGATCAGTCCACGGGTTGTCCCATAGCCCTGTGATCTAAGGACTTCTATCCATATGCGTAGATAATTATTACATAAGATAAAGTTGACCATATATATAAATGCATTTATTAATCCAATTGAATGGTCCTTTCAATTAAATGCAGCCAAATAGTTGGTTTGCAGGACACTATTCTATCAATCTCCCACTTGTACTAAAGCCAACTTTTTATACTTCTGATTCCCATCTTAGACAGATGTTTTCGGATGCCTTTGAGGCAATGGCTTAGACAGCGGGTCCGTCGTATTATCCCTTGAGGTGACACGTTCCATCTTTGTGTCTCCTTTACCAATGATATAACATATCAAATGGTATCGTCTTAGTTCGTGCTTGGATTCTGATGAGATCTCGACTCCTTCGCTTGCGAGATAGCTCCATTATTATCACAGAAGATAGTAATGGCTCGACAATGCTAGGTATCACATCCAATTCCTGGATGAAGTTTTTCATCCAAACACCTTCCTTTGCTGCTTCACTCGCGGCAATGTATTCTGCTTCGGTGGTTGAATCTGCGGTAATGTCTTGCTTGGAGCTCTTGCAGCTTACCGCACCACCATTGAGGCAGAACACGTATCCAGATGTCAACTTGAAGTCGTCTACATTACATTGGAAGCTAGAATCAGTATAGCCTTCCAATTTCAATTCTCTTCCACCGTATACCAAGAACAATTCCTTAGTCCTTCTCAGGTACTTCATAATTGTCTTTACGGCTATCCAGTGCTGCTCACCTGGATCAGACTGGTAGCGACTTGTAACGCTTAAAGCGTATGCTACGTCTGGTCTCGTACATAACATACCATACATTATGCATCCTATTGCGGATGCATATGGTACTCGAGACATATTGCTTCTCTCTTCAGGCGTCTTTTGGGGCCATAGACTTAGAGAGTGCAATTCCATGTCTCATTGGAAGCAATCCTCTCTTGGATTCTTCCATATCAAATCTCTTCAAGATTTTATCTATGTACTGCAATTGGGAGAGGCCCAGCAGTCCTTTTGATCTATTTCGGTAGATCCTTATACCCAGTACAAAGGATGCTTCTGCCAATTCCTTCATTGAGAATTGTGTAGATAACCATGCTTTAGTTTCGTACAACACTTTCACATTGTTTTCAATGAGAAGAATGTCATCAACGTAAAGCACCAAAATTCAACTGTACTCCCACTGATCTTCTTGTACACGCAAGGTTCGAACATGTTTTTGATGAATCCAAAAGTTTGGATTGTCTCATCGAAACGAATGTTCCAACTTCGGGAAGCTTGCTTCAGTCCATAAATGGACCTCTGAAGTTTGCACACCTTGTGTTCATCTCCTTTGGATGTATATCCTTTTTGGTTGCTTCATGTAGATCTCCTTGTCAATGTCCCCATTGAGAAAGGCAGTCTTTACATCCATCTACCATATCTCGTAGTTATACCACGCAGCTATGGCCAGCAAGATTCGAATGGATTTAGACATTGCGACGGGCGAGAAGGTCTCCTCAAAGTCGATGCTTGGCCTTTGAGTGTATCCTTTTTGCCACTAGTCGCGCCTTGTAGGTTATTACCTCTCCGTTCACTCCAAGCTTTCGCTTATAGATCCACTTGCAACCCATGGGAGCTACTCCCACTGTTGGATCTACCAAGGCCCAGACGTTGTTCGAGTGCATGAAGTCCAATTCGAAATTCCATGGCTTCACGCCACTTTCCCGAGTCTATGCCTAGCATAGCCTCTTCGTAAGTCCTTGGGTCGGTTAGAGACTGTCTAGTCTCACGCAGCAGACCGTAGTACCTCTCGGGTTCTCTACGTTGTCTTTCTGACCTACGAAGTATCGGTGTACTCTCTGATGTACTTTCATGCTCTTGTTCTCCCACTGCCTGTGGTGATGGGTCAGCTTGATCGACCTCTTTGGTCTTTTCAGCTTCAGTGACCTCATCTAGTTCTACGTTGTGTTCCTTCTTGCCCAGCAAGAAATCCTTCTCCAAGAAGTGTGCGTTCCTTGAGACAAACGTAGTTTATCTTGTAGGATCGTAGAACTTGTATCCTATTGAGTTTTCTGGATACCCCACGAATTGCATAAGATGGACTTTACGTCCAACTTATCTCCCACCAGCTTATTCACATAAGCGGGAGACCCTATATGCGCATGAATGCATATGAAGGTACAATACCAAAACTCATATCACGTGATATGTTTTGGATCTGGCTTCAGAGATACTTAGCTCAGTATCTTCGATTTTCTCGATCAAGTTTCATTTGTTTGAATAAGGAATTTAATGCAAGATTTCTTAATGGACATTTACATGTCCAAAATGCTCAACAACTGACAATGTTTTGAGCGAGTCTTACATTTCGAGAATCTAATTCTCTATCAAATAATCAATGGCGTACTGCCTATGCATGTTTGATTTTGAATTGATCCAAATCTCTTACATGCTTTCATTGATTAGGCTCTCTTCTTTTATTCCAAAAGTAATTTGGATTTGTACATCACAACGTACTTTTACCCATGAGGGTACTAGAGACGCCTTATCTCCCACTAATGATTTAGCATTTCTACACACTTATAAATTGATTAAATCCATTGCATTTGTTTATGCCTCTTGGTTGCCTAGCAACCAACTACTAAATCTAATTTCCATTAAGCAAGATTCGAAAGTCGGTTACTATGTACAGCATCCCAGTCAAGCTCGACCCAGTCGAGCTCAGTCTTTGAATCTTTTAATTCGGAAATATGTTTTAGTATTCGTGTATTGCCTTTCGGTTTTTACAACGACTCAAGTGTGTGAAATCTTGATTATTTATATTTTATTGACTATGCATATTTTATTTAGTCGATATATGAGTATCCATACTCATTTGCTTATGTACACTTTTTGCGTATAAATCTTATAGCGCAATCAGTTCCAACCATTATGGAACTATCACATCCCTTAAGACAAGGGATGGTATAAGCAAATTCCAATGATCTAAATAATTCATGGATTTAGATGCACTGAATGCATCAATGAGTGCTTCATCGGGCATCCAACACCCTTATGCATTACTTTAACCATAAGGTTAAGTTCAATAAAATTTAATCATCCCTTATGGGATGAATAGGTTCAATTCCCTTTTCCCTTGATCTTAATCCATGGAAAAATCATTTTGATTGACTTTTCAACTTATCATCCTTACAGAAAAACCTCCAAGGTTATTTCCCTTTAGAGAGGATACATTCCTCTTCTTCCATCTCTCGAGCCTTTTGAGGCATTTTCACAAGATGTTACTTCCCATTCATGGGAGACTTCATGTTTGCCTTCAAGAAAATTTGGGCTTGAGAACCATCCTCAACCCTCTGGTGAAACTTATCACCTTTCTTATTTGAAGAGTAACTTCGAAAAAGGCAGCTTGGTGAAACTTATCACCATTCCAGTCGAAGTGTAACTTCGAAAGGAAAAACAATGAAATCTTTGTAAGGAGATTAGTCCTTGCTTGGACTCGAGAATAATTTCTCAAGTTTCGAAGTCATTCAAAATTCATTTGAGTTCAGTCAATTTATTTGATTCAAGTATGATGGTAAATATTCATGGATACATAACTTATGATAAACTATCATAAACATGACGATAAATACGCAGCAGATTAATATCAATGCATAATTTACAAACATGGGTTTCATTTGTAAATTACTCCCACTATTTTTGTCGAATACTTATGCCCCCACATAAGGTTCGGGAAATAAAAATTTCCTAATGGGCTCAAGGCCCAAATGCAATCGCTCAGTACCCACGACTCGTTGGCCATACCAATCGATCCACTTGGTGGGCGATCACGTCGCCGGTTAACCATCCCAGCTAACCCTTGAGTTCATTCAGCCTCGGTTTTCATTATGGACCCACGACTCGTGAGACATCCATACTTACTCGCGTTAAATCATGTCCAATACTCGTGAAGAGAAATAGTTCAATCCTAGACGCCCCACGACTCGTGAGACAGCGCCTAGAACCTTGCTATCCCCTCCCTTGGCACTAAACTGTGCATCGAGGCAATAGGCATATCATCTTCCTATAGCTCGACCCACGACTCGTGAGACATCGAGATATATTTGTACAATATGCCTAAGACCTAGTAATTGGATAGGCTCGGACCATAGACACCATTCATATGTGCCCGTTAATCGATTTAATATTCTAATTGAGTTTTTAAGTTCAATTGGAGGTTTTAAGTTTTCTTCGTGCGAGGTCTCATCAGATTATGCTTTATCTTGTTTACGTGATCTATTCTAAGCATGCAAGACATACATCAAAGAATAATAGTAAACATATATCACCTAGCATTGCACACACGATTGATCGATTGCCCATCCTATGCTATCCATCACGAGCCACATGATGGACCAATTGGTCAGTCTAGGGTGGAAATTAAATGTCCTAACTATTACAATTTTCAAACACATACATCATGGGCCTTCTTGTAATATCCAGCTTGATTGGGCCTTCATGTAATGAATTGGGCCTCCATGTCCTCCAAGGTTATGGGCCTCCATGTGGATCTCCAAGTCTTCATGAGGTCTTCTCGGCTCCAAGCCTAATCTAAGCCTAGCTTACAAATTAAAAATGGTCCTATTCTATTACATTCGTTTGCGCAAGCAAGGGCACCAATCAGGCCCATTTAATTACAACCCATAAAATAAATAAACCAAAACTACACAGGGCTTAAGGGCAAAATCGATCAATCCACATATTCACTCAAGAACATGCATAAATTCACATAAGGGCATAAATGTAAATTTACCGGCTCCTTTAATTTTAATTCACAAAAATTATCCAAGTTAATTTAATTTTGAATTAACAATTAATCTCTAAGATTAATTAACTCTTACTTGAGTTCTAAGTAATCTACAACTCTTATCTTGATAAAGTTGGTTAATTAAGATAGTTACAAATCTTCCAAGATTACTATCTTATCCAAAACTCTAAGTTTCCCAATTTTATAAATCTCCAAGATTCTCAAGATAATACTATTTTGAATAGATTAGTTAACTAAGGTAGTGTCCAAATCCACCAAGATTTATACCTTATCCAAAACTCCAAGTTTCCTAATTTAATAAGATCTCTAAGATCTTTAATCTTGGTAACTTACTAGAAGAGATTAATTAAATCTCTTCTTACAATTGAAACTCTAAGTTTCCTTGTTTAATAAGATCTCTAAGATCTTTAATCTTGGTAACTTACTAGAAGACATTAATTATAATTGAATGTCTTATCTCAAATGAAACTCTAAGTTTCCTTGTTAATTAGATCTCTAAGATCTATCCAAGATTCACCAAGATTCCATAACAACCAAATCTCCAAGATTTTGTTCAAGATTATCCAAAATTCTGCCACTAAAATTTTTTTGAACCACCATATCATCGCCGAAGAATGTTCGACTTCAAGTTGCAATTTACAAAATCAAATTGCAATTCATGATGTTTGCTTCAAAATTTCACGTAGCACATGCCAAATTAAAACAATATACATGCTATTACAAATATTCACGTTAATAGTGTCTACAAAAGAAAATCAAAAATGTGTGCCGAGCACTAATTCTCACCAAGAGAATAAAGCGCCGATCTGATTATTTGATTTCCTTTTGTTTTGTTTTAATTTGTGTTTAATTTCTTAATTAATTAAAATCAACAGTTTTAATTAATTCAATCCAAAATAAAAATTAACACGATAAAATTTTCGAATCAAAATTTTACATTAACTCCAAGTTAAAAGATCTACGTCCTAAAACATATACAGTTAAAGAACTAGCCATACATAAATCAAACATATGATTTAAATCACAGAATTTGCAAATTCATATATATACAAAGCCTAGAGTTGGCTCTGATACCACTGTTGGGATTCGATAAGATAAACAGCCCTAGGCACAGCGGAATTTAATAATTTTTGGACCTCTTACGGAATCTTGCCAGGATACTCTCTAGTTGTATATATATGAATAAATAAAACGATAGTATAAGTTTGCACGTTATACCTATCTCCTTGCAAATCTAAGTTGGCAGTCAGCAAAACGGACTCTGAAATTCTCCTCAGCAAAATCGACCCAAGCTCTGCAGTAGCGCCCCACGTGTTGCGCCTCTACGGGTTGATACACCACAATTACACGAAAATAATAAATCTTGATCAGCTAGAACACAAGATATATTATGATCTAGGATTTAGGAACGATTTAGGAACAAAGTCAAAAACGAAAAATTCTTCCAAAAGGAAGACAGGGTTCGGTCGACTACACAGGGAGAGGAGAGAGAATTTTTGCTCTGCTCAATTTTTGCTTATTGAGTTTTCCAAAATGGGAAGGATCCATCTATAAGCGAAAGCTTGGATTGAACGGAGAGGTAATAACCTACAAGGCGCGACTAGTGGCAAAAGGATACACTCAAAGGCCAAGCATCGACTTTGAGGAGACCTTTTCACCCGTCGCAATGCCTAAATCCATTCGAATCTTGCTGGCCATAGTTGCGTGGTATAATTACGAGATATGGCAGATGGATGTAAAGACTGCCTTTTCTCAATGGGGACATTGACAAGGAGATCTACATGGAGCAACCAAAAGGAAATACATCCAAAGGAGATGAACACAAGGTGTGCAAACTCCAGAGGTCCATTTATGGACTGAAGTAAGCTTCCCGAAGTTGGAACATTCGTTTCGATGAGACAATCCAAACTTTTGGATTCATAAAAAACATGTTCGAACCTTGCGTGTACAAGAAGGTCAGTGGGAGTACAGTTGAATTTTTGGTGCTTTACGTTGATGACATTCTTCTCATTGGAAATAATGTGAAAGTATTGTCCGAAACTAAAGCATGGTTATCTACACAATTCTCAATGAAGGATTTGGGAGAAGCATCCTTTGTACTGGGTATAAGGATCTACTGATATAGATCAAAAGGACTGTTGGGCCTCTCCCAATCGCAGTACATAGATAAAATCTTGGAGAGATTTGATATGGAAGAATCCAAGAGAGGATTGCTTCCAATGAGACATGGAATTGCACTCTCTAAGTCTATGGCCCCAAAGACGCCTGAAGAGAGAAGCATTATGTCTCGAGTACCATATGCATCCGCAATAGGAAGCATAATGTATGGTATGTTATGTACGAGACCAGACGTAGCATACGCTTTAAGCGTTACAAGTCGCTACCAGTCTGATCCAGGTGAGCAGCACTGGATAACCGTAAAGACAATTCTGAAGTACCTGAGAAGGACTGAGGAATTTTTCTTGGTATACGGTGGAGGAGAATTGAAATTGGAAGGCTATACTGATTCTAGCTTCCAATGTAATGTAGACGACTTCAAGTCGACATCTGGATACGTGTTCTGCCTCAATAGTGGTGCGGTAAGCTGGAAGAGCTCCAAGCAAAACACTACCGCAGATTCAACCACCGAGACAGAATACATTGCCGCGAGTGAAGCAGTAAAGGAAGGTGTTTGGATGAAAAACTTCATCCAGGAATTGGATGTGATACCTAGCATTGTCGAGCCATTACTATCTTTTGTGATAATAATGGAGCTATCTCACAAGCGAAGGAGTCGAGATCTCATCAGAATCCAAGCACGAACTAAGACGATACCATTTGATATTTATATCATTCTTAGAGGAGACATAAAGATGGAACGTGTCACCTCAAGGGATAATACGACGGACCCGCAATCTAAGCCATTGCCTCAAAGGCATCCGAAAACATCTGTCTAAGATGGGAATCAGAGGTGTGAAAAGTTGGCTTTAGTACAAGTGGGAGATTGATAGAATAGTGTCCTGCAAGCCAACTGTTTTGGCTGCATTTAATTGAAAGGACCATTCGATTGGATTAATAAATGCATTTATATATATGGTCAACTTTATCTTATGTAATAATTATCTACGCATAAGGATAGAAGTCCTTAGATCACAGGGCTATGGGACAACCCGTGGACTGATCTCCAAGGCCGTGATCTAGAATATATTCAAGAGTCGTAGAATCCAATAGAGATAGGACATCATTGGATTCGGTTAGACTCTCACTATTGTGTATACTCCGATGAACTGGAGAATGCTGGGGTCCACGAGCGTGACTGGGATAGTCGATACACATAAGTGGGTGGCTTGCTGGGATGGCAAGCGCACTGAATACCCCAATTAGGAAATAACTCACCATGGAAGCGGTAGTCGCATATCGGGGTTGAAGTTATTCCAATTTACAATAGTATACGAGGAACGATCCCTAACTACTTGAGATGATAGGGTTTATCTGGTGCGAGAACGTCTATGCTTTGATATGAGTCCCGACTGACTGGAGATCGCCAGAAAGTCTCTTTGGACTCATATTGGGTATAGAGGAACTCGTATGCAGATTCATATCATCAACAAAGGATCCATTGACCCGACTTGATAGGTTGGGAAATTCTCCTATGGATTTCTGTGAGAAATTAATTCTGGTAAAATCCTCGGCCGAGGTATCTGACGGCTTTATGTAAGTAGCCCATAAAGGTTAAGTCAAAGAGAATTATTTCGAGACCAGAATGCATAAGGTCAAGACAAAAGAAAAGGGAAACCGATGAAAGACCATACCCTTAAGTCTCGACTGGGAGATTGATCGATGGAGAGATTATGTCGTATACGGAAATTGTAGATGTGATAAAAGGTTCACTGAATTAATTCACCAGTGATTGGGCTCCATGGGCTTGTGGCTGGACATCGACCGTGGAGTGTGGGACAATTCCCAAATTGGCAGGGGTGCTAATTTTGGAATGGTCAATCGACAGAGTGTTCGATTGATTTAGAGTAAGTCTTACTCGAATAATTAAATAATATTTAATTATAACCCACGGCCAATTATGTGGTGAACCTACGGGGGCATACACAATACACATGAAGCGAAAGCGAGGAAATAAGAACAACCGAGTCGACTGGGTCGACTGGATGAATAATCGACTGGGTCGATCCAGTCGACCCAATTGGAACAAATTGAGATCCAATTGGAATTGGATCAGGATCATAAATTAAATTGGAATTTAATTTGTGGATTAATTAATTAAGTTGGATTTAATTAATTAAAATGGATTTTAATTAAATGGGCTTAGAGTCTGATTTAATTAAATGAGAGATTAAGTTAATTAATTGGGCTATTTAATTGGGAGATTCAATAAAGCCTGGTCAAATTAATTAACTGGGCCATGAATTAATTAGAAGAAGACTTGGTCATCTAAATTAAAGAGGGCCATGGCCCATGTAGGAGAGAAGAGCCCTAGTCCTAATAGGACTAGGTTAGGGAGATAACTATAAGTAGCCTTCTTGTAGTTATTTTTCATATAACTCCATAAGCAAAAATTGAGCAAGAGCAAAAATTCTCTCTCCCCTCTCCCTGTGTAGTCGACCGAACCCTGTCTTCCTTTTGGAAGAATTTTACGTTTTCGACTTTGTTCCAAAATCGTTCCTAAATCCTAGATCATAATATATCTTGTGTTCTAGCTGATCAAGATTTATTATTTTCGTGTAATTGTGGTGTATCAACCCGTAGAGGCGCAACACGTGGGGCGCTACTGCAGAGCTTGGGTCGATTTTGCTGAGGAGAATTTCAGAGTCCGTTTTGCTGACTGCCAACTTGGATTTGCAAGGAGATAGGTATAACGTGCAAACTTATACTATCGTTTTATTTATTCATATATATACAACTAGAGAGTATCCTGGCAAGATTCCGTAAGAGGTCCTAAAATTTTTATATTCCGCTGTGCCTAGGGCTGTTTATCTTACCGAATCCCATCAGTATCAGAGCCAGGTTTAGGCTTTGTATATATATGAATTTGCAAATTCTGTGATTTAAATCATATGTTTGATTTATGTGGCTAGTTCTTTAACTTTGCATGTTTTAGAACATAGATCTGCTAACTTAGAGTTAATGTAAAATTTTGATTCGAAATTTTATCATGTTAATTTTTATTTTGGATTGGGATTTAATTAATTGGATCTGTTTAATTAAATCAACAAGTAATCAAACACAAATTAAAACAAAACAAAAGGAAAACAAAGTAATTAGATCGACACTTTATTCTCTTGGTGAAAATTAGTGCTCGGCACAAATTTTTTTGATTTTCTTTTGTAGTCACAATTAACGTGACCATGTTGTTTTAATTTGGCATATATGCTTGACTTGTGCTACGTTAGATTTGAGACCACCATATGTGTTAAATTGCAATTAAGTTTTGCTGGTTGCAAAACTGTTGGATATAGTCATCTTGAACCCAACGATTTACGGCAATGACATGGTGGTTCAAAATCTTCGTGGCAGAATTTTGGATAATCTTGCATAAAATCTTGGAGATTTGGTTGTTATGGAATCTTGGTGAATCTTTGATTGATCTTAGAGATCTAATTAACAAGGAAACTTAGAGTTTCATTTACTATAAGACATTTAATTAAAATTAATGTCTTGTATTAATTACCAAGATAAAAGATCTTAGAGATCTTATTAAACAAGGAAACTTAGAGTTTCATTTGTGATAAGAGATTTAATTAAAATTAATCTCTGCTAGTAAGTTACCAAGATTAAAGATCTTAGAGATCTTATTAAATTAGGAAACTTGGAGTTTTGGATAAGGTAAAAATCTTGGTGGATTTGGACACTACCTTAGTTAACTAATCTATTCAAAATAGGATTATCTTGAGAATCTTGGAGATTTGTAAAATTGGGAAACTTAGAGTTTTGGATAAGAGAGTAATCTTGGAAGATTTGTAACTATCTTAATTAACCAATTTTATCAAGATAAGAGTTGTAGATTACTTAGAACTCAAGTAAGAGTTAATTAATCTTAGAGATTAATTGTTAATTCAAAATTAAATTAACTTGGATAATTTTTGTGAATTAAAATTAAAGGAGCCGGTAAATTTACATTTATGCCCTTATGTGAATTTATGCATGTTCTTGAGTGAATATGTGGATTGATCGATTTTGCCCTTAAGCCCTGTGTAGTTTTTGGTTTATTTATTTTTGGGTTGTAATTAAATGGGCCTGATTGGTGCCCTTGCTTGCGCAAACAAATGTAATAGAATAGGGCCTTTATTTTTATAAGCTAGGCTTAGATTAGGCTTGGAGCCAAGAAGACCTCATGAAGACTTGGAGATCCACATGGAGGCCCATTACCTTGGAGGACATGGAGGCCCAATTCATTACATGGAGGCCCAATCAAGTTGGATATTACAAGAAGGCCCATGATGTATGAGTTTGAAAATTGTAATAGTTAGGACATTTAATTTCCACCCTAGACTGACCAATTGGTCCATCATGTGACTCGTGATGGATCGCATAGGATGGGCAATCGATCAATCATATGTGCAATGCTAGGTGATATATGTTTACTATTATTCTTTGATGTATGTCTTGCATGCTTAGAATAGATCACGTAAACAAGATAAAGCATAATCTGATGAGACCTCGCACAAGGAAAACTTAAAACCTCCAATTGAATTTAAAATCAATTAGAATATTAAATCGAATAACGGGCGCATATGAATGGTGTCTATGGTCCGAGCCTATCCAATTACTAGGTCTTAGGCATATTGTACAAATATATCTCGATGTCTCACGAGTCGTGGGTCGAGCTATAGGAAGATGATATGTCTATTGCCTCGATGCACAGTTTAGTGCCAAGGGAGGGGATATCAAGGTTCTAGGCGCTGTCTCACGAGTCGTGGGGCGTCTAGGATTGAACTATTTCTCTTCACGAGTATTGGACATGATTTAACGCGAGTATGTATGGATGTCTCACGAGTCGTGGGTCCATAACGAAAACCGAGGCTGAATGAACTCAAGGGTTAGCTGGGATGGTTAACCGGCGACGTGATCGCCCACCAAGTGGATCGATTGGTATGGCCAACGAGTCGTGGGTACTGAGCGATTGCATTTGGGCCTTGAGCCCATTAGGAAATTTTTATTTCCCGAACCTTATGTGGGGGCATAAGTATTCGACAAAAATAGTGGGAGTAATTTACAAATGAAAACCATGTTTGTAAATTATGCATTGATATTAATCTGCCGCGTATTTATCGTCATGTTTATGTTAGTTTATCATAAGTTATGTATCCATGAATATTTACCATCATACTTGAATCAAATAAATTGACTGAACCCAAATGAATTTTGAATGACTTCGAAACTTGAGAAATTATTCTCGAGTCCAAGCAAGGACTAATCTCCTTACAAAGATTTCATTGTTTTTCCTTTCGAAGTTACACTTCGACTGGAATGGTGATAGGTTTCACCAAGCTGCCTTTTTCGAAGTTACTCTTCAAATAAGAAAGGTGATAAGTTTCACCAGAGGGTTGAGGATGGTTCTCAAGCCCAAATTTTCTTGAAGGCAAACATGAAGTCTCCCATGAATGGGAAGTAACATCTTGTGAGAAGGCCTCAAAAGGCTCGAGAGATGGAAGAAGAGGAATGTATCCTCTCTAAAGGGAAATAACCTTGGAGGTTTTTCTGTAAGGATGATAAGTTGAAAAGTCAATCAAAATGATTCTTCCATGAATTAAGATCAAGGGAAAAGGGAATTGAACCTATTCATCCCATAAGGGATGATTAAATTTTATTGAACTTAACCTTATGGTTAAAGTAATGCATAAGGGTGTTGGATGCCCGATGAAGCACTCATTGATGCATTCAATGCATCTAAAGCCATGAATTATTTAGATCATTGGAATTTGCTTATACCATCCCTTGTCTTAAGGGATGTGATAGTTCCATAATGGTTGGAACTGATTGCGCTATAAGATTTATACGCAAAAGGTGTACATAAGCAAATGAGTATGGATACTCATATATCGACTAAATAAAATATGCATAGTCAATAAAATATAAATAATCAAGATTTCACACACTTGAGTCGTAAAAACCGAAAGGCGATACATGAATACTAAAACATATTTCCGAATTAAAAGATTCAAAGACTGAGCTCGACTGGGTCGAGCTTGACTGGGATGCTGTACATAGTAACCGACTTTCGAATCTTGCTTAATGGAAATTAGATTTAGTAGTTGGTTGCTAGGCAACCAAGAGGCATAAACAAATGCAATGGATTTAATCCATTTATAAGTGTGTAGAAATGCTAAAGCATTAGTGGGAGATAAGGCGTCTCTAGTACCCTCATGGGTAAAAGTACGTTGTGATGTACAAATCCAAATTACTTTTGGAATAAAAGAAGAGAGCCTAATCAATGAAAGCATGTAAGATATTTGGATCGATTCAAAATCAAACATGCATAGGCAGTACGCCATTGATTATTTGATAGAGAATTAGATTCTCGAAATGTAAGACTCGCTCAAAACATTGTCAGTTGTTGAGCATTTTGGACATGTAAATGTCCATTAAGAAATCTTGCATGAAATTCCTTATTCAAACAAATGAAACTTGATCGAGAAAATCGAAGATACTGAGCTAAGTATCTCTGAAGCCAGATCTAAAACATATCACGTGATATGAGTTTTGGTATTGTACCTTCATATGCATTCATGCGCATATGCGGTCTCCCGCTTATGTGAATAAGCTGGTGGGAGATAAGTTGGACGTAAAGTCCATCTTATGCAATTCGTGGGGTATCCAGAAAACTCTATAGGATACAAGTTCTACGATCCTACAAGATAAACTACGTTTGTCTCAAGGAACGCACACTTCTTGGAGAAGGATTTCTTGCTGGGCAAGAAGGAACACAACGTAGAACTAGATGAGGTCACTGAAGCTGAAAAGACCAAAGAGGTCGATCAAGCTGACCCATCACCACATGCAGTGGGAGAACAGGAGCATGAAAGTGCACCAGAAAGTACACCGGTACTTCGTAAGTCAGAAAGACAACGTAGAGAACCCGAGAGGTACTACGGTCTGCTGCGTGAGACTAGACAGTCTCTAACCGACCCAAGGACTTACGAAGAGGCTATGCTAGGCATAGACTCGGGAAGGTGGCGTGAAGCCATGGAATTCGAATTGGACTCCATGCACTCGAACAAGGTCTGGGCCTTGGTAGATCCACCAGTGGGAGTAGCTCCCATGGGTTGCAAGTGGATCTATAAGCGAAAGCTTGGAGTGAACGGAGAGGTAATAACCAACAAGGCGCGACTAGTGGCAAAAGGGATACACTCAAAGGCCAAGCATCGACTTTGAGGAGACCTTCTCGCCCGTCGCAATGTCTAAATCCATTCGAATCTTGCTGGCCATAGCTGCGTGGTATAACTACGAGATATGGCAGATGGATGTAAAGACTGCCTTTCTCAATGGGGACATTGACAAGGAGATCTTAATGGAGCAACCAAAAGGATATGCATCCAAAGGAGATGAACACAAGGTGTGCAAACTCCAGAGGTCCATTTATGGATTAAAGCAAGCTTCCCGAAGTTGGAACATCCGTTTCGATGAAACAATCCAAACTTTTGGATTCATCAAAAACGTGTTCGAACCTTGCGTGTACAAGAAGATCAGTGGGAGTACAGTTGAATTTTTGGTGCTTTACGTTGATGACATTCTTCTCATTGGAATGTGAAAGTGTTGTCCGAAACTAAAGCATGGTTATCTACACAATTCTCAATGAAGGATTTGGGAGAAGCATCCTTTGTACTGGGTATAAGGATCTACCGATATAGATCAAAAGGACTGCTGGGCCTCTCCCAATCACAGTACATAGATAAAATCTTGAAGAGATTTGATATGGAAGAATCCAAGAGAGGATTGCTTCCAATGAGACATGGAATTGCACTCTCTAAGTCTATGGCCCCAAAGACGCCTGAAGAGAGAAGCAATATGTCTCGAGTACCATATGCATCCGCAATAGGAAGCATAATGTATGGTATGTTATGTACGAGACCAGACGTAGCATACGCTTTAAGCGTTACAAGTCGCTACCAGTCTGATCCAGGTGAGCAGCACTGGATAGCCGTAAAGACAATTCTGAAGTACCTGAGAAGGACTAAGGAATTGTTCTTGGTATACGGTGGAAGAGAATTGAAATTGGAAGGCTATACTGATTCTAGCTTCCAATGTAATGTAGACGACTTCAAGTCGACATCTGGATACGTGTTCTGCCTCAATAGTGGTGCGGTAAGCTGGAAGAGCTCCAAGCAAAACACTACCGCAAATTCAACCACCGAGACAGAATACATTGCCGCGAGTGAAGCAGCAAAGGAAGGTGTTTGGATGAAAAACTTCATCCAGGAATTGGATGTGATACCTAGCATTGTCGAGCCATTACTATCTTCTATGATAATAATGGAGCTATCTCGCAAGCGAAGGAGTCGAGATCTCATCAGAATCCAAGCACGAACTAAGACGATACCATTTGATATGTTATGTCATCTGGTAGAGGAGACATAAATATGGAAAGTGTCACCTCAAGGGACAATGCGACGGACCCGCTGTCTAAGCCATTGCCTCAAAGGCATCCCAAAACATCTGTCTAAGATGGGAATCAGAAGTATGAAAAGTTGGCTTTAGTACAAGTGGGAGATTGATAGAATAGTGTCCTGCAAGCCAACTATTTGGCTGCATTTAATTGAAAGGGCCATTCAATTGGATTAATAAATGCATTTTATTATTATATGGTCATCTTTATCTTATGTAATAATTATCTACGCATAAGGATAGAAATCCTTAGATCACAGGGCTATGGGACAACCCGTGGACTGATCTCCAAGGCCGTGATCTAGAATATATTCAAGAGTCGTAGAATCCAATCGAGATAGGACATCATTGGATTCGGTTAGACTCTCACTATTGTGTATACTCCGATGAACTGGAGAACGCTGGGGTCCACGAGCGTGACTGGGATAGTCGATACACATAAGTGGGTGGCTTGCTGGGATGGCAAGCGCACTGAATACCCCAATTAGGAAATAACTCACCATGGAAGCGGTAGTCGCATATCGGGGTTGAAGTTATTCCAATTTACAATAGTATACGAGGAACGATCCCTAACTACTTGAGATGATAGGGTTTATCTGGTGCGAGAACGTCTATGCTTTGATTTGAGTCCCGACTGACTGGAGATCGCCAGAAAGTCTCTGTGGACTCATATTGGGTATAGAGGAACTCGTATGCAGATTCATATCATCAACAAAGGATCCATTGACCCGACTTGATAGGTTGGGAAATTCTCCTATGGATTTCTGTGAGAAATTAATTCTGGTAAAATCCTCGGCCGAGGTATCTGACGGCTTTATGTAAGTAGCTCATAAAGGTTAAGTCAAAGAGAATTATTTCGAGACCAGAATGCATAAGGTCAAGACAAAAGAAAAGGGAAACCGATGAAAGACCATACCCTTAAGTCTCGACTGGGAGATTGATCGATGGAGAGATTATGTCGTATATGGAAATTGTAAATGATAAAAGGTTCACTGAATTAATTCACCAGTGATTGGGCTCCATGGGCTTGTGGCTGGACATCGACCGTGGAGTGTGGGAGAATTCCCAAATTGGCAGGGGTGCTAATTTTGGAATGATCAATCGACAGAGTGTTCGATTGATTTAGAGTAAATCTTACTCGAATAATTAAATAATATTTAATTATAACTCACGGCCAATTATGTGGTGAACCTACGGGGGCATACACAATACACATGAAGCGAAAGCGAGGAAATAAGAACGACCGAGTCGACTGGGTCGACTGGGTGAATAATCGACTGGGTCGATTATTATGGGTGGGTCGACTGGGTCGACCCAATTGGAACAAATTGGGATCCAATTGGAATTGGATCAGGATCATAAATTAAATTGGAATTTAATTTGTGGATTAATTAATTAAGTTGGATTTAATTAATTAGAAGGGATTTTAATTAAATGGGCTTAGAGTCTGATTTAATTAAATGGGAGATTAAGTTAATTAATTGGGCTATTTAATTGAGAGATTAAATAAAGTCTGGTCAAATTAATTAACTGGGCCATGAATTAATTAGAAGACTTGGTCTTCCAATTAAAGAGGGCCATGGCCCATGTAGGAGAGAAGAGCCCTAGTCCTAATAGGACTAGGTTAGAGAGATAACTATAAGTAGCTATCTTATAGTTATTTTTCAGACAACTCAATAAGCAAAAAATTGAGCAAGAACAAAAATTCTCTCTCCCCTCTCCCTGTGTAGTCGACCGAACCCTGTCTTCCTTTTGGAAGAATTTTTCGTTTTCGACTTTGTTCCTAAATCGTTCCTAAATCCTAGATCATAATATATCTTGTGTTCTAGCTGATCAAGATTTATTATTTTCGTGTAATTGTGGTGTATCAACCCGTAGAGGCGCAACACGTGGGGCGCTATTGCAGAGCTTGGGTCGATTTTGCTGAGGAGAATTTCAGAGTCCGTTTTGCTGACTGCCAACTTGGATTTGCAAGGAGATAGGTATAACGTGCAAACTTATACTATCGTTTTATTTATTCATATATATACAACTAGAGAGTATCCTGGCAAGATTCCGTAAGAGGTCCTAAAATTTTTATATTCCGCTGTGCCTAGGGCTGTTTATCTTACCGAATCCCAACAGTGGTATCAGAGCCAACTCTAGGCTTTGTATATATATGAATTTGCAAATTCTGTGTTTTTAAATCATATGTTTGATTTATGTGGCTAGTTCTTTAACTTTGCATGTTTTAGAACATAGATCTGTTAACTTAGAGTTAATGTAAAATTTTGATTCGAAATTTTATCGTGTTAATTTTTATTTTGGATTGGGATTTAATTGAACTGGATTTGTTTCTAATTAAATCAACAAGTAATCAAACACAAATTAAAACAAAGCAAAAGGAAAACAAAATTAATGCATCGGCACTTTATTCTCTTGGTGAGAATTTATTTAGTGCACAAATTTTTTTTTCCTTTGTTCACGTGACATGTGTGTAATAGCATGCATGTTGTTTTAATTTGGCAAATGTTACGTAAATGTTGAAGCAAATATCATGTATTGCAATTTGACTTTGTAAATTGCAACTTGAAGCCAAACCTTCTACGGCCATGATATGGTGGTTCAAAATTTTTTTCGTGGCAGAATTTTGGTTGTTATGGAA
Source organism: Penstemon barbatus (assembly GCA_003313485.2). Classification (NCBI taxonomy): domain Eukaryota; kingdom Viridiplantae; phylum Streptophyta; class Magnoliopsida; order Lamiales; family Plantaginaceae; genus Penstemon; species Penstemon barbatus. The sequence continues at coordinate 59,727,830 of CM064877.1, read as the reverse complement.
TCTTGGTGAATCTTGGATTGATCTTAGAGATCTAATTAACAAGGAAACTTAGAGTTTCATTTGAGATAAGACATTTAATTATAATTAATGTCTTCTAGTTAATTACCAAGATTAAAGAACTTAGAGATCTTATTAATCAAGGAAACTTAGAGTTTCAATTGTGATAAGAGATTTAATTATAATTAATGTCTTCTAGTTAATTACCAAGATTAAAGATCTTAGAGATCTTATTAATCAAGGAAACTTAGAGTTTCAATTGTGATAAGAGATTTAATTAAAATTAATCTCTTCTAGTAAGTTACCAAGATTAAAGATCTTAGAGATCTTATTAAATTAGGAAACTTGGAGTTTTGGATAAGGTAGAAATCTTGGTGGATTTGGAGACTACCTTAGTTAACTAATCTAGTCAAAACAGGATTATCTTGAGAATCTTGGAGATTTGTAAAATTGGGAAACTTAGAGTTTTGGATAAGATAGTAATCTTGGAAGATTTGTAACTATCTTAATTAACCAACTTTATCAAGATAAGAATTGTGGATTACTTAGAACTCAAGTAAGAGTTAATTAATCTTAGAGATTAATTGTTAATTCAAAATTAAATTAACTTGGATAATTTTTGTGAATTAAAATTAAAGGAGCCGGTAAATTTACATTTATGCCCTTATGTGAATTTATGCATGTTCTTGAGTGAATATGTGGATTGATCGATTTTGCCCTTAAGCCCTGTGTAGTTTTGATTTATTTATTTTATGGGTTGTAATTAAATGGGCCTGATTGGTGCCCTTGCTTGCGCAAACGATTGTAATAGAATAGGGCCTTTATTTTTATAAGCTAGGCTTAGATTAGGCTTGGAGCCAAGAAGACTTCATGAAGACTTGGAGATCCACATGGAGGCCCATTACCTTGGAGGACATGGAGGCCCAATTCATTACATGGAGGCCCAATCAAGGTGGATATTACAAGAAGGCCCATGATGTATGGGTTTGAAAATTGTAATAGTTAGGACATTTAATTTCCACCCTAGACTGACCAATTGGTCCATCATGTGGCTCGTGATGGATCGCATAGGATGGGCAATCGACCAATCATATGTGCAATGCTAGGTGATATATGTTTACTATTATTCTTTGATGTATGTCTTGCATGCTTAGAATAGATCACGTAAACAAGATAAAGCATAATCTGATGAGACCTCGCACGAAGAAAACTTAAAACCTCCAATTGAACTTAAAAAACTCAATTAGAATATTAAATCGATTAACGGGCGCATATGAATGGTGTCTATGGTCCGAGCCTATCCAATTACTAGGTCTTAGGCATATTGTACAAATATATCTCGATGTCTCACGAGTCGTGGGTCGAGCTATAGGAAGATGATATGTCTATTGCCTCGATGCACAGTTTAGTGCCAAGGGAGGGGATAGCAAGGTTCTAGGCGCTGTCTCACGAGTCGTGGGGCGTCTAGGATTGAACTATTTCTCTTCACGAGTATTGGACATGATTTAACGCGAGTAAGTATGGATGTCTCACGAGTCGTGGGTCCATAACGAAAACCGAGGCTAAATGAACTCAAGGGTTAGCTGGGATGGTTAACCGGCGACGTGATCGCCCACCAAGTGGATCAATTGGTATGGCTAACGAGTCGTGGGTACTGAGCGATTGCATTTGGGCCTTGAGCCCATTAGGAAATTTTTATTTCCCGAACCTTATGTGGGGGCATAAGTATTCGACAAAAATAGTGGGAGTAATTTACAAATGAAAACCATGTTTGTAAATTATGCATTGATATTAATCTGCCGCGTATTAATCGTCATGTTTATGATAGTTTATCATAAGTTATGTATCCATGAATATTTACCATCATACTTGAATCAAATAAATTGACTGAACTCAAATGAATTTTGAATGACTTCGAAACTTGAGAAATTATTCTCGAGTCCAAGCAAGGACTAATCTCCTTACAAAGATTTCATTGTTTTTCCTTTCGAAGTTACACTTCGACTGGAATGGTGATAGGTTTCACCAAGCTGCCTTTTTCGAAGTTACTCTTCAAATAAGAAAGGTGATAAGTTTCACCAGAGGGTTGAGGATGGTTCTCAAGCCCAAATTTTCTTGAAGGCAAACATGAAGTCTCCCATGAATGGGAAGTAACATCTTGTGAAAAGGCCTCAAAAGGCTCGAGAGATGGAAGAAGAGGAATGTATCATCTCTAAAGGGAAATAACCTTGGAGGTTTTTCTGTAAGGATGATAAGTTGAAAATTCAATCAAAATGATTCTTCCATGGATTAAGATCAAGGGAAAAGGGAATTGAACCTATTCATCCCATAAGGGATGATTAAATTTTATTGAACTTAACCTTATGGTTAAAGTAATGCATAAGGGTGTTGGATGCCCGATGAAGCACTCATTGATGCATTCAATGCATCTAAAGCCATGAATTATTTAGATCATTGGAATTTGCTTATACCATCCCTTGTCTTAAGGGATGTGATAGTTCCATAATGGTTGGAACTGATTGCGCTATAAGATTTATACGCAAAAGGTGTACATAAGCAAATGAGTATGGATACTCATATATAGACTAAATAAAATATGCATAGTCAATAAAATATAAATAATCAAGATTTCACACACTTGAGTCGTTGTAAAAACCGAAAGGCGATACACGAATACTGAAACATATTTCCGAATTAAAAGATTCAAAGACTGAGCTCGACTGGGTCGAGCTTGACTGGGATGCTGTACATAGTAACCGACTTTCGAATCTTGCTTAATGGAAATTGGATTTAGTAGTTGGTTGCTAGGCAACCAAGAGGCATAAACAAATGCAATGAATTTAATCCATTTATAAGTGTGTAGAAACGCTAAAGCATTAGTGGGAGATAAGGCGTCTCTAGTACCCTCATGGGTAAAAGTATGTTGTGATGTACAATTCCAAATTACTTTTGGAATAAAAGAAGAGAGCCTAATCAATGAAAGCATGTAAGAGATTTGGATCGATTCAAAATCAAACATGCATAGGCAGTACGCCATTGATTATTTGATAGAGAATTAGATTCTCGAAATGTAAGACCCGCTTGAAACGTTGTATGTTGTCAAGCATTCTGGACATGTAAATGTCCATTAAGAAATCTTACATGAAATTCCTTATTCAAACAAATGAAACTTGATCGAGAAATCGAAGATACTGAGCTAAGTATCTCAGAAGCCAGATCCAAAACATATCACGTGATATGAGTTTTGGTATTGTACCTTCATATGCATTCATGCGCATATGGGGTCTCCCGCTTATGTGAATAAGCTGGTGGGAGATAAGTTGGACGTAAAGTCCATCTTATGCAATTCGTGGGGTATCCAGAAAACTCTATAGGATACAAGTTCTACGATCCTACAAGATAAACTACGTTTGTCTCAAGGAACGCACACTTCTTGGAGAAGGATTTCTTGCTAGGCAAGAAGGAACACAACGTAGAACTAGATGAGGTCACTGAAGCAGAAAAGGCCGAAGAGGTCAATCAAGCCGACCCATCACCACAGGCAGTGGGAGAACAAGAGCATGAAAGTACATCAGAGAGTACACCGATACTTCGTAGGTCAGAAAGACAACGTAGAGAACCCAAGAGGTACTACGGTCTGCTGCGTGAGACTAGACAGTCTCTAACCGACCCAAGGACTTACGAAGAGGCTATGCTAGGCATAGACTCGGGAAGGTGGCGTGAAGCCATGGAATTCGAATTGGACTCCATGCACTCGAACAAGGTCTGGGCCTTGGTAGATCCACCAGTGGGAGTAGCTCCCATAGGTTGCAAGTGGATCTATAAGCGAAAGCTTGGAGTGAACGGAGAGGTAATAACCTACAAGGCGCGACCAGTGGCAAAAGGATACACTCAAAGGCCAAGCATCGACTTTGAGGAGATCTTCTCGCCCGTCGCAATGCCTAAATCCATTCGAATCTTGCTGGCCATAGCTGCGTAGTATAACTACGAGATATGGCGGATGGATGTAAAGACTGTCTTTCTCAATGGGGACATTGACAAGGAGATCTACATGGATCAACCAAAAGGATATACATCCAAAGGAGATGAACACAAGGTGTGCAAACTCCAAAGGTCCATTTATGGACTGAAGCAAGCTTCCCGAAGTTGGAACATTCGTTTCGATGAGACAATCCAAACTTTTGGATTCATCAAAAACATGTTCGAACCTTGCGTGTACAAGAAGATCAGTGGGAGTACAGTTGAATTTTGGTGCTTTACGTTGATGACATTCTTCTCATTGGAAATAATGTGAAAGTGTTGTCCGAAACTAAAGCATGGTTATGTACACAATTCTCAATGAAGGATTTGGGAGAAGCATCCTTTGTACTAGGTATAAGGATCTACCGAGATAGATCAAAAAGACTGCTGGGCCTCTCCCAAATCGCAGTACATGGAAAATCTTGAAAAGATTTAATATGGAAAAATCCAAGAGAGGATTGCTTCCAATGAGACATGGAATTGCACTCTCTAAGTCTATGGCCCCAAAGACGCCTGAAGAGAGAAGCAATATGTCTCGAGTACCATATGCATCTGCAAGAGGAAGCATAATGAATGGTATGTTATGTACGAGACCAGACGTAGCATACGCTTTAAGCGTTACAAGTTGCTACCAGTCTGATCCAGGTGAGCAGCACTGGATAGCCGTAAAGGCAATTCTAAGTACCTGAGAAGGACTAAGGAATTGTTCTTGGTATACGGTGGAAGAGAATTGAAATTGGAAGGCTATACTGATTCTAGATTCCAATGTAATGTAGACGACTTCAAGTCGACATCTGGATACGTGTTCTGCCTCAATAGTGGTGCGGTAAGCTGGAAGAGCTCCAAGCAAAACACTACCGCAGATTCAACCACCGAGACAGAATACATTGCCGCGAGTGAAGCAGCAAACGAAGGTGTTTGGATGAAAAACTTCATCCAGGAATTGGATGTGATACCTAGCATTGTCGAGCCATTACTATCTTCTGTGATAATAATGGAGCTATCTCGCAAGCGAAGGAGTCGAGATCTCATCAGAATCCAAGCACGAACTAAGACGATACCATTTGATATGTTATATCATTGGTAGAGGAGACATAAAGATGGAACGTGTCACCTCAAAGGATAATACGACGGACCCGCTATCTAAGCCATTGCCTCAAAGGCATCCGAAAGACATCTGTCTAAGATGGGAATCAGAAGTATGAAAAGTTGGCTTTGGTACAAGTGGGAGATTGATAGAATAGTGTCCTGCAAGCCAACTATTTTGGCTGCATTTAATTGAAAGGACCATTCAATTGGATTAATAAATGCATTTTATTATTAAATGGTCATCTTTATCTTATGTAATAATTATCTACGCATAAGGATAGAAGTCCTTAGATCACAGGGCTATGGGACAACCCGTGGACTGATCTCCAAGGCCGTGATCTAGAACATATTCAAGAGTCGTAGAATCCAATCGAGATAGGACATCGTTGGATTCGGTTAGACTCTCACTGTTGTGTATACTCCGATGAACTGGAGAACGCTGGGGTCCACGAGCGTGACTGGGATAGTCGATACACATAAGTGGGTGGCTTGCTGGGATGGCAAGTGCACTGAATACCCCAATTAGGAAATAACTCACCATGGAAGCGGTAGTCGCATATCGGGGTTGAAGTTATTCCAATTTACAATAGTATACGAGGAACTATCCCTAACTACTTGAGATGATAGGGTTTATCTGGTGCGAGAACGTCTATGCTTTGATTTGAGTCCCGACTGACTGGAGATCGCCAGAAAGTCTCTGTGGACTCATATTGGGTATAGAGGAACTCGTATGCAGATTCATATCATCAACAAAAGATCCATTGACCCGACTTGATAGGTTGGGAAATTCTCCTATGGATTTCTGTGAGAAATTAATTCTGGTAAAATCCTCGGCCGAGGTATCTGACGACTTTATATAAGTAGCTCATAAAGGTTAAGTCAAAGAGAATTATTTCGAGACCAGAATGCATAAGGTCAAGACAAAAGAAAAGGGAAACCGATGAAAGACCATACCCTTAAGTCTCGACTGGGAGATTGATCGATGGAGAGATTATGTCGTATATGGAAATTGTAAATGATAAATGGTTCACTGAATTAATTCACCAGTGATTGGGCTCCATGGGCTTGTGGCTGGACATCGACCGTGGAGTGTGGGAGAATTCCCAAATTGGCAGGGGTGCTAATTTTGGAATGATCAATCGACAGAGTGTTCGATTGATTTAGAGTAAATCTTACTCGAATAATTAAATAATATTTAATTATAACCCACGGCCAATTATGTGGTGAACCTACGGGGGCATACACAATACACATGAAGCGAAAGCGAGGAAATAAGAACGACCGAGTCGACTGGGTCGACTGGGTGAATAATTGACTGGGTCGATTATTGTGGGTGGGTCGACTGGGTCGACCCAATTGGAACAAATTGGGGTCCAATTGGAATTGGATCAGGATCATAAATTAAATTGGAATTTAATTTGTGGATTAATTAATTAAGTTGGATTTAATTAATTAGAAGGGATTTTAATTAAATGGACTTAGAGTCTGATTTAATTAAATGGGAGATTAAGTTTATTAATTGGGCTATTTAATTGGGAGATTAAATAAAGCCTGGTCAAATTAATTAACTGGGCCATGAATTAATTAGAAGACTTGGTCTTCCAATTAAAGAGGGCCATGGCCCATGTAGGAGAGAAGAGCCCTAGTCCTAATAGGACTAGGTTAGGGAGATAACTATAAGTAGCTATCTTATAGTTTATTTTTCACACAACTCAATTAAGCAAAAATT